>CM034540.1:3594858-3644858 GCA_020002185.1 Paraescarpia echinospica
CCTCCCTCCCTCCCTCCCTCCCTCCCTCCCTCCCTCCCTCCCTCCCTCCCTCTATTCCTCCCTCATATCTCCACAATTCTCACCTAGTGAAAACTTAACTCGGCTCTATGAGTTAACTTTGTTATTTCACATTCTAAGTTTTGTAGTTTGTTTTTAAGCAGCCATCACAAGTCACACACAGTTGTATGGCACCAAAAACATCACAGTTTTAATTATTATTCAATCCTGAAGCGACTAAATATAATATTCTCATTGTCTGATTAGACCATTGAACATTCTTTATGATAACCTCGATGCAAGTCAAATTTCTTAGTTGTGCAATAAGAACATATTTTTTATTTAACTCTAGGATAATTCAATCTATTTATCTTGTCATCCAGAATAGATTGACTGAATGTTGATGTTGTTTGCGCAGACTCTTTGGTCCACGCCGCAAGATGACGAACGCCATAGCGCGTTGGCATAGCAACGCCCGTCACAGCAGCAGCGGACTGGAGCAGGCGTACGCAGACAGGATGGAAGCAGAGATGCAGGAGATGGCCATACAACTGCACAAGGTCGGTCCACTCACCTCCACTCGGTTGGTCCACTCACCTCCACTCGGTTGGTCCACTCACCTCCACTCGGTTGGTTCACTCACCTCCACTCGGTTGGTCCACTCACTGCTAGCGTACACTACCCCTGGCAGATCTCATGTGCATTGTATGGATGTTCTTCTTCTTCTATGTGCCATGTCTGTCACTGAGACTTTGCCCGTTTGCCGTACCACCCGTGAGAACAGTGCAGACACTCGTCCGACTTGCACCCCAGTTCCAGGAATCCAGATGTAATTATCCATTCGACCGTTCTCATGAGCCGCTGAGCGGTATTGTGTATTCAAATAATTACGTCTACTGCCAACAGTCCATGAAGATTACCCAGAAGACCACTGGAACTTGCCGACAAGCGATGTTATTGGCTGAGTTTATATCCCAAGTTTCGGCAATTGATCTGCCGGGGGTACTGAGACTGATGTATTCAGCAGTGCCCCCTGGTGAGCGAGAACACCTCCACTCTGTGTATCTATACGTACAAACATTTATGTGACAAATTTACGAGACTAGATGGTTAACATTTTTATTTTTGTGTATTTTGCAGTCAATTTACGTTTTTTGTAACATTTCCATAGCAATTAGCAAACTTCTTCAGATAACTAAGTGCTAGAGGGCAACACTAGTCATTCTGCAGTACTGACTCTCATATGTCTGTGATGATCGATGAACTTCTGAAGGGCCACGAGGCTGTGGCCAGGGTGATCATCCACTAAAAGGGAACAATTTTTAAATACTCATTTAGGTCTGCACTGTGTAGTGTGTTGGTTAACTTGAATATAAGGAACATTAGATAAAAGGAACAGTTTAATCACAGCGTGTTCATTATAGCGCCAATATGTAATGTAGAAATTTGTACCTTCAGAAAGCATCAGCTACACAGGCCCTAATCATTACTTGGACATGTCATATCGATAATATATATATTATATCTATTCTGCAGGAAATATAGACAACAAGAGTTTAAAACAAAAATGATCTTTACATGTACTTTAACACAAAACAAACACCTCCTTGCTGATCATGGTATCTTCATTGACATCTAAAATGAAGTCTTCTGGCGGTAGACTACTTGCGAAGGGCCACCTTCCGATACAACGTCTTCCCTCCCTGTTGAACTGTCACAAAGTTGCTACAATCCTTCAGCCGTCAGTCAGAACGCCCTGTAGCAGCCCCACAACCCCCCCCAGCTGGTAACACTGTGTCAGTAGTTCACTCAACACGGTGGACAGAGGTTTACTTGCGAAGTGCGACTTTCCGATACGGCGTCTTCCCGCCCCTTTGAACAGTCACAGTGTCACTGTACTCCCCCGGGGCATCAGATAAAACCCCCTGTAACAGTGCCACTAACCCCCCAAGTTGGTAATACTCCGCCTCTGTCAGTAGTTCATTCAACACGCCACAGTCGCCGGGCAACGTTCCTTCCTTGAATCCTCCGTCCCTCAGATAGTTGAGGATGTAGCGGAAGTGAGTCCCGTCGCGGTCAACGAAGTAACTTCCATCTTCCTCTCTCTTGATGCTGTGTCGACCACTGAACATGGCCGCCAGCATGGAATGGGGGTCTCTGGTGAGGGTGAGGGTGGAGGTCGTGTAGATGTGTCCACCTATGTCCAGTTTGACCCGTGTTTCGTGGATCTTGTTCACCTCAGACATGCGCTGCAGCTCTCGCTGTAGAGTCCTCCGGTCCTCCACCACCTTCTCTCGGTCATGCTCCAGTTGCTGTGCCTCCGTCTTGCAAGAATAATAAATTATTTATAACGTTTTGTATATCTGTTATGTGGCAATCCTGATCAAAGGCGCGTAAAATACATTGTTACAAAAAAACAGTACACAATTAGCATACTTATACAATTGTTATATGGAATAACACAAGTGTAAATAATAAGATATGTAAACATAATAAGCATATATTAAATATTAATAAAAAATATGTAAATGAGATGTAATAAAGCAAACCTACAAGTTAATTAGTAAGCTATGAACAAACTGGTAACGGAAAAGTTACGGCATTGTCTGAGCAGATACAAATTTCCTGGTAAATTGATCAGTGGCTCCACCTGGGGAATGGCCGACAACTCAATATATTTAAGTGAAATAACTCTAAATAACAAACATTGTTTTTCAAACACATCACCAGTTGGTAGATGAGAGTGCAATGATGGAAGGACGTGAACAAACACATCACCAGTTGGTAGATGAGAGTGCAATGATGCAAGGACATGAACAAACACATCACCAGTTGGTAGATGAGAGTGCAATGATGGAAGGACGTGAACAAACACATCACCAGTTGGTAGATGAGAGTGCAATGATGCAAGGACATGAACAAACACATCACCAGTTGGTAGATGAGAGTGCAGTGATGCAAGGACGTGAACAAACACATCACCAGTTGGTAGATGAGAGTGCAATGATGGAAGGACGTGAACAAACACATCACCAGTTCGTAGATGAGAGTGCAATGATGCAAGGACATGAACAAACACATCACCAGTTGGTAGATGAGAGTGCAATGATGCAAGGACATGAACAAACACATCACCAGTTGGTAGATGAGAGTGCAATGATGGAAGGACGTGAACAAACACATCACCAGTTGGTAGATGAGAGTGCAATGATGGAAGGACGTGAACAAACACATCACCAGTTGGTAGATGAGAGTGCAATGATGGAAGGACGTGAACAAACACATCACCAGTTGGTAGATGAGAGTGCAATGATGCAAGGACGTGAACAAACACATCACCAGTTGGTAGATGAGAGTGCAATGATGGAAGGACGTGAACAAACACATCACCAGTTGGTAGATGAGAGTGCAATGATGCAAGGACGTGAACAAACACATCACCAGTTGGTAGATGAGAGTGCAATGATGGAAGGACGTGAACAAACACATCACCAGTTGGTAGATGAGAGTGCAATGATGCAAGGACATGAACAAACACATCACCAGTTGGTAGATGAGAGTGCAATGATGCAAGGACGTGAACAAACACATCACCAGTTGGTAGATGAGAGTGCAATGATGGAAGGACGTGAACAAACACATCACCAGTTGGTAGATGAGAGTGCAATGATGCAAGGACGTGAACAAACACATCACCAGTTGGTAGATGAGAGTGCAATGATGGAAGGACGTGAACAAACACATCACCAGTTGGTAGATGAGAGTGCAATGATGGAAGGACGTGAACAAACACATCACCAGTTGGTAGATGAGAGTGCAATGATGCAAGGACGTGAACAAACACATCACCAGTTGGTAGATGAGAGTGCAATGATGCAAGGACGTGAACAAACACATCACCAGTTGGTAGATGAGAGTGCAATGATGGAAGGACGTGAACAAACACATCACCAGTTGGTAGATGAGAGTGCAATGATGCAAGGATGTGAACAAACACATCACCAGTTGGTAGATGAGAGTGCAATGATGCAAGGACGTGAACAAACACATCACCAGTTGGTAGATGAGAGTGCAATGATGGAAGGACGTGAACAAACACATCACCAGTTGGTAGATGAGAGTGCAATGATGCAAGGACATGAACAAACACATCACCAGTTGGTAGATGAGAGTGCAGTGATGCAAGGACGTGAACAAACACATCACCAGTTGGTAGATGAGAATGCAATGATGCAAGGACGTGAACAAACACATCACCAGTTGGTAGATGAGAGTGCAATGATGGAAGGACGTGAACAAACACATCACCAGTTGGTAGATGAGAGTGCAATGATGGAAGGACGTGAACAAACACATCACCAGTTGGTAGATGAGAGTGCAATGATGGAAGGACGTGAACAAACACATCACCAGTTGGTAGATGAGAGTGCAATGATGCAAGGACGTGAACAAACACATCACCAGTTGGTAGATGAGAGTGCAATGATGAAGGACGTGAACAAACACATCACCAGTTGGTAGATGAGAGTGCAATGATGCAAGGACGTGAACAAACACATCACCAGTTGGTAGATGAGAGTGCAATGATGGAAGGACGTGAACAAACACATCACCAGTTGGTAGATGAGAGTGCAATGATGGAAGGACGTGAACAAACACATCACCAGTTGGTAGATGAGAGTGCAATGATGGAAGGACGTGAACAAACACATCACCAGTTGGTAGATGAGAATGCAATGATGCAAGGACGTGAACAAACACATCACCAGTTGGTAGATGAGAGTGCAATGATGGAAGGACGTGAACAAACACATCACCAGTTGGTAGATGAGAGTGCAATGATGGAAGGACATGAACAAACATAGAACGAAGAGAATGAATGTTGACACCCTGGGAGGAGATTCACCCACAGAGCCTCCGAGGTAGTGTAGCAATATATTACTATCATCACAAGCCAGGGGTTGTGATCACCTCTGCTACCCCTGGCAGATCTACGCATTGTATGCAAGTTAGTTGAATCAAACTTATAATTGACTTCGCCGTACCACACGTGAGAACAGTGCAGATACCAGTCGGACTCGTGCTGCAGTTCCTAGACAAAACCCTCGTGTTCCAGGAATCCCAATAAAATTAACCATTTGACCATTCTCATGAGCCACGGAGCGGTATTGTACATTCAAATACCTAACTACATCTACTTCCTGTGGAACGCAGCAACTCTTGACTGAGAGAACCTGGGTTCAGATACTGTGCGACGATGTCAAACCAGAGAAGTCGAGGTGGTGTTTGGCTGAACTGGTCTGCCAGGGAGTAAAGTGTAAAGCACTTTGAGCAGTCCTGAAGACTGGATACTGCGATATATATATAAACTTACCTTTTATTTCCCAAACCACCAGAACCTGCCAGGAAGCAATATTATTGGCTGTGCTTATCTTCCGAGTTTCGCAAGGCACTCTGCCTGGGGGAGGGGGGTACTGAGACTGATATAATTAGCTGAGGATGATATTACCTACCTTGAGGTGTTGTTCCTCTTGGAAGACGACCCGGACCTTCTCATCGAGTCCTTTCTGTATCTTGTTGATCTGTTTGATCTTTGCGTCAAACTTCTCCTTGGCTCTCCGCCCATCCTTCTCCTTATGTACGTTGACACACTTCATCGTCTTCACAACACCATCTACCGTTTCCTTCAACTCATTGCTGATTCCATCAAACACACATGTGACGGCCGATGCCAGTTCCTCCTCCCAGAATTCCGTGTGTCGTGGGCCTTCAGTGAGGGGGAGGTATTTGTCGAAGTCACCCTTGGGTTCCCCAGGGACATGGGTCGGCCAGGAGCCATCTGGTGGCACCACCTCTAAGGCGAGGATGTAGTGCCGTGTGTGGTCAATGGCGTCCTGCGGACACAGCATTCGTTAAGCATAACAGAACACATTATTGTTATTTGAAGTCATCTTTTTATGTTATTTAGGCTTTTCAGAGTAATGTCTTTTGTGTTGCCAGTTTTCAATTTTTAGTCTGCATAAGTAGGACAGATTTTATTTGTTTTATTATTTTTTTTTTTAAATTATATATATATATATACAGTGTATATATATATACAGCATATATATATATATATATATATATGTTAACCTTCAGAGAATACAATCTCATTGTTATTTGAAGACATCTTTTTATCTTCCTCAGGCTTTCCTGAATATATGTGGTTTGGTTATGTACATGTATTCCACTACATTATTGTAGGTAACTAAGACAGATAGTCTTTACAGTACATAGTTACCTATCAACAAACTTGTTTTGGTGATATGTATATTTGAAGAAGTCTGTGTAAGGTGGCTGAAATATACAGGTCACCAAAACCAAGTTTCTTGAGGTAACTATGTATACTATCAACAACCAAGAAACTGGATCTTCTATTCATTCAAAAAATGTTCTTGTTTTATTATTTTTTATAGAACTCAATCAGTTTATTGGACCTATAAATATGATACATATACAACGAATAACGTAAGTAATAGATAAGGTCGGGAGACTCCCATTAAGATGTATAATATCACTAGCACAGGAGCTTCCCCATAAATATAAACAAACACAAAATTTACATGACACAACTCAGAATAGCATGTGACTTATTTGCTAAAAGACAGATGCTAAAATGCAATGCTAAAAGACAGACAGGCAATTCCATCCATTACACTTTGATTTTAATAAAAACTACATTTTGTTGTCACTTTGAAATGTCAGCTTGTGTGCAACAGAAGTGTTATAAATAGTCTTCAGTTATACCCTTTTCTCTGTTCATAAATATTTTGTTCGGGTGCATGAAATCCTAGAAAGGAGGTACCATGTCAAAACAATTATATTTGCCTGCTCTGAAGGTGAAAGTGAAACAATCATCTATTCCCTACCTGGAAGCAGATTTCCTTAGTTCTGTTGAGCACAAGCTGGAAACGTTTATCACCCGCCTTCTCACACGCCCACAGCCTCGATTTGACACATGCCGCCATGCTGAAAATCTTCCTCAACTGTAGCTCTATGTATCCTGACTCCTCCGAGATATCAAACGTCTTCTTTGTATTCTCCACAATATTGCTATATGGACTCAGTCTACAGATCTCAAAGTCTTTCTCATCACTTGCCCAGTTGCGTCGGTCAAGCTCATGAGAGTCAGCGACCCCATACCACTGGACCCACTTTCGCCAGATCTTCTCGTCCACTAACATGTTGCGAGTGTCGTCTCCACAATGCATGGTCAAGCTGCCTGGACAGCTGGACTTGACCGGCGTCCGAGTGTCATTCATACCCACATAGTTCTGCCATTTCTTGTACCAGTCCTTCGCCACAGAGTACACATGTAGGCTTTCTTCCTCCTGTTCTAGAGAGGCGATGGTCTGTCGTTGTTCGTCTGCGCTCGGGGTGTTGTCACATGACATGTCTGCTGTTCTGTGATCGGTCTGTTTTCAGCAGATCGCTACTGCAAAAGTAAACTTATATTTTGAGCTATTTAGATATAAACGTTGTATAAAATGTTATAAAATGTTAATGGTTATTATGAATGGATTGAAATATGAGTCAGCATTAAGGATATCCATTTAAAGATAGTTCCACATGTTAATAATATTACAAATATGAATTTTTTTTTTACAAAATGCTGCATAGGCACAACACTGTATAAACTGTTTCATTTTAATAACAACCTCATCTTTGTCAAGATGTGTTTTTTTAGCCCATGTACTTTAAACTTCCCAATTATCACCCAGTGACACAAATATACCAGTAGGACCAGCATGCACAATAGATATTTGGAAGTTAATGTCAACTTGTGTGCAGCTTCTTGCTTTGATAAATGCTGATTTTATATTCAGGCCAAGTAGTGTTATGGCATAGATTTCTATGTTCAAGCTGAATTTTTCGAAAGAACTTACCTGTCCCTTTTGACATGTTTCCTTAACACCTCCGGTGAGCTCTACTGAGTTGTATCACTGTAATGGTATGTTGTTCTCTTGTGCAATTTCCTAATGGGGGGACATATGTTGTATTTTACTGGTGGGCTGGAGGTGTTAAATATTTATATGCCGTGTAATATCTGCCTTGATGGTATATTTTATAAGCTTGATAAGCAAATTTTATTTAATTTCATCAACAGTCACTGAAGTTAGGATAACAACTTACTTCAGCAAGATCCACATTTGTTCATCTGTAAATACAGTTGTTATAAATATTACATTATTATTATCTTGTAATTGTATGATATATTTGTGCAAGAGTATTTCAACATTTTACCAGTTGCACACGGCATCAAAATTTAAACAAATTGAATATTTAGTTATTGTCTGACTTCATATTATATGTAGCCCAGTTGCATGCTGGGTACATGGTTTTCTGATAAATCACCCACCCACATCTGGCTCCAGACGTCCCCCCAGCAAATGATCAGGATCATCTACTGCCTAGTAAACACAGGCTGTCTGAGGTGTGTGTAGATTATAGGGGCTACCAAAGGTAGTTGAATGCACATGTTGAGACCTGCTGGTTGCCCCTGGCAACGTGTCAACAACTCCACCTAAACTGGTGGGAACTTTACCGGCAGTCTCGTTGTGGCTTAGTCTAGCTGAATAGTTACTGTGTCCTGGCCAAATTAGTCAGTCAACCACTTGTGCAGTGGGCTCTCCCTGTATAAGGACGTTAAGAATGTCCACTTTGAAAATGATAGAATCCCTAGAGTGGTCTGCACTATGTTAAGTACCCATGCACATAGAGGAAAAAAGTACATCAGAATCAGACATATGTAAGTGTTTAGTCATGTCCCAACAAGTTTGTGATAGAGAAAATCCACTGTATAATCTGCACTAGTTTTCCTACACTAAGCATAGGTAGTGTAGATAGTTATTGAGTTGGATTTTTTGTGGGTTTTATTTTTACTTTGTTTTAAAATTAATTTAACTTCTTAATGTATATATGTCTATATCAACTTAACTTAGTTTTTTAAATTTTATTTATTAATTTAATTACTTAATTTAATTAATTAAAGTAATACATTTTCTTTGTACATTTAGTGCTGTTTCTTTTAAACATATTTTTCACTTTTCAAATTATTACAGATTTACTTAAATTATCTTGTTAGAGCCTTTAAGTAGGTTTAACCTGGATTCATCTAGTAAATTACAAATGTACACTAATAAATAAAATAATTATAAATAATGGATATATAATAATAAAATTGTTGATTACTCCATTTTGATATGGGAAAGGGAGACGTTGAGTGTCCTGGTATTAGCATAATATCTAAATTTGTGTGGCTGTGTGTGCGTGCTTGCATGTGTGTGTGTACACGCGTCATCGTCGTCATCGTCATCGTGCAGCCGTAGTGTCCCGTGGTTGGGCAAAGGCCTCAGCATGTCGTTTCCAAATCGGCCTGTCTTGCGCTGTCCTCTGCCAGATGGTGCAGAGCACGCAAGCATGAATTAATTTGTTTACACGTCTAAGTGTTGGCATAAGGACCTTGATGTTTCAGTTGTAAAGGTAGTGTGTAACAAAGCCAGATCATAGGAGCAAATCATTGGCTGTATTGTAAAATGTCCTTAGTTCACAGGTGAACTCCTGCTGCATGTTAAGTCGATGTTGATCTGCATAATTCCCAGTGCCTGGTTGCTGTGTAGTGGTAAGATTAAGCCATGCATCTAGACCGACATTGATAGTCAGAGTCTGGGTATTTAGACAGTTACATATTCCTGGAAGTAATTATCTAGGGTATGGAATTACATAGATTGTTTTCATAAGTTGTAATTTAGGGAATTAAATACATTTTTTATGCCCTTAATGTGGGCAGTTTTAATCGATAGTTCAGTGTAATGTACATAGGCCTACTGATCAGTTATTTATTTGGCACCCCTTTCTGTCCCCTCTCCAGTTCCCACTCCAGTACCTCCTGAAGTGACTCCCTTTTGTGCCACAACCTGTGTCCCCTTCAATGCCCTGTCCAGCAACCCCTCACATGCCCCCTTCATTGTCCAGTGCCCCCTTCAACACCAGGGCTTTAGGGCCTCCACTGAGTACCCCCTCCTAACCAACTCACTTTGTATTCAATCTTTCAAATACAATGTAGGTGCATGTAGAGAATACATGGTGTAGACAGTCTAGAAACATATAAGTAATCATATTAGAATTACAAGTGTAGATTGCAGTGGAACCTCATTATTAAGGTTACCTTTGGGAGTGGTCAGAAGTAAGGTGACCTTAATTGCAAGGTGGCTGTATTACAGAGGTGACCGTAAAGTGCGGTTCCACTGAAGGTGTCTGTGTTGCTAGGCCTCTATACCCAATGCAACGCATCATGCATTTAAGAGCTATTGAAAGACAGTTTTAATGGCTGTAATATGTGCAGGTGCTAATTATATGACGAGGATATACACACCATGCATACAACAGGCCTGAGGATATGTATATATATTTGGCGTTCACTTGGTTAAGTCAGCTGCCACCAGTTCGTCAAGGTATTCAGCCAGTTCATTCAGTTGGTAGTACTTTGCTTCCCTCAACAACTCCTTGAGAGCGACCGCATCGTTCGGCAAAGTCCCCGCGTCAATATACCCGTCTCGCAGGAAGTTAAGGATGTAGCGGAAATATGTGCCGTCTCTGTCGATGAAGTAACTCCCGTCAGCTTCCTGGTGTAATTCGTGTTTACCAGAGAACATCGCCGCAATCATCGAGTTCGGATCACGACTGAGCGTCTGCATGGACGTTGTATAGACGTGTCCGCCGATATCCAGCTTGATCCGGGTCTGCTGGATCTTGTGGAGCGACTTCATGTGCTGGACTTCCTCCTCGAAGCGTTTGACATCCGTGTCAAACTCCTCTCTTTTGCGAGCCAAGTCTTCTGTTTCCTGAGCGAGTTCTTCTGCTTCTGCTTGCATCTCCTCTTGTTGTTTCTTCAGCGCCGATTCCTGTTTCAAAGTCTCATCTAACTTACTTTCATACATCTTGAGAGTTTGTGAAAGTGCGGCCTCCCGTTCGTGCAACGCCGCTCGCCCGTTTTCCAAGAACACCTCGACGGCTGACCTCACCTTCTCGCTAATGGTCTCAGTGAGCGCACCCAGCGAGGTCATGACCTCGTCACTCCAGACGGTGTCAGAGGTCATGCCCCGGATGAGGTCGTTGTACTTGGCGAGTTCGCCCTTGCTCTCACCCGGTTCCCCCGTTGGCCAGACGCTGGCGGTGAGCTCCTCCTCAAGGGCCAGGATGTAGACCTTGTCGCGGTGGATGCAGTCGTTGAGCATGCGGGCTCGTAGCAGGAGCTGACGGAAACGCGGGACCTGCGCCTTCTCGCTGATCCACAGCCGCGACTTCTTGTGTGGCGCCACCTGGAGGATGCGACGGAAACAGGTCAACTTTGTATGTTCAAAATAAAATTCTTTAGAAATTTTATTTATGTGAATATTCTGGGTACAGACAATTTGCTATGCAGAACTCGTGAAACTCACTGTACAAAGCAAAAACTTACCACAGTGATATTTTTGTGGTGACTTACCACAAGAAGATCATTTCTTTATTTATGTATTGATGACATTGTTGTATGTTTACATGCAACACGATATTGGGAAGGTGAAGGTGGATTGGTCACATTTTTTCTGAAAGGTTGACAGTATTATAACAGCCTTGGGCTGGACCCCAAAAGGGAACCCAAAAGAACACGGAGAAGAAGGATTGGGAATGTGAGAAATGACCTCAACCTGGGTGAGGGTGCTATGTAAGTTGCAGACCAACATAACTGAAGATATCTTGTTTCTGCCTTACATGCCAGTAGGACACATACCACAAACCCCACATCACCATAAGATCCATAGAGTGGGGACATACCACAAACCCCACAGCACCATAAGGTCTACAGTGGTGAACCCCCAAGGACAAAAACCTCCGGATTGTTCGGATTGTCATCAGACCTAGGTAGGCGAAACTTGCTGATCACTTGGGTCCAGATTCAAAGAACATACCAATGTTAGGGCCCCACTCACGGCTGTGGGAAAACTTGAGTCAGGGAGAGCCACAATATCATGGCCAAAGACATGACAGTGTTCACCAGAGAACACAATATCATGGCCAAAGACATGGTGGTGTTCACCAGAGAACACAATATCATGGCCAAAGACATGACGGTGTTCACCAGAGAACACAATATCATGGCCAAAGACATGGCGGTGTTCACCAGAGAACACAATATCATGGCCAAAGACATGACGGTGCTCACCAGAGAACAGAATATCATGGCCAAAGACATGGCGGTGTTCACCAGAGAACACAATATCATGGCCAAAGACATGGCGGTGTTCACCAGAGAACACAATATCATGGCCAAAGACATGGCGGTGTTCACCAGAGAACACAATATCATGGCCAAAGACATGGCGGTGTTCACCAGAGAACACAATATCATGGCTAAAGACATGATGGTGTTCACCAGACAACACAATATCATGGCCAAAGACATGACGGTGTTCACCAGAGAACACAATATCATGGCCAAAGACATTTCGGTGTTCACCAGAGAACAGAATATCATGGCCAAAGACATGACGGTGCTCACCAGAGAACAGAATATCATGGCCAAAGACATGGCGGTGTTCACCAGAGAACACAATATCATGGCCAAAGACATGGCGGTGTTCACCAGAGAACACAATATCATGGCCAAAGACATGACGGCGCTCACCAGAGAACACAAAATCATGGCCAAAGACATGATGGTTTTCACCAGAAAACACAATATCATGGCCAAAGACATGGCGGTGTTCACCAGAGAACACAATATCATGGCCAAAGACATGACGGTGCTCACCAGAGAACACAGTATCATGGCCAAAGACATGGCGGTGTTCACCAGAGAACACAATATCATGGCCAAAGACATGACGGTGTTCATCAGAGAACACAATATCATGGCCAAAGACATGGCGATGTTCACCAGAGAACACAATATCATGGCCAAAGACATGGCGGTGTTCACCAGAGAACACAATATCATGGCCAAAGACATGACGGTGCTCACCAGAGAACACAGTATCATGGCCAAAGACATGGCGGTGTTCACCAGAGAACACAATGTATGGAACAGAATGATGAGAAAGGGGATAGAAACACACGAGAGACACCGAGCCATCAACAGAGGCAGTGGCTACAACTTTCCTGCTAACTATTTAGAGTTGCTGCCATGTGACAATCACCAACACTCGTAAATCCCTTGCCAGTTACGTCTCTAGAACTTGTACTCAGGAACCAAAGAAAATGGGTGCACACCCCCGTACGCTTATTGGAACGCAACATTTTACATATTTCCATGTCTCAAATATTTGTTAAGCGAACCGTATGCTTAGTATAATGAATACGGTAACTGAGTGACGTACCTGGAAGATCCGCCTCATCTGGCATTCAATGTACCCGATCTCCTCGAAGCGATTGAACCTCTTGACAGCGTGCTCCACAATCCCACTAAATGGACTCAGTGTGCAGATATCAAACGCCTTCTCGTCCTTGAAGTACACGTGCTTGCGGTCCAACTGGTGCGTCGGCGCCACGCCGTACCACTTTAGTAGTCGTTTCCACTCCTCCTCACTCACATAGTCATTGTTCGCATCATTGTGAATGTCCATCTCTATCGGCCCCGGGGGGTCAGAGAGCCCCGGAGTGAACCCCTTGAGGTGTCCCACGTATTCCTCCCATTTGCGGTACCAAGTCTTGGAGACGGCGTAGGTACACGTGCCCTCGGTGTCCAGGTGGGAAACAATCTCCCGCTGTCTCTCGGGGTCTGGCACACCCTCACCCTCCTCTAGGGAGACTGTCTCTGTCGGCTCTTCCTCCTTTGGCTTGATCACATGGGCTGCAAACACGGCCACATCAACACAGGGATAACAAATATATAGTTTCAACAAATGGCACAAGAACTGTAGGTAGCTACTAGTTTATGATGAAGTTACCGTCGGTGTATTATGATATTTGTGGCCCGCCCCAGGGAACTGGGTATTGAGTCGCACAGGTCTATTCTGCACGTGATCCAAAAATAGCTGTCAAGGTCGTGTCACTTCAATTGTGTGCAATGTTTGCATAAATGTCCACCTTGTAATCTCACCTTTCAAAGCTCACGTTGTAATCTCACCTTTCAATGCCCACCTTGTAATCTCACCTTTCAATGCCCACCTGGTAATTTCACCTTTCAATGTCCACCTTGTAATCTCACCTTTCATTGTCCACCTTGTAATCTCACCTTTCAATGTCCACCTTGTAATCTCACCTTTCAATGTCCACCTTGTAATCTCACCTTTCAATGTCCACCTTGTAATCTCACCTTTCAATGTTCACCTTGTAATCTCACCTTTCAATGCCCAGTTCGTTGTCCTCAACAAATAATCCAAAACTAATAAAATATGGAATGCTGGTTGGTATGGGCATTGATTTTTTTACATAGCCCAATATTCTAACATATTTTGTCTAAATGTTGCTTCATTTTAAGCAATGAATAAACAAATACTTCTTATTTCAACAATTAAGGTATCATTTTAAAGCTTATAGTCTGTGGAATCCACAAAGATACACAACTCCATTTGACAATTTTGTGAGTTAATACTCACCCACTATGTTGTGGAATGTCACATTTGGTGACATGACATTTTGTCATGGAGCTCAGACTACAACATTTTGTTACAAGTACAGCATTTTGATGCAGATAAACCCAGCTATTGTTTACAAAACAGAGACAAAGTCTGTCTCATCAATGGATTTGTTCTGGCATTACTAGTACAATGAAACCTCGCTTTACAGTCACCTCGGTAATACAGCCACCTTACAATTAAGGTCACCCTGGAACACTCCCAAATTATTTCCACATATAGTAAAGTGATAAGATATTAGTCCTGCTAATACAGCCACCTGGCTATTCAGGTCACTTTTGTCCAGTCCTGAAGGTGACCTTAATAGTGAGTTCCACGGTAAAGCACACCACACCAAAGATATAGCCATTCATTTGAAAATGGCTGACAGACACTGTTTTATAAACCAGGCTTGAAGTGGCAACCATGGAATCCAACCTGGAATCTCTCAACTGCAAGTCCTGTGCTCTAACAACTTCAATACCATGCACCAACAAAGTAAGATTTCTCTTCTGGGATGTTTCAGTGCGCGACATCAAAATTCCCAGAATCCAATTTAGCGTTGTTGTGCTGCACCCTGGTAGTAGAAATACAGACCTTTCATTGGTCCGCGTGGTGACACAGGGTCGTGATTGGGCCAGGAGTTACGGACATGAAGCGGGGGGTGTTTTGATTCGCTGTCGGCTGATTCGTCGCTCAAAGAGCGAACCAGATCGGTTTTGTCAGCCATCTTCCTTGATGCTCTGCTCGGTAATTGCTGAAATCTGAAGTTGGGATGTAGTGATTTATAAGTACACTACATAATATATTACTGTAATGACTTTAAATTTTTGGACACTACATTTTGGACACTCTAATAATGTACCCCTAAATTTGTTATATATTGTACATATTTGGACACCTATTATTTCTACATGTCCAAATATGTTTTCCGACAGAGACATTTTTTTATTTCTATGCATTGTATGTTTTCACAACAGTTGAGAATGTTATTGTTTGTAGGTGTCAGAATATATAGTCATTATGGTATGTATAGTTACCAATGATTCCATTCACATGCACTTGCATGCACACACATTAAACATATATGTTCCATTAATTAAATATATCAATGTAACATGTCTCTCGAAACATTGTGTTCGTGAAATGATTGCCTATTTACATTGATGTCACATGAAACGACCTGTCAATGTATGTCACTGGTCCTGTGCATACAAACATTAACAATTGGCGGTTGTCAGCAGCCGCAACTCATGATATTTACCAAGCATTAAACCATGTTATGTTGACCGACTATAGAAGTGCTCAATGTGTGTTTATTCCACTGCCATATGGTCAGTTGTAAGATCAACTGTGTGGTACCAGTGGCACTGACCACGTGTTGGTGTAAGTTGCACTGACCACGTGTTGGTGTAAGTTGCACTGACCACACATTGGTGTAAGTGGCACTGACCACGTGTTGGTGTAAGTTGCACTGACCACGTGTTGGTGTAAGTGGCACTGACCACGTGTTGGTGTAAGTGGCACTGACCACGTGTTGGTGTAAGTGGCACTGACCACGTGTCGGTGTAAGTGACACTGACCACGTGTTGGTGTAAGTGGCACTGACCACGTGTTGGTGTAAGTGGCACTGACCACGTGTCGGTGTAAGTGGCACTGACCACGTGTTGGTGTAAGTGGCACTGACCACGTGTTGGTATAAGTTGGACTGACCACGTGTTGGTATAAGTGGCACTGACCACGTGTTGGTGTAAGTGGCACTGACCACGTGTTGGTGTAAGTGGCACTGACCACGTGTTGGTGTAAGTTGCACTGACCACGTGTTGGTGTAAGTGGCACTGACCACGTGTTGGTGTAAGTGGCACTGACCACGTGTTGGTGTAAGTTGGACTGACCACGTGATGGTGTAAGTGGCACTGACCACGTGTTGGTGTAAGTTGGACTAACCACACGTTGGTGTAAGTGGCACTGACCACGTGTTGGTGTAAGTTGCACTGACCACGTGCTGGTGTAAGTTGCACTGACCACGTGCTGGTGTAAGTGGCACTGACCACGTGTTGGTGTAAGTTGCACTGACCACACATTGGTGTACGTGGCACTGACCACGTGTTGGTGTAAGTGGCACTGACCACGTGTTGGTGTAAGTGGCACTGACCACGTGTTGGTGTAAGTTGCACTGACCACGTGTTGGTGTAAGTTGGGCTGACCACATATTGGTTTAAGTTGCACTGACCACACGTTTATGATGAAGTTACCGTCAGTGTATTATGATATTTGTGGCCCGCCCCAGGGAACTGGGTATTGAGTCGCACAGGTCTATTCTGCACGTGATCCAAAAATAGCTGTCAAGGTCGTGTCACTTCAATTGTGTGCAATGTTTGCAGAAATGTCCACCTTATAATCTCACCTTTCAATGCTCACCTTGTAATCTCACCTTTCAATGCCCACCTTGTAATCTCACCTTTCAATGCCCATCTTTCAATGTGTTGGTGTAAGTTGCACTGACCACGTGTTGGTGTAAGTTGCCCTGACCATGTGTTGGTGTAAGTTGCACTGACCACGTGTTGGTGTAAGTGGCACTGACCACACGTTGGTGTAAGTTGCACTGACCACGTGTTGGTGTAAGTTGCACTGACCACGTGTTGGTGTAAGTTGCACTGACCACGTGTTGGTGTAAGTGGCACTGACCACACGTTGGTGTAAGTTGCACTGACCACGTGTTGGTGTAAGTTGCACTGACCACGTGTTGGTGTAAGTTGCACTGACCACGTGTTGGTGTAAGTTGCACTGACCACGTGTTGGTGTAAGTTGCACTGACCACGTGTTGGTGTAAGTTGCACTGACCACGTGTTGGTGTAAGTTGCACTGACCATGTGTTGGTGTAAGTTGCACTGACCACGTGTTGGTGTAAGTTGCACTGACCACGTGTTGGTGTAAGTTGCACTGACCACGTGTTGGTGTAAGTTGCACTGACCACGTGTTGGTGTAAGTTGCACTGACCACGTGTTGGTGTAAGTTGCACTGACCACGTGTTGGTGTAAGTTGCACTGACCACGTGTTGATGTAAGTTGCACTGACCACGTGTTGGTGTAAGTTGCACTGACCACACGTTGGTGTAAGTTGCACTGACCATGTGTTGGTGTAAGTTGCACTGACCACGTGTTGGTGTAAGTGGCACTGACCACACGTTGGTGTAAGTTGCACTGACCACGTGTTGGTGTAAGTTGCACTGACCACGTGTTGGTGTAAGTTGCACTGACCACGTGTTGGTGTAAGTTGCACTGACCACGTGTTGATGTAAGTTGCACTGACCACGTGTTGGTGTAAGTTGCACTGACCACGTGTTGGTGTAAGTTGCACTGAGTTGCACTGACCACGTGTTGGTGTAAGTTGCACTGACCACACGTTGGTGTAAGTTGCACTGACCACGTGTTGGTGTAAGTTGCACTGACCACGTGTTGGTGTAAGTTGCACTGACCACGTGTTGGTGTAAGTTGCACTGACCACGTGTTGGTGTAAGTTGCACTGACCACATGTTGGTGTAAGTTGTACTGACCACGTGTGTTGGAGTGGATGTACTGGGCATACATCATGTCTACACATTTATTGTCATGCATACTCGGTGCCTTGTTTCACACACTAGCTGCAACACACTGCATATTCCATGTAAAGTGCCTACTACACGTGTTGATACCTCGATAGCAGCGCCTAGTACACATAGCGCCATAATCATTGACGCCATATGCAAACTGGTCACGTGACAGTTTGTGGACGATATAAAAGAGGACAACAACAAAGCGTGTATTATTTGTATTGTTTCATACATGAACTGAAGCAGGGTTTGTATTGTTTCATACATGAACTGAAGCAGGGTTTGTATTGTTTCATACATGAACTGAAGCAGGGTTTGTATTGTTTCATACATGAACTGAAGCAGGGTTTGTATTGTTTCATACATGAACTGAAGCAGGGTTTGTATTGTTTCATACATGAACTGAAGCAGGGTTTGTATTGTTTCATACATGAACTGAAGCAGGGTTTGTATTGTTTCATACATGAACTGAAGCAGGGTTTGTATTGTTTCATACATGAACTGAAGCAGGGATTGTATTGTTTCATACATGAACTGAAGCAGAACTGAAGGGTTTGTATTGTTTCATACATGAACTGAAGCAGGGTTTGTATTGTTTCATACATGAACTGAAGCAGGGTTTGTATTGTTTCATACATGAACTGAAGCAGGGTTTGTATTGTTTCATACATGAACTGAAGCAGGGTTTGTATTGTTTCATACATGAACTGAAGCAGGGTTTGTATTGTTTCATACATGAACTGAAGCAGGGTTTGTATTGTTTCATACATGAACTGAAGCAGGGATTGTATTGTTTCATACATGAACTGAAGCAGGGTTTGTATTGTTTCATACATGAACTGAAGCAGGGATTGTATTGTTTCATACATGAACTGAAGCAGGGTTTGTATTGTTTCATACATGAACTGAAGCAGGGTTTGTATTGTTTCATACATGAACTGAAGCAGGGTTTGTATTGTTTCATACATGAACTGAAGCAGGGTTTGTATTGTTTCATACATGAACTGAAGCAGGGTTTCAGCAAAAACATTTGTTGCATTAGTTCTATTAATTACCACTTATCAGTCATGTCCAACTTCACCATTATGACCTCCCAAACGACCAACTTCTTCTTTGAATGTTTATCATCGGGATGGGACGGAGCAATTATCAACTCTTGTCGCTCCACCTCAAAGATCAGACTCTCTGCCGACATCTTGGACTTTTCTGATCTGGTTTCTTGGTTATTCATATTGGGTATATTTACCTTTTCTTCTTCAGCAGACTGAATTTACAGTCGTGGCAAGGATTTTCAAGTCCTATGACATACCAGTGTATCACAAACCTACAAACACCCTGAGGTCCCTGCTGGTATACCCAAAAAACAAAACAGACTAGGCAGCAAAATGCGGGGTGGTATATGACATCCAATGCCTAGAATGCGACCAACACTACATAGAAGAAACAGCGAGGGCACTGGGCACACGATTTCAAGAACATCCATCGTGTCGCCAACCCCTATCAGCAATAAGTGAACACAAGTTGAACACAGGCCACCTGTTTTTGATGAAAGATGTAAAAAAGTTAGACCTTGAGGAGAACTGGCAGAGGAGAAAGATCAAGGAGGCGACTAACATCTACAGGGGGAAGCCTTCATTGAACAGTCTTCGGCCAGGAGATCCCGCCAGTCATGCTTCAGCTTGTGTCGCATGACATAGGTCATGTGACACAACGGTAAATTCAGTTTGCTCAAGAAGGCCGCAAAATGTGGCCAAAATTATACAGAAAAAAAACAAAAAGGTTCTTGACACTGCTTTCTTTGTCACACGCTTTGTTTTTTTGTCACACACTTTGTATTCTCTATCACACTTTATTTTCTCTGTCACACACTTTGTTTTCTTTGTCACACACTTTGTTTTCTCTGTCACACACTTTGTTTTCTCTGTCACACACTTTGTATTTTCTGTCACACACTTTGTTTTCTCTGTCACACACTTTGTATTTTCTGTCACACACTTTGTTTTCTCTGTCACACAATTTGTTTTCTCTGTCACACACTGTTTTCTCTGTCACACAATTTGTTTTCTCTGTCACACACTGTTTTCTCTGTCACACACTTTGTATTCTCTGTCACACACTCTGTTTTCTCTGTCACATACTTTGTATTCTCTGTCACACACTTTGTATTCTCTGTCACACACTCTGTTTTCTCTGTCACACACTTTGTATTCTCTGTCACACACTCTGTTTTCAGTCACACACTTTACTTTCTCGGTCACACTGTTTGAACTCTCTCACAAACTGTGCATTTTCTCCCATGCAATGTGTTATCTGTGACACAATTGTCTTTTTCTACGACACACTTTGCATTCTGTGTTTCTCACCGACTACATCACAGTGTGTGGTCTGCCACAAGACAAGTTCTCTGCTGTCGTTGTGTGTCCTCACTTTATGTGCTGTCAAGTCTATGTACACAGCCATTCTGTCGCCAGAACCAAGTCAAACCAGTGGCCCACGTAACCTGTGTTTATGCCCAGACACGACTACACGTACCTGGAAGTATTCAGTTCCCTCGGCTGCACCTTCATATCTTTCCCAGGCACCCACTGTCTGCAGACAACACCCCACCCTTCCCACCCAACTTGCTACCAACCAACAAAACAAAGCAGTCAAGTCTTGTCATCTAAAGACACTCACCTGCAGTAAACACTGAATGCTCCCTTGGTGTCTATAGTCTGTTGCTGAAATATCTGTTCAGATCACTCCCTACTTGGATCATGGCCAGGCAATGGTTTTGTTGAATAAAAGTGTATTCAACACATGCAACATGTGTGCAGGTATATAGTATGATGTGTTGAAAGGACACAAATTAAATTATGTGACTTTGTTGTTGTTGAACGGTTGTTATACTGAAGTTATTAAAAAAATTATAATGTTATATTATTATATCTGTACTAAAAATACACATACATACATAGAACTAACTGTCAGCACTTGTAAAATTTTATTTATTAATAGAGACAGTTTGACTAATCATATGTATTAAGTCATTTAAAGACACAAATTCAGATCGTTTGTTATCATAAATTCATCTTAATATCAAAATATAAATATTGTGATATTTTGACTACTCAAATTTTACATTTACGAACAGTTATTTGATGTCTATAATAAGTTAAGAACAATTTGGGCAATGTCTTACATGGAAGTAATGTAGGCTTTGATTTTGGTTGCTCCATATGTTAACAGCAACATAGCACTGACACATGTCTGGGGAACAGAGTGTAGAAGTTGCACTGGCCAGCCCTGGTCAAGCTCAGACATGTTCTCACATGGAAGGGTCCTATCAACAAATTTCCTGTACACAGTGTACACATGCACATACTCATGTAGGCACTACGGTCATGCTTGAGTGACTCCGGTCATGCTTGAGTGATCATAGAATGCCAGGAACTTCCAAGTCACTACAACTAATCACCAAAGGTTACAATGGAAGATCTTTGATGTGTACTGGATAAGACATCAATCTCATTGGACTATGATTCAATTCAATTTCAATTCGGTTCAGTATCTTTATTTCAGACTTAACTGTGCAGCATGTGCAGATGTCCATATAAACATTAAATGAAAAAATATACAAGTAAATAAAAATATAAGAGCACAGTAGAGTCTGCCCTATGTAGACTCAGTCAAAGCTGTTATGAACATACATCTTAGCCCAATGTCATTGTATCCTCCAGAGGCACTTTAAATCACTGCTATTGATTGCAATTACCAGCTGATTACATGAGGCATCAAGTCTCAGCAGGAATTTATATACAAGATTTCTAACCACAGCTTTACTATTCAGTACATGGTTTTCTACAAACACGGTGGAAGCACTCCAATATATAGGCTGTTGTAGCAATAATTGAAAGACATAATTGCAACATGAAGCTGATGTTTTCTTACTACTGTGTAATTCCACCACAGCTGAGCAGTATACATTGGAGAGCAGAAAGTTCTATGCAAAGTCAGCTTCACATCCACAAGATGTCCTAGTCATCTCGTAATGTATTAGAGATAAAGTGACCCAAATATTTGACACGATCAACTTCTCTGATTGTTTTGCCATTGATCTTAAATGATGGCACATCAACATTCTTCATGTATTTGCTTTTGCAAATAATCATTGCCAGTATTTTCAGAACTCCATAAATGGAACTGTTTGCATTTAATATGGACATCCACTGATTGAAAACTTTTTGTATTATTTAGACATGACAAAATAAGTTGATGAAATGTACCAGCAATTGTATAAATATGGCCAATTGTATAAATATGGCCAATTGTATCAATATGGCCAATGGTTGCATGTTGTCAGGATGGGTAATAGTAGTGTATTTTTGTGATTCTTAACCTGAAATAAATTATTATATTCTATTCTGTTCGTTAAGACCAGATTACTGCTATGGACAGGTTGTGGACAATACAAACTGGTCATTTGGTGATTTCAAAAGCGTCTGTTGGTTTTCGTTACGGACAGATGTCTTCTACTTTAATGCAGCTTTAACTCTATACTTTTAGACATCTGTTTTTATTTTGCGTCTGCAGGTAGCATGTGCATCTTAGCAATAGAGTGTCTTTGTAAATGTTCATACTCCACATAATGATGTGCTGTTTAAATGTGTATAATTTGCACATTTAAAACAGTATTTCTAATTTGTTATACATGCTTATGCTTAGTTATGCTGGAAAAAAACAATAAAGCAATCTGGTGAACAGATAAACATTGCGAAAGATTACCCAACATTTTCAGCAACTGTGTTAAGGGGCTTATGACAGGAGATTTGACCTCCCATGTTTCGGGGGCATCCTCTCATCTCACACCTTTAGGACTTAACCTCCCCTTCCTACCATTTTGAAAGAGTCCACTTCGCACTGTCTTATAGGCAAGCCTCCCGCCATTTGTAAGACCAACACACATTTCTTGCATCTGTATTTTCCTCAAAGTATTACAATTTTCAAGTGTCAGGCTGAAATGGGGAGCACGTTTCTTATGACCCCTCCACGTAAAAATGCATGTAAACACCTTTTCAAAAAAATCTTTTCAAAAGTACTTTAATCCTAACCGTATTCCTAACCCTAACCTTTTACATAACCTTAACTCTGCATAAAACCCTTTTGCACATCAAACTGATCATTTGTAGGCGGAGTGATCGTAGGAAGCATAAAAATGTTTAAGGAACAGTATAGATTAGAAATCAAAGTTTTCATTTTCACGGAGGACTATAAATGAATGCAACAGATTATCTACTGATAGTGTGAGTGCTATAATAGCATGAATATGTTTAAAAACAAAATCGACACCCACCTCAGAAAGGTGGAATATAGTAGTAGTCTCTCGTCGGCTGAGGGAGACATTGTATTGTGCAGTCATCTGTGGGTCCGCATATGCTCCGGAGACCAAAATGACGTCCGACACACACAGGTGGTTGCAGATAGGGCCTGGAATGCCTGTATGCTGGGAATTGGATGATGTTTCTCTCCTTCTGTGATACATTTTACGTGCTGCTGCGAGGTGTTGCCAATGGTCATCCTCTTAGTTTGTTGTTGCCCTCATGCACAGTGCGCGTCAGTTGGATCTGTCGATAGCAGCTTTCTCCAGTTGACAAGGTTAAAGATCTGTCCATTTTAGGTTCGCCTTGTGATTGTCTTTGTATCACTTCTTACGACATCCTTGTCTGTGGCTCCCTGTACAATAGTTGCCTTAGTTGGCGTTCTGGTTTCGCCCATGCATATGACATGGCTGGTCCATCGAAGGTGGGCTCATAGAATCTTGGGCTACACATAGATAAAAAGGCTTGGACTCTCGATAAGCCAAAATGCATCCTTGTCCACCTGTCATCTAGAGTTAATTCTCTGGACGGCAATCTTCTTAAATCTTGCTATGAAGCTCTCCCTGAATCGGAAGAATGAGAGTGTCGCCCTCTGGTGTGTTGCAGTCATATGACCAGATGGAGGTTCTCAACCAGCAGGTTCTCCAGGAGAGGGAGCTGCGTTCTGTCACAGAGGGCTGGCTCATGGACGACAGAGTCTCGTGGCAAGAGGTGGCCGGACTGGCCGCAGACACCCGTGCCACGGGGTGTAACATCACCTCACTGCTAGACACTGTCAGGTAGGTGGAAGGGAGGGAGAGGGGGAGAGAGAGGAGGGAGAGGGATATGGAGGGAGGGTGGGACAGAGGGAGAGAGAGAATGAGGAAGGGAGAGGGAGATAGAAAGAGAGGAAGGGAGGGACTGAGAGAGAGAGAGGGGAGAGAGAGAGGAAGGGAAGGAGAGCGTGAGAGAGAGAGAGAGAGAGAGAGAGAGGGAAAGAGCGAGAGAGAGCTGGAGAGAGAGAGAGGGTTTTCTGAGGTGGTAATAATATTAAGTAATTTATGTTTTTCTAAGTGTATTACTCTGATGACATCATCTTGTTGTATATTACTATTAAAGGTTAGGAAAAACAAAGTACTACATTGGGAAGTAGTTCAATAGTCAATCATTTGATTTATCTCATTCACTCTATTGCTCATTGCAGACAATTTGAGCAAGAAATGGCCGTGCGACTTGGCACATTGCCAGCCACCGCGACGGCGCATGGAAGCGGCAACGACAGTCTCGCAGCCGCCCTCAAAGAAGGTCTCTCATTGGACGAAAATCCACAGCCAGCTCCAGCCATACGAGCACAGTCAACGGAGGCGATTGTGGAATGTTTGGAGAAATATCACAGCGAAATAAACGGGGCAGTCTTTAGGACAGTCCTCAACGCAGACAAAATACTGAACAGGACGGAACACACAGGCGCAATGGGGGCCTTCGCCTCCTGACGTCACACGTCCTGTGTCATCGTGCGTCTCTGTGTCATGTTTAGCATTGGTGTCATGGTCACTTTTGCGTCAGTGGCTGATTTGACCAGTGACGTCGACATGTGTGATGTCAGACTGACAGTATTCTTCGCTAGCGTTATAGTCTAACGCCACAACGCCGCTTCGTTTACTCCAGCGGTTCATAGCCCCTGGGTCGCGACTTGTTATAAACTGTCATAAATGTGTCGTGCTTGCCTATACTAGATGCAGCGAGACCATGATGTCTAATGTATGTATATTGTCGATATTATATGATCTTCCCGACTGCGTCCACCATCTTTGATTTCGATTTGACAGGAGTGACCTCTTTCTACGTCGATAAATCAATGAATGGCGCTGATTTGGTGATTCCTCCAGGTTCAACAAATATTTATAATTTATCTTATGCAAAATTTACGTTATAATTTCTTTAATCATTTATCACAAGTTAAGTATTTGAAGGCATGGGTCGCGACCGGAATTTGGATTGCACCCAAAAAAGGTTAAGAAACGCTAGTTGACTTCTAGTTGGTCAGCTGCTGGATCAGCCTCAGCAAGTGATCTCGCCGCATTTATGTCGACCCATTGTCATTTGGTGACGCGAGGAAACTAACCGTAGCGTACTCTTCTGCATCTTTTAAATGTCCCCTGGCACTTCAGACCATCTGTCTTACAACTACTTGTTCCTAAAATCAGCAGCGGATTTCCCGTCAGTTAAAAATCATCCGAAACTACAGCTATCTTCTGTAAATAAATAAATACATATTTTTCCAGATTACTTTTCCACCTACAGTACTCGGCAATCCCTCACTGTGATGATGATTTGTCCCTGTTTAGCATGTTCTACTTAGTGATTCTTGTTTGTTGAGCTTCTCAGCTCAGCTTCCTGAGGATTTTGGCTGTATGGCAGTTTTATACTATTATTTTAAAAGGACGGAGTGTGTTACTAGTTTTTCACGTATACATTAATGTAATGTTCCTAAGACTGTGCTAACTACATTGATGGCATACTGCCCGCCACATTATGTTTAGTAAGCCCATAACAACTGTCGCAATGTGACGGCACGATCACGGGTGTATGTTCAAATAGTAAACAGAACATCCAGTTTCAAAACAAGCTTTATTGACAATACGGCTCGGTCGGGTGGAGTTAACTGCTATACCCTTTCATGTTCAACGATGCTCACTTTCCCACAGTCAACACAGCCGACTTCCAGTTAGATATTACTACCCCC
Organism: Paraescarpia echinospica; assembly: GCA_020002185.1. NCBI lineage: Eukaryota > Metazoa > Annelida > Polychaeta > Sabellida > Siboglinidae > Paraescarpia > Paraescarpia echinospica. The sequence continues at coordinate 3,621,166 of CM034540.1, forward strand.
GCTAATTCCGGGTAGACGAACAGGCTACGTCCTTTTAATGACTGTTTCGGCCACACCGTTGTCACGAGCCTATGTCCAATGTAAACCAGACCTATTACTCCTGTGTTAAGCAGGAGACAACCGAATTCCCAGGTCACTGGTGTGGGAGGAAATGTCTCACGATTCAAACTTACTCCTCTTACAAAACAATCTCCAAATTGTGTTACCCTGTAACGTCCATTTTTAAGGAATGACTTACTCCTTTATATTTGTTGGTGTAACAGTGTATGCAAGAATATGCCAAGGCATGTTCTGGGGTGCACCGGAGGTTTATGAACACTGCTAAGATAGTCGTGATAGTCACCGAATTTTTGGGCATGATGATTTGTTTTTACATCTCATTTGACAAACATAAGGCTCACTCCTATAATGCAATATCCCTTTGTTAAAATGCACAAACAATTTATAAGGAATGAGAGTGATGTGTAAACTATAAAAGTTGACACGTGACATAATACTTTGATATCAGCCAGCAATGGAGCGGTGGTCAAGCGGTTATAGTACCAGACTGTCAGTCAAGGCAGGACGACCGGCAGCAACTTACATCGACTGCTTAAAGGAAGATGTGGGTCTAGAGACTGAGGAGCTGAATACGGCAACGGCAGACAGAGAGATCTGGAGACGGATGATTGAAGCCACTAATGTTCGACACCAGTGGCCGACATGAGTGAGTCAGTGAGTCAATCGAAGGAATCAGGGTTAACATTCTGTTGTCGGCTGCCGTTTCGAAACTTGGGTCATTTCGTTCATCCACGTTGCCGGTGTCTTTCAAAAGAAATACCAGAAACTGTTGGTCCCTGTCTATGCTAGGGAAGTAAAATGCCTCACGCACGGGGTAAATGTGTAACCTGCAGTGGACTTGATAACTATATAGAAGGACAACTGTGAACAGAAACTAAGACCACAGTGGAAACAAGTTCTTGCACTTTCTTGTGTCGTCCTCATAGTATACTATATTGGCAGTTGGCCTCCGGTGGTTAGATACAGGTGCACAGTGACTGCTTATACTTATGTCGTCAAGGTGGATACAGGTGCACAGTGACTGCTTATACTTATGTCGTCAAGGTGGATACAGGTGCATAGTGACTGCTTATACTCATGTCGTCAAGGTGGATACAGGTGCACAGTGACTGCTTATACTCATGTCGTCAAGGTGGATACAGGTGCACAGTGACTGCTTATACTTATGTCGTCAAGGTGGATACAGGTGCACAGTGACTGCTTATACTTATGTCGTCAAGGTGGATACAGGTGCATAGTGACTGCTTATACTCATGTCGTCAAGGTGGATACAGGTGCACAGTGACTGCTTATACTCATGTCGTCAAGGTGGATACAGGTGCACAGTGACTGCTTATACTTATGTCGTCAAGGTGGATACAGGTGCACAGTGACTGCTTATACTTATGTCGTCAAGGTGGATACAGGTGCATAGTGACTGCTTATACTTATGTCGTCAAGGTTGATGAACAGTTTTCTGTTACGTTACTGGGGATCAGCCTGGGGTGCTAATTATTAGCAAGAAGTTAGCAGAATGAGTTGTCCTGAATATGGAAATCACTTAAGTGTGCAGAACATCAAACGCCAGTGCAGTTATCCCACACGGCATCTCCAATACTGCCAACAGACCGTCTTTACAATATGATTTTGTTTATACATTTTCACTATAATTTGTATTAAAACTGTAGATATAGTTTCATGTTTATTAAACGTAATTTGGCAGCCAGTATACCTTCATCATAGGTATTCTAGTGTTCAGAACATTACAAAATGTTAGAAAACACAGAGCATCGTTACATAAACACCATATAACACGATCGCAGATACTCGTTGTTCAAAATGACGAACGTCGGAGAGAATGTGAAGTTCACGTAAATCGATAGGCCCTAGTTGTGGTAGTGTAGACTTGCTAAATAATGTTCGTACTGCTACGGTATTTGCATGAGGTTAGACATATGCACTATTGTTTCTGCATCTGCTCAATGATAACAAGTCTATGACGCTGGAGCCGTTTTCCCGAAGTCTGCCGCGCACAAGTGGTTCCTGCAATTGTTAGGTTACGTGTTACGTGCACATTACGTTTTAAGTTCAGAACAACTAATTTACCCGACAGAGGTGACTTACTATACATGGGCTATTTGTATATAATATTATATATATATATATTGCTGATCGGCAAGACATTTTGTCAAATATAATTTATTATATATATATATATATAAAATAAATTATACGTCACAAAATGTCTCGCCTACTGTAATATTACTTACACATAATGTATATAAGTAATGTAGAATGTTTATTCAAACATCTGTGGACGACGTACATCGTGACCGTGTGCCATGTGCTCCGCCCTGACCTCTGGTCGCATTCACCAACACTACGTGTTTCTATTTAGGATCAAGAAGGTGGCGCCACTGCTTAGCTGGATTACCACATCTTCCTTTCCATCTAAACAAGTTACTGTTGGTTACACATTTCCAAAGTTGACAATTATAACTTTATGGAGTTCATATTGTCCTTAATGAGCTACTGCCTAATATATACATATAGGTCCCAAACACAACCAGTCATAACTTTACATTTCCTAAATGTACCTTAAGGGGGTTTCCTAGCACGTTTTGGGGTAAGACCACAATAGATTTTACATAGGCGGCCATTATAACGTTTCCTTCATTTCCTGCAAAATTTGTCTAACAGTTTTCTTGAAAATTTCACAGCATATTTAACCTCCATTGATACAAGTGCTGCGGAAAATTCGTGAAATTCTCATACCTCGTTTTTCAGAAAAATCCACCCAAACCTAATACCCCTAAATCGTGAGATATCTAATGCAGTAGTACATTCAGTATTCACTGGACCAACATGTCCCTTGTAAAAGTGCTCGAAAAAAATTCACACATCGCACCAAAACGTTATTTTGAAGGGCACTTTAACTGGGTATTGGCGGACAAATCCTTAATGTGGTCTTACCCCTTTTGAGGCCCTTGGAACTGGTTGGTCGTTTATAATGGGCTCGGGTTGTGTCTGACCTTTGTTGCGACTCTTCACTTGCACACTAGTTAAAAGCATCTGTTGCTGTGTCTAAGTTAGCTTGAACTGGACGGTTGGTTATTTCACCCGTAAATCACTTCGATTTCTTCTGACCGTGGTGCAACAACTTGTATAACCGTTCCATCCTGGGCCACAGTCCATCGTTATAATTGCGGAGTCTCACTCTGCCACCTGTCTTGAGTGGTGGCAATGCGCGAGTTCCTTTGTTGTAGTACTTGCTTTGTCTTTCCTTTTGTTTCTGCTTCTTTTGTACCACCTTCCCCGAGTTGTGTGGCGTCAACAAGTCTCAGTTTATTAGCACGTTTGACCGACGTTTCCGGTTCACAAAAATTTTGCTGGAGACTTGCCAATCTGTAGAGGTGTCGTCCGATATATCAGTAAGTTCTTCATGAAATCCTCTCCGCTATCCTGTGATTTCGTCTTGAGATTGTTGACAATTTTCACAGAACGTTCAGCTAGACCATTTGACTTCGGGTAGTGAGGGCTGGGGATATTGTGCATACATCCCCAGTTCTTTGCAAACTCTGCAAATTCTGCACTTGCATACAGTGGCCCATTGTCACTAAACAGAACATCAGGAATCCAATGTCGTGCAAATATGTCTTTCAGACAAGCTATGGTCGATCGGCTGTTCACTGTAGTCAAACATTGAACCTCAAAGTAGTGTGAGAAGTAGTCCGTCACTACAATGTAGTTCCTGCCGTCCCATATGAACAGATCACTTCCCAGCTTTTGCCCTGCTCTATTTGGTGATTCATGTGGAAGAACTGGTTCTGTTTGGTGCTGAGGTTTGCATTTCAGGCCAAGTTCTGCATTGATTCACCAAATATGTGGTGACTGCATTCATGCGTGGCCAATACACAACTTCACGAGCACGTTTCTTACATTTTTCCATTCCCGGATGTCCTTGGTGTATCTTATCAAGCATGACCTTCCTTATGCTTGTGAGAGTCACAATCTTACTTTCCTTGAAAATGACACTGTCGATCACTGGCAATTCTTCTCTGCAATCCCAAAACTCACGGACCATGTCACAAACATCCTTAGTTGGAGGTCATCCTTTCTCGATAAGAGGTTTGTTACTCTTTTCCGTCTCACATCTGATTTGGTCTATTCTGTCACTAGAGACTGGCATCTTTGATGTCACCGTGTTGACATAAACTTGTACATCGTCTTCTGTAGAAGACTGGACCTCGTTGGGATCTGTCGTCCTGGACAATGCATCGGATGTGTGCTTCTCGGTTGGCAGTCGACTGGTGCTGTGGCTATTATGTTCTGCTCAACAGAAGAATCCGGCATATCAAGGAAGCCGTCTGGATCAGGAAAACCAGAACACCCATCAACAGAGATGAAGGCATTTACGAACTGCCTCACGTGTACGATGACGTTATTCAGCGTCATCGGTACTGATGAAGTCGACGTGATACGTTGACGAAAGCCTCTACCGGGTAAACAAAATCCATCTTGAATATGAAAAATGAAAGTTTCTGATTTGAAAACGAACTATCCTGAAGAATGTTCAGTACTAAAAATTCACAAGTGATTTATGATCGGTTTCAACAACCACTGCTTGTCCACATATGAACTGATGAAATCGTTCACACGCAAACATGATGCTGAGAAGTACCTTCTCAATTTGCGCGTATTTTGTTTTAGCACTTGTCATCGCTCTGGATGCATAGGCTACTGGCTGCCATTCGCTGCCATGCTGTTGCAGAATCACTGCACCAAGACCACACTGAGAAGCATCTGATGAGATTTTCACATCTCTACACTTCTGCCTTGCTACTTGACCTTGGCATGTTCATTATGGCAGAAACATTTCGCTCATCTGGCTGGACCCCACGTTCCGTCAAGACATCACCAATGAACACAAGCTTCTTTACACCTAATTCACACTTGCTTCGGTTGAGCTTTAAATAGGCCTTTCTCGTGGTTTCCAACACATCACGCAGTCGCTCATCATGCTCCGCCTTTGTACTACCCCACACTATGATGTCATCCATCGTAATATCGACTCCATCAATATGCTCAAACAACATGTGGACTTTCTTGTGATACACTTCTGCAGCTGATGAGATTCCAAATGGAAGCCTGAGAAACTTGTATCTACCAAAGAAAGACAGTTAAAGAAAGACAGTTTTGTACTGTTTTCATCAAGTTTCATCTGCCAAAACCCACCTGACGGGTCTAACTTACTGAAGTATTTGGCATCGCTAAACTGAGCCATTATCTCATCACGTGTTGGCAACGTGTAATATTATCACCTAATTGCGCGATTTAGGTCACGTGGGTCAAGACAGATCACCATTTTTCTTTTCAACCAACACTAATGAATTAACCCATCGATCTTTTCAATAACCTCCAGCTTTTCCATGCGTTCAAGCTCATCCTTAAGTTTACCGTTTTGAGCAAATGGTACTTTCTTGCTGGTTGTGCTACTGATGTGACTTTTTCATCGACTGTGATAGAGTATTCTCCTTCAAGACAGCCTAACCCCTGAAACACTTCCTTGTATTCATCTAACAATTCTGAGTAATCTACCTCAACTGTTTCATCATTTACCACATATAGTCTTTTCACAAGACCTAGTCGCTCACAATGTCAACCCCTAGGATTGTTGGCTTCTTACCAGGTACCCCAACAAATGACACATTTACAACCTTCCCTTTACGGGACATTTTCCAAGCACACCGGCCCAGAACTGGAATATCTCCACCATCATAACCCTTCAGGGAAACAGTTGTCTTGTGGACTTTAGGTACAGGTTTGAGATTCTTTAGGTCTTCTTGAGAAAGCACATTAGCCTGTGCTTACAGGGGGCAATACACCCATTCACCATCAGTGGGTGAACCCATTCAGAGTGTACCGAGTTAACTAACAGTCCATCAGTTTTTATGTCAACAATGTCAACAAACAGTTCTTCCTGGTCATCTCCATCATCTACTACATTCACCGACCTCTGGGGACGACATTTAATAAAGTGTCCTCGTCTCTGACACTTGATGCACGTCTTGTTATACGCCGGACATCGTCGAGGTGGACGTACAAGTCCACATCTTCTACATGATTATTAATCCTGTCGACCTCCTGTTGTGCCATCCTGCTGTGAAGAATACTGCTGTCTAACATGCTGCTGCTTTGAACCTGGCAGCTTCGTACTTTTCCTCACTGTGTTCGCCGACGCCTCTCACGTACAATGTGTAACTCCTGTATTTGTGTCTTCACTATTTCTGATGCTTTGCAGATCTGGACAGCTTTTTCCAAATTTAGTTCATCAATTCGCTACAATTTCCCCGCAATGAATTGTCACTTATCCTTCGCACCAATTTGGTCAGAATCAAGGAATTTTCTAGTGGCGACAACTCACACGACCTCATTTTTGACCAATGTTCAGTGATAAACTGGTCAATTGTCTCCCCTTGTTTCTGTTGGTAGGTGAATAATTTATGCCTTTCAAATGTCAGGTTCTTCTTGGATGTACAGAATTCTTAAACTGTTGTCAATACATGCTTCAACACCATGGACTGGTTGGCTATCACTTTATCTTGGGTATCTTTTATGTCCCATGTGAACGTATTGTCAGTTCTAGTGTCTCTCCCCTATAACATGTAGCAGTATGGTCGTCTTCCCTCTCTCCGCTTTCCCTGCTGCACCCGTTGCCTCTAAATATATTTCAAACTTCTGTCTGAACTTAGTCCAGTTGTCAGACCCATTCCCTGTGAGCTGCAACCCAGGTGGTGGGGCAATTTATCTTTAGTTCATTGCACAGAGTCAACAATATGGATTACAAGTCAATCTGGTCCACACTTCAGTCACTTGCTTGTACCAATAATATCACTTGTTATCGCTCAGTCACTTGTTGGGTGATTTAACCATCTCAGTGTTGGGCGATATAACCATCTCAGTTCTATCAATGATTAATCTCTAGTTTCAAATATCTCGTGCTTCTTCTGTCACCATGTAATATTACTTACAAACGCTGTATATAAGTAATGCAGAATGTTTATTCAAACATGTGTGGACGACGTACACCGTGATCGTGTGCCACGTGCTCCGCCCTAACCTCTGGTCGCATTCACTAACACTACGCGTGCATTCTTTTGGTAATCCAATCTGTCCGAACTCACTCCAATGTCATTCTTTTGGACATCTTGTAGCGTTCGGAGGCGTCCGATCCCTCCGTTCTCTGAGATGGTTTCGTGTGGAGAGATCACGTGACTATTCATTCGCCGGTTCCCGCAATCTACGCATCTGTCGTCTGCCGGATTGGGCGGTCAAAACAATAAAACATGGAAAATGAGCAGTGAGTTTTATTGTTATAAATTGTTATATTTATATTGCATCGTATCATTCAGTAAGGCCATTTGAAGATAATTGTGTATTGGAATAAACTGCCACGTTCATGTGACATAATTTATGTACACATGACATGTTTACTTCGGTGGCGCCACACGACGGCTACACTTGAGGGCCTTGTTTTAATTTTCGCAGATGAGCAAAACATCGAGCCGAGGAAATACATTTAGTAGCTCTAAATCTGCTTTATCACAGTTTATGACGTTTAGGATAACAAATAATAATCTATTATCGCTCACAAACTACTCCGGTTGCATTATTTTGGGCTTCGTCTCCGGAGGTCTTCAATCTGTCCCCTAATGGCCCAAAATAATGCACCCTACGTGTTCTTATTCAGAATCAAGAAGGAGACGCCACTACTTAGCTATATTACCACACCTACTTTTAGGTTTGACCTTTTGTATTATATACGATTAAACGTAGTTTGTAATGTAAAGGTAATTTGTATTGTGTGTTTATGGCATGGCACAACTGATGCAAAACACTGACAATTGTCCCGAGTTTGCAGAGCCTGTATTGTTAGCTAAACAGAATAATTATTTTATTGACTTTAAATCGAACATCAATCAATTAGTTATTATGATTATATATTACAGATCAGAGACGAGGCATTCACCCCTAAATCAATGTCAGATAACATCAGACATACAAGACTCCGGTGGTTTAGACACGTTTGCCTTAAGCCGAACGAAAACCTCATCAAATAACTTCCAATGAAGACTTTAATGGACAGTGGAAGAGAGAATGACCACAGAAGAGGTGTTAGACAGGCCAATGGACTCCCGCGTTTAACAGCAGAGCGGTGTGCTCTAGGCAGGTCGAACTTGAGTGGTGTGACATCCAGGAGGATAGCGAGGGGTCAAATTGGCCTAAGCATTTAGTAGATAAAACAAGTTGATTTCATTCTCTGACATCGCCACTGAGTCATCTCTCTCTCCTGCTGCAATCTGATGTGTGCGTTAGTACGTATTTGTCCCGCTCATGAAATGGAAACAACCAAAACTGCCATTATGAAGGCCTACACATATAAAATAGTTAGTACTAAGTAATCATTTGCAATTACAATCAATAGCACAGTAGTATACTCAAAATGTATTCTTAGAGGGGTACATTCTGGTGAGATCTCTTAGTTCCCGACGGCTGACTTATTGGGACATGTCACCGATGGTTGACTTATTGGGTCATGTCACTGATGGTTGACTTATTGGAACATGTCATCGATGGCTGACTTATTGGGACATGTCACCGATGGTTGACTTATTGGGACATGTCACCGATGGCTGACTTATTCGGACATGTCACCGATGGTTGACTTGTTGGGACATGGCACGGATGGTTGACTTATTGGGACATGTAACAGATGGTTGACTTATTGGGGCATGTCACCGATGGTTGACTTATTGGAACATGTTACCGATGGCTGACGTATTGGGACATGTCACCGATGGTTGACTTATTGGGACATGTCACCGATGGTTTACTTATTGGGACATGTCACCGATGGTTGCCATTTGGGACATGTCACCGTTGGTTGACTTATTGGGACATGTCACCGATATTAGATTTATTGGTACATGTCACCGATGGTTGACTTATTGGGACATGGCACTGATGGTTGACCAATAAGTGCCAAGCTGTGACGCTGATTTTGACGCGTGGACGGCTCGATTTATACGATATGTATATTAATACGCCCGCTCATATAGAAAGTGAGTTACACTTTTATGTGCATGAACAACCATTATTATGCCATACCGTGCAATATCAGACGTCAGATTGAAATAGTTTACAAGTTACAGCGACAAAGCGAATTCGGCGATGAATTACGTCACCTCCAGGTCTGTTGTACCGGCTGCGGATATAAACATGTCAGAATACATATATGTACATCAAAACAACTTAATAATAATAATAATAACTTTACGTATACACTAAAATCCAAAGTAGAACTCTGTTCACTAATGTTGACAATAGCGGTTAGAAATTATAAGAAATAAATATAATAATACTAATACAAGTAAAACATATAAATACAAAACTGAACTAGAGAAATTAAATCAAAGATGATATATATGTAAATTATATTATATATCATCCGTTATAAATATAAGTATGTAGATATATAAATACATAACTATATAAAATAACTATATAGTAAATTGCCAGATAAATATATTATAAATATATATATATTAGTTAATTAATAAATAACTACAGTAATACATTATTAGTTTCAATTAAAATTTTCAGATAATAAAATAAATATGGGGTATGACGACTAAAGTATAAAATTATGACGACTAAACATTAAAAGCGAGTTTAAAATAGTGTGTTTTAAGACGAGCTTTAAATGTGTCCATGCACTGTATCAGCCGTAAATCTTCCGGCAACGCATTCCAGTGGGACGGTCCTGCGCACCAGAACGAGCGACGGCCGTACCGCTCAAGGTTGTGCCGCGGTACAGTTAATAGTCCACAGTCAGTTGATCGGCGCGGCACGTATGGTGAAATCAGTGACGCGAGGTGGGCCGGCGTCTTGTCGTGAAGGGCGGTGAACACAAGCACGAGTAACTTATACTGGATGCGCCACTTCACCGACAGCCAGTGCAGGCTATTCAGTGTTGCCGTGATGCTCTGTCGATCCCCCGCCTAATACGTAATACGACTCTGGCCGCAGAGAGTTGTACCATCTCAAGGCGGTGGAGTAACCGGTCGGATATTCCGTACAATATAGCGTTCCCGTAATCTATTCTTGAAGTAACAAGAGCATGTACGAGACACTTGGTTGTTCCGGTCGTTAGTGTGTCGCGTATACGTGAGATTCGGTGCAGGTGGTAATATGCACTCCGGCACGCATTTGCTACTTGTGCCGCCATCGAGAGGTCAGCATCAATAATAAAACCGAGATCTCTGACGACAGCAGATGTTGGCACTAGCTGACCGCAGACATCGACATGTGTTAGTGTTATTGGCACGCAGAGGGTGGAGGATTTGATGACAATGGCCTGCGAGTTATACCGGTTGAGTATTAACCCATTGTCGCAGAGCCAGACGTTGACATCTCGAAGACAGGTCTCCATACGCGCGAGTGCTTCTGCGTGATCGGTTGGTGGAAAGTCGACGTACAGTTGAGTGTCGTCAGCGTATAGGTGATGTTGTATACCATGCTGTTGGATAATTTTCGCTAGTGGCGCAATGTAAACATTAAATAGTATCGGTCCAAGGACCGACCCTTGTGGAACACCGGTCTTCATGACACTGATCTCCGATGTTTCTTTTTTGACGCATACCACAGACGTTCGGCCATGCAGGTAGGACGCTAGCCAAGCATGTGCTGCACCACAGATGCCATAGCTGGGCAGGCGTCGCAACAGAATAGCGTGGTCAAGTGTGTCGAATGCAGCAGAAAGGTCAAGTAGCACCGGAAGTACACCTCGACGTGCATCAGTCGACTGCGCTACATCGTTGTGGATGCGCAGAAGCGCTGTCTCGGCGCTATGACGTGGGCGATATGCGCTCTGGTAGACTGGATATACGCCGTTTCCCTCGAGGAAGTGTTGTAGTTGTCGTGCTATGAAACGCTCTGTTGTCTTCGCTACAAACGATATGTTCGATATGGGGCGATAGTTAGAGAGTACATTGACGTCGTCGTTATGTTTCTTCAGTACTGGTATCACAACAGCGTGCTTCATCGCCTGTGGAACCACGGAAGAGGATATAGACGCATTGATTATACGTGTTACCACCGGAGAGAGAGCATCAACACGCCTCTTGAGGAGCGACGATGGGAGTGGATCAAGTTCGCATGACTTGGCGGCGGATGCCAACACTATCTTCTTGACATCTGTCGGCGACGCAGCCTCAAAATACATCAGTGGAAACATGACATCTATTGCTAGGTCGACAACTGGCTGCCGAGGCAGATTTGCACAGGAGCGCATCAATCTTCTCGGTGAAGCTTCTTTGAAAGCTAGACGCAAGTTCAGAGTCGGTTGCATGATACCCTTCAGGTAGCGACTTGTTATCGTTTCGGCCAAGCAGGGTGTTGGCAATCTTATATGTCCGTCGCATGTTGCCGCCAGCTGCTGTGATCTCGGACTGGTAATACTGCGACCGTGCCATCCTCAGTGCCTTCCGATAAGTGTTGCGCAGATCCGTGTATATGTGACGATGGATTGTCAGACCAGATCGCCGCCAGTGGCGTTCAGCACGGCGTAATGCACGTTTCGCCTCGGCAAGCTCGCCGGTATGCCATGGAGTCATCGGCCTCACCGTGATAGTCCGTGTGACGAGTGTGGCATGGTCGTCTACGACAATGCATAGACAGGAGTCATACCGAGCGAGAATGGCTACCGGGTCCAAATCAGGAGCACGGAAATCAGAAGCCGGCAGATCAGCGGCAAACCGACTGTTATCGATCGCTGCGTACTTTCGATACTCGACGTAGCGTTTCAGGCGCGTTGGTTTGGGCAGGTGCAGTTTACATTCAATTGCATAGTGGTCGGTGATCATAGTCATCGGCTTAACTTCAGTGGCGATAATGTCTGACGTCTCCGATGTGATAACAAGATCCAGTGTGTTGCCACGCTCATGGGTTGATCCTCTGACATGTTGTGCAAAGCCAGACGTCTCCAGCAAATCAGCTAGGTTCATTGCATCAGTACATGTTGGGCCGCCATATCGCGTGTTAAAATCGCCACACACACAATAGTCTCACTAGGGTGGGCCGAGGTGATAAGCAACACCTTCCCAACATCACCCAGGATGGAGCGGAAGTCGGATGATGGCGGTCGGTAGACGACTATGACGCGCGTGGTGCAGCCAATACGGATGTTCCGCAAAATAACATGAAACGCCTCACTGACATGGGTGTCAACTTCGGAACGCGACACGAGTTGCAGTGTTTTTTAAACCGAACACCTACACCACCACCACGACGAGCTCCAATACGCGGCTGATGACTAGCGTGAAGTCATCTCCACACAATTCAGACACAACAACCGTTTCGTCATCTCCCACCCAGGTTTCCGTCAAGGCGACAAGGTCCAGTTCGCGCTCACCAATGTAATCGCGCACGAGCAATGCTTTGTTTCAAATTAATCTGGTATTGATCAAGGCGAACTTCGTACGAATGTCACCATGTGGCATAACAGGGGCGGCTTTTAGAGTTACCAGATTCGCACTGACACTGTGTTGCCGACATACAATTCGTGAAGGATCTTCAAAACGGCTGGTAATCCGCGTTCGGATCGTGCGCTGTTTGCGCGTGCCCCCACGTGTGCCACGCAGAGTTGGACGCGCCGTGGACAGTCCTCAATGAATACACTGTGGCAGGTAATCGAGGAGTGACACCCCTGGTGGCAGGACGGAAAGCCCGAAAGACGTTCTGTAGGCACATCGCCGCCAACGGTAGAACAATGCCTTGCTAATTACAGTTTACCAAATTAGGTCACTCACGGGCGTTGTCGTTCTAAAGACCTGTAATCCACCAGCTTCGTCAGCGACACGGTTGGCTGACGACATTAAAACATTTCAAGATTGTAGACAATGTATACTACCTTGTTATATAAAAAGTTCACCAAGACAGTCACTGCAGCATCACGAGTAAATAGTGAAGTTATGGTTGTTCAATTCTTCGTAAACAGGCAGAAAACATGTTAGTAACTCGAGCACGATTTGGCTTGCTGCCTGTCAGGCGCTACCGTAATTAGCATTACATCAGTGAACGTGACAAACTGGGCTGAACATATATAATTACAAACGCAAACAAACGATTAGTTAATATATGGGTTACCGAATGACGTTACTAGTGTTACCATTTCGGTGATTGATGAACTGGAAAGAGTAGGCACTTTCCATCACAATGGTACTGTATTTGGAATTTAAATTGTGTCTTCAACAAGGTTATTTTAGTAAACTACTGGCGTAGTATCCTTGATTGTACTTGCAAATGGTTATTTTCTCATAATTCGTAGATGCACATTTGTACCTCCAAAATGTATTGCATCTCTTTACAGTGCGTGCAAATGCCAAATGCAATTACTGAGTCATACAAGTAGCGGAGGTGTGGACTGGATACCGCGCTATATGAGAACTTACCCTTACTTGGCAAGGGTATGCATAACAACTACAAATAGCGCAACTGTTAGCTAGGCGTAAGTGCTCTTGGCTGTAGACATAATGTATTCTAATAAAAAATTGTTTTGTACCAAGTCAAGTGGGTTTGGAGGGATCCTGTGAAGAACGTCCTCATACGAATGACTTCACAGCAAACACACGTCTACGTAACTGCGCTATTGCGTTGCTCCAGTATGCACGCGTAGGAATCCGCTCTTGACGTGGCCGTGGAGTGCTTCTTGTGCCTACATGTCCCACTCCGGAAAGTTACTAACCTATCGTTGAGTTTTCATACTATACAGTGTCAGTGGGGAGCGGTGTAAAGCGCCGAACTGTCGATCGAGAGGACGGTGATTCGATTTTATATAGATTTCTAAAGCTAGTACCTCAACAATCACTTATAACTTATTGCATTTGAATATCAATAATAATTCAAATAATGATTATTTGCAAAGCGGGCATGGATTGTCTTCCAAATGGATCAATACACACAATTGTTTAATGTAAATAGTCAATGGTGAACTGACAAACTGACACACCAGGATGTTCTGTGAAAAACTCTCTGACATATTCCATAAGAGGACCATGTCCTAATGAGAAAGTTATATCTAGTAGAACTTGTCATAAGCAAGGAAAGCAACAAAATAATATATATATATATATATATTTATTTATTTAAATATATATATATTGTATAAAATAATGTATAAAATACGCTATCAAAGTTCTTGAATACAGTAATATTTTGTCAATTCTTTATTGTGCTCATCAACATACAGTCATAACCAAAACATAGCATGCATACCATTCATCAAATATCTTGCCATTGTGCCGGCTTGTGGACTGGTATATATATATATATATAAACAAGCTGTACATACCTACTAGTATTTAAAACCTTTGCTAGCGTCTTATCGCCACCACACCACTACCGGCGTAGTAATTTGTCTGTTACAATTTACAGAAACCGATACATCTTAATTAGTAGACCATCACAGTACACTCTGCGCCAACCATGATATAAACCCTTATTACGGAGGCGTCTACTACAAGCAAACATCACATTTGTGAATGTTCTTCTTTGTCAAGTGGAGATTATATGAATCCATCTGTGTTTGTGTTGGAATACATCGACCGACATCGATCGACACAGCTGGCCATGAAGTGACGACAACCGCAGGCCAATATGCGTCCAATGGAAGAACTGTCCGAACACTGACGCAGACATTTGTCGTTCTCCTGCGAGCAACCTGCCTTGCAAGCGTCGAACAGCGAGATGGAACCAGCGGCGGGGCTCAGCGTGCAGCAACACAGCAATAACGCCGCCGTCGCGATCGCCTGGAACACGAGGTGCAGTGATAAACTAACACCAATTCAAATTGAAAGACCTATAAATATTATTAGTTGTTTGAGGGAGACACAAACATACGCACGCACACGCACGCACGCACGCACGCACACACACACACACACACACACACACACAGAGAGAGAGAGAGAGAGAGAGAAAGAGAGAGAGAGAGAGAGAGAGAGAGAGAGAGAGAGAGAGAGACACACACACACACACACACACACACACACACACACACACACACACACACACACACACACACACACACACACACACACACACACACACATAAGCGTGCATAAATGAACAACTCCAAACACGTCCAAAAAATGCTTTTTTGAACGATTGCTAGTATCATTACGGCTCGTCCGATCTCAACAATCTTGATAGTTTTTGAAAGCTTACGCATTTTGATATTCAAACATATCAGTGGCTTCCTGATAATAATTTATAAAATAAACTATAAACAAACCACCAACAGTGCCGGTTCCGGTTCCGGTGTCTTAGACTCTGCGAAAGATGTTGGTTCGTCTACACAGTTCACCAATCTACCAAATGAGGCACCACTATCTGATGTCATGCTATAAGCTCCACCCACTTTTAAACTGCGGCCATACTGACATAATCTAAGTAGGCGTGACGTCACAGTCACGCTTGTCAACCAACGCAACGAATGTTGTCCTTTAGTCTCCGTTGGTTGGCGTACGTTATTATAACGTCACGCCGGCGTAGAGATATATCGGTTTCGCTGTCACAAAGCACGTCAGTTTCGCTCCAGTTTAAAAGTGGCTTGAGCTTATAGCAAGAAATCTACAAATAGTGAAGTGCGCATGTCTGAACCTATACAAATGAGGACAACAGTGCTGCAATCGGAAAATTAGTGTACTAAGGACCCGCTGCCAACGTCGTTCGGAACCGTACAGAATACCGAAACGGCACAATTGTAGGTCCGCTTATAGGTGTTCTATGAACGGATACCGGGAAACATAGGTGACGCTAGAATAACAGAAAGTGCACCCTTTCAAATGATACCAAAAACGTCGGGATAGGACGATCCGTGAGCGACCGTAGAATTTCATGTTTTAGACGTGGCTGGAATTGCTCATTTTACGCTCGCTAATCTATTTTTGGTAACTCCATCGAAATTTTATATGGTAAATCAATTGTTCGGCACGTAATACTTAACGAGCGCATAAAACGTAACTTAACAATCGCAGGAAACACGCGCGCGCAGCAAATACTTCAGGAAACCGGCTCCTGTGTCATGCATTAGGTTGTTTGGCAATATGAAGTTGATTCTGACACAATAGTCTTACGCCAACCAACATACCAATACCACATCGATACAAATATTATTTAACAATTCTACACTATCATTACTAGGGCTTAAACTTCACTTTCTGTCAAACAACGTAATTTTGAACATAAAACAGGTATTGCAGCGTGGCAGCGTGCGTGGCGCGGTTGTCTACGTTTGACGTACGCTGAAACAATCGCATACATATGAGAGCGCTTTATGGTGTTTATGTAACGATGCTGTATGCTTTCTAACATTTGGTAAATATTGTTATCACGACTTCACGTAAGAACTACCAATTTATCTCGTCCTATATTACAGTACGCCGTGCACTTACCGGTACTCTAGTCTTCATTGTGTTGAAACGTTTGGCCAACGACACTTTGTATTCTACAAAAGAATAACACGTGTGAGCATTTTTCGAAGTTGTTGTCTGCAAATAGTTTATTGTGAAATGATCGAATTTAAATCACTGGTCAGAATATAAACTTTTCTAGCCGCTTAACAAGGTGACTTATATTTTTTTATCTAATGTTCTTCTGGTATACACTTTTTCAAGTAGCCTATTGTTTAGCTGTCAAAAATATAAAACATATTACTCCCAAATAACACGTATTTCTTGCATTTGTTATTCGTAAAATCGAATCACATCTACATGACACCATATTGTATACTAAAAAGGAATGTTATATATCGTACTTACTACAGAGAAGGACATTTGTGTAATTTGGAAACCATCAAAATTATGTTGAATGTGACAATTAGCTGCAATCACATGCACATTGCATTTACCCATGTATACTATATATGCTAGGTTCAGCAATTCTGTGTTAATGCGATTATACGATCATTTATTGTAACTTACCAATGAAAGATTCTAACAAAACTCAATGTCTTCAAAGTAAATGCTATCCGGTAACGCTTCAGGACGGTGATTAACAAAACGATTGTTTGTAATGATATTTATAAGGTGCTGTGCAAACAACGTGTGTATGGCGGGTGGACGGTCACGTGAGACGAGACACGTGCGAAACGAAAACCAAGAGGGTGTTTGCAAATCTATCGTCATTAGAAATACGCCTGGATTAATTGTTGGATGTGGACTAATAGGTCAGCGAAATATGAACTAATTAATGTCAACAAATTTAACATTGTTACCGTTTTTACATAATATTGAAATGAAATTCACTTGAATCGGGGATAAAAATTAAATACTAGCATTGTTTACCCTATTATCATTGTAACGCTAATATTTGATTAAACACAATCTGCACGTATTACACATAGTTTGATTTTTGTTAACACTCATTATGCAACAACACGTTTCCCACGTATATTCACAGCCTATCATCAGACAATTTTGATACATGAATGGAAAAACTGGATAATAGTATAACATATTAAAAAATGCACACATTCAATAATGGCTAGTGCGAACATCCATTTAATTTCGTTTGAGAAGATGGGCATATATATATATATATATATATATATATACATATGCACACGCATATATTTATATAACGGATATATAACGGATATACTAACATATTATTATATATTGAACGTAATATTATAATGAAATAAATAAACCGATTTTTTTTCTTAGCGCTGTCATGATCTAATAATGAATTGTTTCGCACCAAGTCAAGTGGGTTTGTAGGAATCCTGTGAACAACTTCCTGACACGAACAACTTCACAGCAAACACACGTCTACATAACTGCGCTATTGCGTTGCTCCAGTATGCACGCGTTGGAATCTGCTCTTGACGTGGCCGTGGAGTGATTCTTGTGCCTACATATTCCACTCCGGGAGGTTACTAACCTATCGCCAGAATATCACATCTCGGGTCACGGTAGCCCCATAGAACACATCTCGGGTCACGGTAGCCCCATAGAACACACAGCGATTGTCAGAGTGACAAATAGCAACAAGTAAAGCTCTTAAGACGAGACACACGGCACAACAGTCACGACCTGGCAAATGTGTGTGTAATGTGTAAACTTATGTCTAAGACTAAACTAGTTTATTTCGGATGAAACGAAAAGGTACTCGTACAGCAACGTTATGGAGTGACAGTGTTAGCAACATATTCTAGACGTGTAGCCGTATTGGTTGTCACCATCTTCGCTAATTATGAGGATGTGTGACCCGCCACAGCGAATCGGGTATTTAGTTGCACAGGCCTGTTCTGCATTCGAGCTAAAAATAGCTGTCTACGTCACGTCCCATCAATGTTTTAGTAGAAGTACATATCATACCATACAGTGCCAGTGGGAAGCGGTGGTCGCGGTAGCGAACATACAGTACCATAAAGTGCCAGTGGGGAGAGGTGGTCCCGGTAGAGTACATACCATACCATACAGTGCCAGTGGGAAGCGGTGGTTGCGGTACAGTACATACCATACCATACAGTGCCAGTGGGGAGAGGTGGTCGCGGTAGAATACATACCATACCATACAGTGCCAGTGGGAAGCGGTGGTTGCGGTAGAGTACATACCATACCATACAGTGCCAGTGGGGAGAGGTGGTCGCGGTAGAATACATACCATACCATACAGTGCCAGTGGGAAGCGGTGGTTGCGGTAGAGTAAATATCATACCATACAGTGCCAGTGGGGAGAGGTGGTCGCGGTAGAGTACATACTATACCATACAGTGCCAGTGGGAAGCGGTGGTTGCGGTAGAGTACATACCATACCATACAGTGCCAGTGGGGAGAGATGGTCGCGGTAGAGTACATACCATACCATACAGTGCCAGTGGGAAGCGGTGGTTGCGGTAGACTACATGCCATACCATACAGTGCCAGAGGGGAGAGGTGGTCGCGGTAGAATACATACCATACCATACAGTGCCAGTGGGAAGCGGTGGTTGCGGTAGAGTAAATATCATACCATACAGTGCCAGTGGGGAGAGGTGGGCGCGGTAGAGTACATACTATACCATACAGTGCCAGTGGGAAGCGGTGGTTGCGGTAGAGGACATACCATACCATACAGTGACAGTGGGGAGAGATGGTCGCGGTAGAGTACATACCATACCATACAGTGCCAGTGGGAAGCGGTGGTTGCGGTAGAGTACATACCATACCATACAGTGCCAGTGGGGAGAGGTGGTTGCGGTAGAGTACATACTATACCATACAGTGCCAGTGGGAAGCGGTGGTTGCGGTAGTGTACATACTATACCATACAGTGCCAGTGGGGAGCGGTGGTCGCGGTAGAGTACATGCCATACCATACAGTGTCAGTGGGGAGCGGTGGGCGAGGTAGAGTACATACCATACTATACAGTGTCAGGGGGGAGCGGTGGTCGCGGTAGAGTACATGCCATACCATACAGTGCCAGAGGGGAGCGGTGGTCGCGGTAGAGTACATGCCATACCATACAGTGCCATTGGGGAGAGGTAGTCGCGGTAGAGTACATGCCATACCATACAGTGCTAGTGGGGAGTGGTGGTTGCGATAGAGTACATACCATACCATACAGTGCCAGTGGGGAGAGGTGGTCGCGGTAGAGTACATACCATACCATACGGTGCCAGTGGGGAGAGATGGTCGCGGTAGAGTACATACCATACCATACAGTGCAAGTGGGGAGAGGTGGTCGCGGTAGAGTACATACCATACCATTCAGTGCCAGTGGGGAGAGGTGGTCGCGGTAGAGTACATGCCATACCATACAGTGCCAGTGGGGAGCGGTGGGCGAGGTAGAGTACATACCATACCATACCATACCATACCATACCATACCATACAGTGTCAGTGGGGAGAGGTGGTCGCTGTAGAGTACATAGCATACCATACAGTGTCAGTGGGGAGAGGTGGTCGCGGTAGAGTACATACCATACCATACAGTGCCAGTGGGGAGCGGTGGTTGCCGTAGAGTACATACCATACCATACAGTGCCAGTGGGGAGCGGTGGTCGCGGTAGAGTACATACCATACCATACAGTGTCAGTGGGGAGCGGTGGGCGAGGTAGAGTACATACCATACCATATTGTGTCAGTGGGGAGCGGTGGGCGAGGTAGAGTACATGCCATACCATACAGTGCCAGTGGGGAGAGGTGGTCGCGGTAGAGTACATACCATACCATACAGTGTCACTGGGGAGCGGTGGTCGCGATAGAGTACATACTATACCATACAGTGTCAGTGTGGGGAGCGGTGGTCGCGGTAGAGTACATACCATACCATACCATACAGTGCCAGTGGGGAGAGGTGGTCGCGGTAGAGTACATGCCATACCATGCAGTGTCAGTGGGGAGCGGTGGTCGCGGTAGAGTACACACCATACCATACAGTGCCAGTGGGGAGCGGTGGTCGCGGTATAGTACATACCATACCATACAGTGTCAGTGGGGAGAGGTGGTCGCGGTAGAGTACATACCATACCATACGGTGCCAGTGGGGAGAGGTGGTCGCGGTAGAGTACATACCATACCATTCAGTGCCAGTGGGGAGAGGTAGTCGCGGTAGAGTACATACCATACCATTCAGTGTCAGTGGGGAGAGGTGGTCGCGGTAGAGTACATACCATACCATACAGTGTCACTGGGGAGCGGTGGTCGCGGTAGAGTACATACTATACCATACAGTGTCAGTGTGGGGAGCGGTGGTCGCGGTAGAGTTCATACCATACCATACAGTGCCAGTGGGGAGAGGTGATCGCGGTAGAGTACATACCATACCATACAGTGCCAGTGGGGAGAGGTGGTCGCGGTAGAGTACATGCCATACCATACAGTGTCAGTGGGTATCGGTGGTCGCGGTAGAGTACATACCATACAATACAGTGTCAGTGGGGAACGGTGGTCTCGGTAGAGTACATACCATACCATACAGTGCCAGCGGGGAGCGGTGGTCGCGGTAGAGTACATGCCATACCATGCAGTGTCAGTGGGGAGCGGTGGTCGCGGTAGAGTACACACCATACCATACAGTGCCAGTGGGGAGCGGTGGTCGCGGTATAGTACATACCATACCATACAGTGTCAGTGGGGAGAGGTGGTCGCGGTAGAGTACATACCATACCATACGGTGCCAGTGGGGAGAGGTGGTCGCGGTAGAGTACATACCATACCATTCAGTGCCAGTGGGGAGAGGTGGTCGCGGTAGAGTACATACCATACCATTCAGTGTCAGTGGGGAGAGGTGGTCGCGGTAGAGTACATACCATACCATACAGTGTCACTGGGGAGCGGTGGTCGCGGTAGAGTACATACTATACCATACAGTGTCAGTGTGGGGAGCGGTGGTCGCGGTAGAGTTCATACCATACCATACAGTGCCAGTGGGGTGAGGTGATCGTGGTAGAGTACATACCATACCATACAGTGCCAGTGGGGAGAGGTGGTCGCGGTAGAGTACATGCCATACCATACAGTGTCAGTGGGGAGCGGTGGTCGCAGTAGAGTACATACCATACAATACAGTGTCAGTGGGGAACGGTGGTCTCGGTAGAGTACATACCATACCATACAGTGCCAGCGGGGAGCGGTGGTCGCGGTAGAGTACATACCATACCATACAGTGCCAGTGGGGAGCGGTGGTCGCGGTAGAGTACATACCATACCATACAGTGTCAGTGGGGAGAGGTGGTCGCGGTAGAGTACATACCATACCATATAGTGCCAGTGGGGAGAGGTGGTCGCGGTAGAGTACATACCATACCATATAGTGCCAGTGGGGAGAGGTGGTCGCGGTAGAGTACATACCATACCATACAGTGCCAGTGGGGAGCGGTGGACGTGGTAGAGTACATACCATACCATACAGTGTCAGTGGGGAGCGGTGGTCGCGGTAGAGTACATACCATACCATACAGTGCCAGTGGGGAGCGGTTGTCGCGGTAGAGTACATACCATACCATACAGTGTCACTGTGGAGCGGTGGTCGCGGTAGAGTACATGCCATACCATACAGTGTCAGTGGGGTGAGGTGGTCGCGGTTGAGTACATACCATACCATACAGTGCCAGTGGGGAGCGGTGGTCGCGGTAGAGTACATACCATACCATACAGTGTCAGTGGGGAGAGGTGGTCGCGGTAGAGTACATGCCATACCATACAGTACCAGTGGGGAGCGGTGGTCGCGGTAGAGTACATACCATACCATACAGTGCCAGTGGGGAGAGGTGGTTGCGGTAGAGTACATACCATACCATATAGTGCCAGTGGGGAGAGGTGGTCGCGGTAGAGTACATACCATACCATACAGTGTCAGTGGGGAGCGGTGGTCGCGGTAGAGTACATGCCATACCATACAGTGCCAGTGGGGAAGCGTTGGTAACGAGGTAGAGCGCCGGAATGTCGGTCCAGGGGACGGTGATTCGATTCCACGTGTCGCCGTTTCGAAACTTAGACAATTTCGTTAACCTCGCGTTGTCTGTGACTTTCGGAAGAGACGTCAAAAAACCGTTGGCCCCTTCTATCTAGTGGCTGTGCCAGGGGATGTAAAAGATCCCACACGGGGTGTAAATGTGTAATCTGTTTTGGACTCACAGTGTGGTAGTCTCTACCTCTAATATACTGGATCTTGCACCTAGCGGTTGGTTTCTTCTCCGTGAGAGACGCCGAGCAGGCAGTGTATTCACTGTGTTATGAGACCCTCTGGGTCATGTATGAATATATAAGTGCATACCTTGTAAATTCATTTTTTAATATAAAGTTTATTTTCCTCACCAAATAATGAAATCTAAAATAAATAGATGCATTTCCGAATCTACAGATTAAAAACAATAAACGAAATGAATCAAAATGACCTCGTTTCTCGGGAAGAAACAATCATTGTCTTCGTCGACTTTAAGAAAACCTCAGTAGACAGAAAGCATTTCGTGATTCTACAAGGATATGGCATCCCTGAGAAATTTTTTAAAGCCACACAGATCATGTATGAAAACATATAGGCAGTTGTTATCACTCGAGAACGGGAAACTACAAATTTTTCTGCTGCAAAATGTTGAACGTGTATCTAAAACTACTGGATTATTTAGCAATCCAAGCAAAATCAAGCACATGCACATCTTTTCAAGTACAGATCCTAATCTGCACACCTTAGATGGGAGGCAAATAGAGAAATTATACAACTATAAAAGTAAAGGTAAGTTCTTGTATAGTACTTTGTCTAGTCCTGAGGCATAAATGAGCCTTTCACACATGGGTCGATCGTTCATCAGGGATGGAAGGTCTGTTTCGTTAATATTAATATCAGGGTTTAGCAGATGAGCTTCATGTATGTTTTCTTCAGGACTGCTCAATCGCGTTTTAAACATTGCAATGGAACACCATCACGTCTTCTCTTGGAAGCATCCATCCTCAGTTTTTAATTAATGCGTGAAGATTATTCATAAATAAATATCCACCACTGTATACAGACAGGTAATAATTCACACAACTGATGAAGTGGACCAAACGCAGAGTAAACCAACTTGGCCAAGGTTCGACACCGCAACACAAGAATCGACCCCAC
>CM034540.1:3647358-3706890 GCA_020002185.1 Paraescarpia echinospica
GGACATGATAAGATCAAGGCAGGATGAAAGATGGAGAGAGGGAGCGATGGACAGAAAACTATGAAAGGAAAAGACACAAAGAGTGGTTCAGCTTTACTGTACCTGACCTCCACCCCTGTAGAGCAGGGAACAAGGAGGAGACACAGAGAGTGGTTCAGCTTTACTGTACCTGACCTCCACCCCTGCACAGCATGGAACAAGGAGGAGACACAGAGAGTGGTTCAGGTTTAGTGTGCCTGACCTCTACCCCTGTACAGCAGGGAACAAGGAGGAGACACAGAGAGTGGTTCAGCTTTACTGTACCTGACCTCCACCCCTGTACAGCAGGGAACAAGGAGGAGACACAGAGAGTGGTTCAGCTTTACTGTACCTGACCTCCACCCCTCTACAGCAGGGAACAAGGAGGAGACACATAGAGTGGTTCAGCTTTACTGTACCTGACCTCCACCCGTGTACAGCAGGGAACAAGGAGGAGACAGAGAGTGGTTCAGCTTTAGTGTACCTGACTTCCACCCCTGTACAGCAGGGAAGAAGGAGGAGACACAAAGAGTGGTTCAGCTTTACTGTATCTGACCTCCACCCCTCTACAGCAGGGAACAAGGAGGAGACACAGAGAGTGGTCCAGCTTTACTGTACCTGACCTCCACCCCTGTACAGCAGGGAACAAGGAGGAGAGAAAGAGAGTGGTTCAACTTTACTGTACCTGACCTCCATCACTGTACAGCAGGGAACAAGGAGGAGACACAGAGAGTGGTTCAACTTTACTGTACCTGACCTCCACCCCTGTAGAGCAGGGGAAAAGGAGGAGACACAGAGAGTGGTTCAACGTTACTGTACCTGACCTCCACCCCTGTACAGCAGGGAACAAGGAGGAGATACCGAGAGTGGTTCAACGTTATTGTACCTGACCTCCACCCTTGTACAGCAGGGAACAAGGAGGAGATACAGAGAGTGGTTCAACGTTACTGTACCTGACCTCCACTCCTGTACAGCAGAGAACAAGGAGGAAATACAGAGAGTGGTTCAACGTTACTGTACCTGACCTCCATCCCTGTACAGCAGGGAAAAAGGAGGAGCGCAACATAATGCTATCACTTACAACGGACACACGAGCTAAATTTTAAGTGCTTCGATTTGCTGACGTTGAAATGTATGTGTGCTTCATATTATACCGCCCAATGACATTTTCTTCAACTTTTCGAGACCATCTTTTTCTTTCCCTGCTACTTTATATTCGAGAAAACATATTGCGTCAGTTCAACCTACCCGGCGGATGCTGCTAATAATGTTAAATAAAAGATTGTAAAAAAATGAATCTAACCGTGTTTATTAATATTGGCGATCTGAACCATTTAGAACATGGATATAATGTGGAAATATTTATGTTAGGCAATTTAGGTATTGTAAGTTGTATTCAGCACAATTTTTCTACAAACTACCAAAACACACATTTGGTGCTAAAATAATTGATGTTTCGGAGGAGAATATTTCCTTACACAGCGAACGTTCATTTACAGTCATGCGCATTAAGGGCGGAACTGCATTATTTTACAACTGCAATATGTTATGGTACAACGCTTCTAATCTCGCTTAGCCGACTCTTGCCCGGCTGCGTGACTTCGCCGGGAAGATAGTCTGGCTCTAGTCTGTCCCACTGACCTATATTTATAACTAAGGATCAGTGGTATGTCCAGAGAATGTATATATATTATGTATGTTTTCGAATACGAAATGAAATTACTAAATAGTATTTTACATAATAAAATTAATCTTAAACAAAATGAGCACAAATAACAGTTTCAAATACTCTAAGGGATTCGAACCGAGGATCCTAAACATAGTTGGTCGACACGATACCGACGTAGCCACCAAGATCAGCACAGTTTGGTTGTACTTTAGCGACTACATATATTAGTTAGAAATCCGACCGTTGCATGCGACATCGATTGCACTTTGTTTAGTTAAATTTGTTCTTGTTTAGTATGTATATCATGCGTATTCACACTTAGTATGTCGATGTTGAACCTGTTGTGGTATCAGACGACAACTTCACCAAAATAATAATAATAATAATACAATTGAACGATATAACGCCAGATCAATCGGAATAGATCTCAGGCACTTGGCATTTACGTAATCATGAATCCAATGAGCATACGTATGTGTTCCACCGCAAGAGAGGGTCAACCAGTGTGTTCTACAGCTAGTTTTATTACTCACTGTCATATGATATGTTCGCCAGAATTGACATTATTTACAGGTAGGGTACTTACATCAGGTCTAAGTGTATAATTCGAACGAGACAATCTACTTATAACTTTCATAGCGAATATCAGCCATGAAGCAGAGTGTATAAAATACAATGTAATACAAAACAACTTCAATAATCTATATTGATTCGTTGTCTATACACGATTACCACTGACGTATATATTGCCGTGGACAATGTTACAAGAATAGTTGCCAATGACACAATACGATCAAACGAACTTAATCGTCTGCACTCGTATCTTATGTTGGACAGATGAACACAGGCAAACCATATTTGTACCAGTGTTTAGATTTTGTTAAGTTTTAAATTTTAGCATAAATTTACAACATTTTCAAGCATAGAGAGAACATCCGGAATGATAAGATCCGATACTTCGAGTTTTGAAAACAAATATTAATTATATTGTTTTAAATGTTGGTAACCCTGTTTTAGTAGGGGTTAACATCTCTATAACATTTAACTGCAATCTGGCATTAGATCTTACAGCGCCGGATTAAAGGGTCACTGTGAATTATACCAAAACAAGACTCGGGTTAAATGTCACAGCATATGAAAGATCACTAGGGTTAAAAGTAACGCTATAGGTGACAATAGTGAATTTGATATACTGTACACTGTTAAAAAAGACTAGTACACGTCTTTACCATTCTATATGCATACATTGTTAGATCTCGTATAATCGTTTTAATGCGCCTAATGTCCGGCTTATCATAGACTGAAAATAACAAGTAGATTTCGTCGATATTTGAATTATCAAGTGATTATACATTTTTTCCCTATCTTGAGATTTGTCAATTCACAAAAGATTCATCAGAGAAAACATATTAGTAGAAATGTATTCCTACCTGTAAATAACACCGTTGTGTATTTGCATCGATGTTTATGTAGTGTGACAAGTTACACGCATCTTCAGCAATGAATAAACGAGTCATAAAGCAAGGTACTGTATAGGTAGATACAATAAACTGTAGTGTTGTCAAACGCTCGAGAAATGATGCAGGTTCAGTTCTCCTATAGTCCGCTAGGGGTACACTCCACTATGCCCCCCCAAGTCCTCGAGCCAGAGGGCTGACAATGGAAGTGTGACCCTCTACATTTCCTCCACCAGTCTCCTTGGAGGTCGCCGGGTGCGACCGCCAAGTCGCCGAACAGCGGGTGTCGGAGCAGGGGTCGGTGGCGGAACCTCAGCGGCCGGTGTGGGTGGGGGCGCGGCCAGCTGGAGCATCTCACGACTAGCATGAGGAGGCTGCCCGGCGCCGGCCTCGGGCCTGGCCGGGGTCGCTGGCACGGGTGTAGTCGGCCTGGGTAGAGGCGACACTGGGTCGGCGGGCTGGGTCGGTGTCTCGGGTAGCATGGGCGACGGTGGCGTGGTCGTGGCGGGGGGAATGACAGATGGCGAGTTGATCAACGGGGCCCTGGCGATATGCGGCGTGTACAGGCGTAGGTGTTTCCTGTTACGGAGTGTGACACGCCCCGACCCGTCCACTCGTACGACGTATTTGTCGTACTGTCGTACCTCAAGTACGATTCCGGTGCGGTCCCACTTGGTTGGGTGCGGGCCAACCAGATTCTGCAGCCTTACACAGTTGCCGATAGTGAGTGGAGGTAGGACACGTGTGTGCTCCGACAGTCGCTCATGTGCCCTCATGTGTCGGACACGTAGTGCGTCCTCTCTTGCTTGCAGTGTCTCGCGCCACGTCCAATGGGGTAGGTACTGTCCGGGCGGTACTGGGATGAAGTCCCGGATGCGGCGTCCAAAGATGATCTCGGCAGGACTGACCTTCGACATCGGATCTGGCGTGTTTCTGTAGGCTAACATGGCCCGTTGGAATGCGTCGGTGTTCAGGGAACCACCTGGGCCCGTGCTGCCAACCAGCATCCGCTTGACCGTTTTCACCCCGACTTCCGCCCTGCAGTTGCTGTGTGGGTTTGCTACGCTGCTGATGCGGTGACGTATACCCCAGGTCTGGAGGAATGTCTTTGTAGTGCCTGCCTTGAACTCAGGTCCCCCGTCCGAGGAGAGCTCCTCGGCGATGCCGAAGGTCACGAACACTCTTCGGAGCGCGGCAATGGGGTCTTTCGAGCCCTCTGCGTTCTCTTCTACGATAGGCCAATTAGAGTATCTGTCCACGGCGACGAGGTAGTGATGGCCGCCGTAGCTGAAGTAGTCAGCACATATCGCCTGGAAGGGGTAGACTGGTAGTGTTGGTTGTGTAGGCGGCGAGTTTGTTTGTGACGGCGCCATGCGGTTGCACGCTGTACCGTGTGCACGTGTCTCTTCAATTGCCGAAGTCATACCTGACCAGAAGAATGACCCCTCTGCTCGCGACACCATCATCGAAATACCCTGGTGAGCCGAGTGGAGTGCCTGCAAGACACGTGCTCGGAGAGTGGGTGGTATGACGATTCTGTCCTTGTAAAGGATGACGCCGTCGTACTCGGTTAGCTTCTCCCGGTACTGGTGGTACGTGCGGATGGCACTGAGCTTGGCTGATGGCGTGTCAGGAAAGCCGTTGTGGATGACATCCATTAGAGCGGACATGTCGGGGTCGCTCGCCGTGGCAGTGCGCACATCGTCCCATGTGACCGACTTGATGAGTTCCGTGGCCGTGGACGCGCAAGTCTGTGAGCAGCGAGGTGGCGCCGGATCGTCGCGGGATCGGAGGGCTGCGGGGGCTGCCGCGGCCACGTCATCGGGCAGGTCGGGAGTCTCGGCGTCGCCCACCGGGTGTCGTGATAGGGCGTCGGCGACGGTGTTGCGGACGCCGGGGATGTGGAGCACGCGAAACCGGTGCCGCAGCGACTTTTCCTTAATGTTCCGCAAGCGAGGGTTTGGGATGTTGTCGAGGGCGCGGTCACCCATCACCTTGAGTAGTGGCTTGTGGTCTACCTCTACCATGAGGTCCGAACATCCCAGGGTGAAATGTCGAGCCTTGTCAAGGGCGTCTACAACTGCCAGCGCCTCGCCCTCGATGGGGGCATAACGTGACTCAGCGCCGTGTGTGAAACGGCTGCCCATCAGCACTACTTTCCAGCCCACCTTGCAGCTGAACGGTCGGACACCAGCGCAGTCACAGTGTTTCTGGACTAGCCAGTACCCGAGCCCTTCCTTAGACCAGTCTGTGGCGAGGCACGTCGGGCGTGACTGGTCGAAGATCTCGACTCCTTGCCTGATCTGGTCGATGAACACAACTTTCGACTGCCTGATTAAGGCGATCCAAATGTTCCGTTCAGGCGAACGGCTGATCTGGCTTCAGGAGGTCGCGGAATGGTTGCATGTCGTCCGCTACGGCGAAGGCATAAGCCACCTGGTTAACGAGGCCGAACCAGCTTCTGATGTCTGTGACATTCCTCGGTGTCGGGAAGTCCTTTATCGACTGCACCACCTTCGAGCATGGTTTCACTGACGTGGGTGATATCTCAAAGCCTGTAAACTCGACGGTGTCTTTACCGAACACAAACTTGTCCGGATTCTGCGTAATGCCATTACGGCCACACGTGTCCAGCCACTGCACTGCCTGCCAAAAGGCCTGCTCGATGTTGTCCGCCCACAGTAGGGTATCGTCGATCTCATCGAACCGCCGTGTGAAGCCATCGCCAGACGCCACATATCCTTGGGGTGCTGAGCGGTACCGATAGCGGCCCCAAGGCGTTATGAACGTCGTGAGGTGGCGGTCGTCGGGGTGGAGTGAGACAGTGTGGTAGCCGTTCCAGGCGTCACACACCGTTTTCTTTGTTCCATGAGGCACTGATCTCGCTTGGTGAAAGGGGCTCTGGGTGTGGTGGGTCTCCCTGGTGGCACTAGCGTTAAGGGCCTGGAGATCCACGGTCCGTCGCGGCTTCCAGTTCTTCTTTGCGCCGATAACCATGCGATGACACCAGGTGACAGGGGTGCCAGTTGGTACCTCCTCGATGACGCCCATACTGCAGTCTTGGTCGAGGCCGGCCTTCACGTCGCTTCGCCAGTGAATCGGGACGTCTATCGGTGTGTGGCAGGCGACAGGCTTGGCGTCTGGGTCAATCATTAGCCGGAGTGGCGGGCCCTCCATCGGGAGGAGAGGCTGGTGGTGACACGTGTTGAATGTGCTAGCCTTGTAGTGCGACAGCAACCACTGCTCCAATTTTCTGTGGTTGTCCTCAATGGCTGGATAGGGCAGCTCTTGCCCAGGCAGTGGTGGAGGTTAACGGCGGGGGCACTCACAGGCCGCGGTCATCGACGACTCTGAGGCGGCGCTGCACGTGTTCACCTCCGCTGAGGGCTGTTGGCTTTGGCCGACGTCAGGGAAGTTACGCGAAACAATGCCTAGCGCCACACATGTTCCTCGAGACAAGAAGAAGTCGCTCGTGTCTCGACATATGTAGACAATTTGGCGTGTTTCTGAGCCACCTGGAGAAGCGGAGTCTGATAGGCGCAGGGCGATCGCCCCGATTATGTCCAGATTGTTTCCGTTGGCAGCTGACGTGTTTTGCTCAGGCATTGCTCGGTGAGTCCGAGCTTGGAGAGTAGATTCGTCCCAGCCAGGCACGATTGGCAGCCTGTATCAGCCACTACCGACACCAACGCAGCCTTAGTCGGGCGCCTCAGTGGCGTGCGGAGGCCGAGAGCGCGAGTGTCGCACGGGTAGTGAGTGATGTATAACGACAGTGTAGGTTGTAGGGCCGAGGATTTCTTCATCCTCGTGTCTTGAGTGGCGTCGTAAACGCAGTGTTTGAATTTGAAGTCCCCGAGGTTGCAGACGATCTCGTTGTCGACAGGCGGCACGTTCTCCACACTGCATAGTGACTGGAAGAGAGCTGTAGCGGTTTCCCTCTGCGGTGACCGGCGCGGGCGGCGTTGCACATAGAGTGTGCCGGCCGTCGACCTTTGCCTGCATGCGGTCCCAAGGTGACCTTTCTTGCCGCATTTGGTGCAGGTTTGGCCGTATGCTGGGCAGTTGTCAGAGTGCTCGTCCCTGCTGCTACCATGGCCGATCTGGCCGCAGTGTGTGCACAGCGGAGTAGGCAGGGGTGTGGGTGGGGCATGTTGTTTGAAGACCGCTCTCTGCTGTTTCCGGAATGAGCTGATCTGGGCAGCCGTCTCGGATCCGTCGCTCAGCTGCTGAAGGGAAATCTTTCCCGATTCCTTGCCCTCAAAAAACGCCCCAACCTCTTCGAGAGGTGTACTCGGTCCCTTCTCGGTCAGACAATCCAGTTTGATGTCATGATCGGCGCAGCCCAGGACGACCTGGTCCCGCACCACAATGTCGCTGTAATCTGCCCCAACGCATGCGTCGTGGTTCGGGCAGCTCGGGCACTGACACTTGACGACGAACTGGCAAACTCGCGCTTGCCCCTTGAGTCGAGCGCTGTAGGCGCGGACAGGTTCGTCTCGGTCCTGCCGCATCTTCGACAGCACGTCCCGGGCTACCATCGCGTTCTCGGCGCGCACCGCCAACTTCTTAATGTTGGCCAGTAGGCCTCGTTCGCTGCAGGAGGCCAGCGCATCACGGTGAACCCGCACGAGGTTCTTCCGTAGTCCCTCGGGATTGCAGCAATCCAGGAGCTGGTAAGTGAGGTCGGTGCCGGCGACTCGCGTAGCGTCTTTATATTCACGCCAGCGTTGCTCGAAATATAGCCAATCTTCCAGGGAGATCCCCTCATCAACGGTCGGGCGGCTAATTTTCTCCACCTTGGACGTGGCGCCGGCAGCGTGGCTGGGCGCGGGTGTGGCGACATGCTGACTCTGCGCGTGGATGGTGAGGATTGTGGCTGCGAGCGTGGCGTCGATGACATTCGGGCGGTATTCGCATCTGTCGACGGGACACTTTACATCTACCATGGGCGTGGCCGGATCCAAGATCACAACGGTAGATTTAAGCACCAGGAGCGACCACCGTACTCGCGTATGCGAGCGTGAGCGATAATAGGCCGGACTGTCGACGAGTGCTTAATACAATGCTGCAGATTGTTCGTTTATTCATAAATAACACCCTTGTGTATTTGCATCGATGTTTATGCAGTGTGACAACTTACACGCATCTTCAGCAATGAATAAACGAGTCATAAAGCATACAACTGTATAGGTAGATACAATGAACTGTAGCGTTGTCAAACGCTCGAGAAATGATGCAGGTTCAGTTCTCCTATAGTCCGCTAGGAGCACACTCCACTAACCTGTATGCAGACAGGATCAGTCCAAGAAAAGGGGGAGCGGCGGTCGTGGGTAGTTGCTGTCGATCGAGGTGGTTCGATTCCACCTGCCGTTGTTTCGAAAATCGGATGGTCTCGTTCACCTCACGTTGCCATTGTTGTTCGTAACACACACTACAAGTCAAAGAGTGTCATTGGCAATTGTTTTATAAAAATTTCCGTACCTATGTATATATGGTCATCCCCATGATTATACGTTCATAGTGAAATGAGATGGAACACGGGGTGATCGTGATTTGCCAGATCATGTTTCTAGCAAATCATGCTTGCATGAAGGCACAGTTAGTCATGCTCTACATTTATTACTTACTGTTGAGCGACAAAGCAGCAGGCATAATGACGATCACCCAATGTTCCCTCTCATATCTCCAAGCAACAAGTAAAACCTCGAATGTTGGCGAAGATAATAAGTGATATATTTGAAATCGTCGTACCTAAAAACTATATATTGATATTATATGTGTAGCTACAAGTTACGATGTTCTTAAGATATCGCATTAATAGGCATTGACGTGCGGCAAAAAATGCAGAATATATCAATGTCGACGAATGTTAAATATAACACTTTTTTGTCATCGTTGTCCACAAATCTATATCCACACATACATACGTTGTTCTGCTCTGCATGACGTATTTACTAAGATATGGTAACATTTGTATTGACGACCGCCGACGTTAAATGGTGGATGTGAATGTCAGAGAAGGTGAAATGTCATCGGATATAGAATTATTGAAAATTCCACGATAGATAAATCCACATGTGTCTTATATTCCTAAATATTTAGAAAAATACAGTAGGTTTATTGAATTGTCCCATTTCCTGGACGCCATCTTGAATTCTCCGGTTAGGTCAAGGATGATTCCTGTATACCTTTAATATGTTACTTTAGACACCTGTAGGCATCTGCAGTGCAAACATCAGCATATTATGTTATTTCAGACACTTCTAGGGATCTTCAGAGCAAAAATCAACTTATTATTATTGACTTTTAGGTTTCCATGGTATATTAGCCTAAAACTCATGGACTATTATGTGATATGGGACCGCTCCTTTGGTGTAGACATACCTTTTCTCAGACTGCGCTTCTGATATGCATTAGGTCTTCTAGTTCAGTGTTGGTATTAATCAAGGCCATTAAAACACTCCTATTCTGTGTAGAAAATTGACCCCGAAACCACTGAATTTTGATCAATGAAATTTATCTTTATAATAATCTAATATCACACACACACACACACACACACACACACACACACACACACACACACACACACACACACACACACACACACACACACACACACACACACACACACACACACAAACACACACACACACACACACACACACACACACACACACAAACACACACACACGCAGTATACACTCGCACGCACATACACATACGCACACATACATACGCACACTCAAACACACTCACACACACACGCACCACGCATACACACACAAACACACTCAAACACACACGCACACACAGAAAGACACACACACGCACACTCAAACACACCATGCACACACATACACCATACACACAAACAAACACACAAACACACAAACACAAACACAAATACACAAACACACACACACTCCTTCAAACACACGCACACATGCTCAAACACACCACACAAAAACACATACACCCCACCACACACAAACACAAACACACACATTCACGCACACACGCAAACACACAACTCTCCCCAAACACGCATGCACAAGCACACATACACACAAGCAAACACAGACAGACCCAAACATACACACACAAATTCACACACACACACACACACACACACACACACACACACACACACACACACACACACACACACACACACACACACACACACACACACACACACACACACACACACACACACACACTCACACACACAAAAACACACACACACACACATTCATACACACTCAAATACACACGCACACATACACACACTCAAACACACACACACGCACAAACAAACACACCATACACACATACACAACACATACACACACAAACACACACATACACATTCAAACGCACACACACACACATACACACTCAAACACCACACACACACACACTCACGCACACCACTACCCAAACACGCACGCACGCACACGCACACATACGCACACAAGCAAACACACACAGACAGACCCAAACGTACACACAACAACAATTCACGCACGTACACACACACACACAGACACACTCACACACACACACACACTCACACACACACACACACACACACACACACACACACACACACACACACACACACACACACACACACACACACACACACACACACAGCCACACTCATACACACACACACACTCACACACTCACACACACACACACACACACACACACACACACACACACACACACACACACACACACACACACATACACACACACACACACACACACACACGGACGACACACGCATACGCACACACAAGCAAACGCAGACACATATAACTCAAGTAAACGCAGGTACACCCAAGCAAACAGAGACAGCCACAAAGACAGACAGACAGACAGACAGACAGACAGACAGACAGACAGACAGACAGACAGACACACAGACATACAAAAAAACAAACAGACAGACAGTCAGACAGACAGACAGACACACAGACAGACAGAAAAACAAACAGACAGACAGTCAGACAGACAGACAGACACACACACACACACACACACACACAAACCCCCCACACGCATATACACACACCACCTTAACACACACTCACACATTCACACACCCACGCACGCTCACACCACACACATAAAACACAACCACCTCACAGCAGTGCGAAAATATTGAGCCTGTTATGGTATCAGACGATAACATCACCAAATTAATAATAATAATACAATTGAACGATATAACGCCACATCAATTGTAATAGATCACAGGCGCTTTACACTTACGTAATCATGAATCCAATGAGCATACGTATGTGTTGCACCGCAAGAGAGGGTCGACCAGTGTGTTCTACAGCTAGTTTTATTATTCACGATCATATATAAGCTTTATACTTACGTAATCATGAATCCAATGAGCATACGTATGTGTTCCACAGCAAGAGAGGGTCAACCAGTGTGTTCTACAGCTAGTTTTATTATTCACGATCATATATAAGCTTTATACTTACGTAATCATGAATCCAATGAGCATACGTATGTGTTCCACCGCAAGAGAGGGTCAACCAGTGTGTTCTACAGCTAGTTTTATTATTCACGATCATATATAAGCTTTATACTTACGTAATCATGAATCCAATGAGCATACGTATGTGTTCCACCGCAAGAGAGGGTCAACCAGTGTGTTCTACAGCTAGTTTTATTATTCACGATCATATATAAGCTTTATACTTACGTAATCATTAATCCAATGATCATACGTATGTGTTCCAATGCAAGAGAGGGTCGACCAGTAAGTTCTACAGCTAGTTTTATTATTCATTGTCATATGTTCGCCAGAATTGACATTATTTACAGGTAGGGTACATACATCAGGTCTAAGTGTATAATTCGAACGAGACCATCTACGTATAACTTTCATAGCGAATATCAGCCATGAAGCAGAGTGTATAAAATACAATGTAATACAAAACAACTTCAATAATCTATATTGATTCGTTGTCTATACAAGATTACCACTGACGTGTATAGTTCCGTGGACAATGTTACAATGACACAATACGATTAAGGGTATTTAATCGTCTGCACTCGTATCTTATGTTGAACAGATGAACACAGACAAACCATATTTGTACCATTGTTTAGTTTTGTTTTAAATTTTAGCATAAATTTACCAAATTTTCAAGCTAAGAGAGAACATCCGGAATGATGAGATCCGATACTTCGAGTTTCGAGACAAATATTAATTATATTGTTTTAAATGTTGGTAGACCTGTTTTAGTAGGGGTTATCATCTCTACAACATTTAACTGCAATCTGGCATTAGATCTTATAGCGCCAGATTAAAAGGTCACTGTGAATTATACCAAAACAACACGGGTTAAATGTCACAGCATATGAAAGATCACTAGGGTTAAAAGTAACGCTATTGGTGACAATAGTGAATTTCTTATACTGTACACTGTTAAAAAAGACTAGTACACGTCTTTACCATTCTATATGCATATATTGTTAGATCTCGTATAATCGTTTTAATGCGCATAATGTCCGGCTTATCATAGACTGAATATAATAACCTAGATCTTGTTTCTGGCAAATCATCCTTGCATGAAGGCACAGTTCGTCATGCTCTATATTTATTATTTATTGTGGATCAACCAAGCAACAAATATAACCTCGATAACCCAATATTCCATCTCATTTCACTATGAACGTATAATCATGGGGATGATCATATATACATAGCTACGGACATTTTTATAAAACAACTGCCAATGACACTCTCTGACTTGTAGTGTGTCTTCCGAACAACAAGGGCAACTTGAGGTGAACGAGACCATCCCATTTTCGAAACAACGGCAGGTGGAACCGAACCACCTCGATCGACAGCGACTACCTACGACCGCCGCTCTCCCTTTTGTTGGAGTGATCCTGTCTGCATACAGGTAGGAATACATTTCTACTAATATGTTTTCTCTGTTGAATCTTTTTTGAATTGACAAAACTCATGATCGGGAAATATACGTTTAATCACTTGATAATTCAAATATCGATTATATCACTATTAGTCGTACCAAGCTATTTTGTACTTTTCTGTGGGTGCAAGAATGTGGCTTATCCAATCAGCAGGCTGCTCCTCGACCAATCGATGTGTACCTTCAATATCACACTCGATGTATAACCATAGTAATTTATTTGAAAGCGCCGTACTTTAAACAGCTATATTTTGGTGTTAACTATGTGGCTGTAGATTACATCATTCTTAAAATAAGTGAATACTATATTTTGACGGTCATCATCTTTAAAAATGGTGGGTATCTATGAATGTCGTCGAAAGTAAAAATTGATATATTTGAAATCGCCGTACCTAAAAACTATATATTGATATTAACTGTGTAGCTACAAGTTACGTCGTTTTTAAAATACGGCAATGATAGGCTTTGACATGCGGGATTTAAAAAAATGGCGATTATATAAATATCGACGAAGGTTAAATATAACACTTTTTTGTAATCGTTGTCCACAAATCTATATTCACACTTACAGACCTCTGCTCTGCATAACGTATTTACTAAGATATGGTGACATTTGTATTGACGACCGCCGACGTTAAAATGGTGGATGTGAATGTCAGAGAAGGTGCAATGTCATCGGATGTAGAATGATTGAAAACTCCACGATAGACAAATCCACATGTGTCTTATATTCCTAAATATTTAGAAAAATACAGTAGGTGTATCGAATTATACCAGTTTCTGTATGCCATCTTGAATTCTCCGGTTAGGTCAAGGATGATTCCTGTCTACCTTTAATATGTTACTTCAGACACCTGTAGGCATATGCAGTGCAAACATCAGCTTATTATTATGGAGTTTTAGGATTCCATGGTATTTTGGCTTAAAACTCATTGATCATTATGTGATATCGGACCGCTCCTTTGGTGTAGACATACCTTTCCTCGGACTGCGATTCCGCTATGAATTAGGTCTTCTAGTTCAGTGTTGGTATTCATTAAGACAATTAAAACACACCTATTCTATATAGAAATAACCTCCGGAACCACTGAATTTTGACAAATGAAATTTACCTTTATAATAATACAATTTCACACACACAGAATCAGCATACACTCATACGCACACACACACACACACACACACACACACACACACACACACACACACACACACACACACACACACACACACACACACACACACACACACACACACACACACACACACACACACACACACACACACAGACACACACACACACACACACACACACACACACACACACACACACACACACACACACACACACACACACACACACACACACACACACACAAACACACACAAACACATACAAACACACTCAAACGCACACGCAACACACACACACTCAAACACATACACACATTCAAATACACACACACACACACGCTCAAAAACACACACACACACACACACGCACACACACACACACATTCAAAACAAACACACACACATGCACTCTCAAACACACCATACACACCACACACACACACACACACACACACACACACACACACACACACACACACACACACCTCACAAACAGTGCGTGAATATTGAGCTTGTTGTGACATCAGACGACAACATCACCAAAATAATAATAAAAATACAATAAATTAGATCGGAGTATTAGGAGTAGATCACAGGCGGTTTATACTTACGTAATCATGAATATAATGAGCAAACGTATCTGTTCCACCGCAAGAGATGGTCAAACAGTGAGTTCTACGACTGATTTTATTATTCACTGTCATATGTTCGCCAGAATTGACATTATTTACATGTAGGGTACTTACATCATGTCTAAGTATATAATTCGAATGAGACAATCTACTAATAACTTTCATATCGCATATCAGCCATGAAGCAGAGTGCATAAAATACAATTCCAAACAAAACAACTTCAATAATCTATATTGATTCGTTGTCTATACACGATTACCACATACGTACATTTTGCCGTGGACAATGTTATAAGAATAGTCGCCATTGACACAATACGATCAAACGAATTTAATCGACTGCACTCGTGTCTTATGTTAGACACGTTGAACCCAGGCAAACCATATTTGTACCATTGTTTAGATTTGGTTAAGTTTTAAATTTTCGCATACATTTACAAAATTGTCAAGCTTAGAGAGAACATCCGGAATTATGAGATGCGATACTTCGAGTTTTGAGAAAAATATTGATTATATTGTTTCAAATGTTTGGTAACCCGGTTTTAGTAGGGATGAACATCTCAATAACATTTAACCGCAATCTGGCATTATATCTTATAGCGCTGGATTAAAGGGAATATAATAACCCAGATCATGTTTCTGGCAAATCATGCTTGCATGAAGGCACAGTTCGTCATGCTCTATATTTACCATGTACAATGGAGCGACAAAGCAGCAGGCATAATGATGATCACCCAATGTTCCCTCTCATATCACTATGGACGTAATTAGTATAGAGGAGTTTTACGGGCTCAAAATCCTACTTATAAAAAAGAATTTAATGACCACTAAACGTTTTCGGCAACCTACTTATAAAAAAAGATCAAAGGCTTTTTTTGATACTAATTAGTTTCGGGAACCTACTTATAAAAAAGTGATTGATGACCGTTGTAATTTGATACTAATTGGATGATTGATTACCCCTACACTACAGATGCCACCTAGCGGTGAGTGCAGAGAGCCTTTTAGTTCGCCCCCTAGCGATCAACGCCGTACCTAGAGCGTGCTGACGTAAGCAATAATGCGTTTATCGCGCTAATATATAACCACGATAAAACCACTGTATAAACGTCGACGACGGATTAGCTCTCCTGGGAGAGTATTCGACTAGGGATCGAAAGATTCCCGGTCCGAATCCGTTCGTCGACCCTTTTTTGATTCGTTGTATGTGAGATGCCACCTAGCGGTGAGTACAGAGATGGTATAATATAACCGGGGTAAAACCACTGCATAATCGTTGGCGACGGTATAGCTCTCTTAGGAGAGCGTCCGCCTAGGGATCGAAAGATTCCGGGTTTGAACCCTAGTCGCAACTTTTTAGTCTAGCGGTGGTGGTGAGAGTATATAAGCGGTGGCGGTAGCGGGTGATCGGTAGTCGGTATGATGTCGTCACCTATAAGGTTTGGTGGATCGCGGTTGTTCTTGTCGAATATGTATATGTGTCGAGTGTCGGCGTTCGGTCGGGGCTTTCGATCCGTCGAGCACGCATATCAGTATAGGAAAGCAATATTCTACGACGACGTGGAATGTGCCGAAGAAATCAAAAGTTCGCGAAGCTCTTATGCAGCGAAACGACGCGGTTACGACATTCGAAAAAAGAGAATGGGAACCAAATGGACCGACGTTAGGATGAGATGTATGAAGACGTTGTTGAGGAGGAAGTTTGACGGATCGAGCGATTTGAAGGCTGCACTGTTGGCGACCGGGGACGCCGAATTGGTGGAATGGGTAGCGAGTAGGGAGGGTTTCTGGGGTAGCGGAATCGCGCGCGATGTGGGGAAGAACATGCTCGGTAAACTGTTGATGAAGTTGCGCGATGCTTATAAAGACGCGTAAAAAAGTGTTCGTCGTTCAGTCGTGAAAAATGAACGGACCGTCGTTGAAGCATCCTTTTACGTGTATAATAGCCGGTCCTACGGGATGCGGTAAGACGACGTACGTCGAGCGTTTGATACGTCACGACGCTATGATCGATCCGTCGCCGGAGAAAATCCTGTGGTGGTACGGACAGTGGCAGAGCGGCTACGCGTCTATGTCTTCGAAAATAGAGTTCGTAGACGGCCTGCCGGATCCGAAACGTTTAGACGGTAAAGCGAGAACGCTTCTAGTACTCGACGACCTCATGGAGGAGACCGATAGTCGGGTGACGGTGCTATTTACTTAAAAAAGTCATCATTGTAATACGTCGGTCGTACAACTGCGACAGAACATGTTTCCGAAAGGGAAAGAAAACCGTACAATCAGCCTGAACGCTCAATACATAGTGCTATTCAAGAGCCCCCGAGATGCCGGCCAAGTAGGTCACCTAGCGAAACAGATGTACCCGGGAAAGGTCAACTACATGATAGAGGCTTTCAAAGACGCGACGTCGTCGGCGTACGGCAATCTATTCGTGGATCTGAAACTGGAAACGGAAGAGGACATGCGCCTGCGTACGTGCATATTTCCGGACGATCGCCTTCAGTACGTGTACGTACGGAAGGGTGGTGGGGGTGGTGGTGGTGGTGGCGTCGGCGGTCTATAAGAAGAGAGGGACGACGGGGCGTACGTTTATTAGTCGCTATGAAGGGGCGCGCGGTGGCAGCGAAGCGACGACCGAAGGTGGCGGCACTGAAGAATCGAATAAAGAGACACATTGTCGCTCTGCAACTGTTGGAGAGGCATAGGCGGAACATCGATCTGCGACAAGCCGTGCTCGCCCACGCGGACGCCGGTCTCATTTGTAGTCTGTGCGATTGCGCGTACAACATTCTGAAAGGGAACGTGAAGTTGTCGCCGAAACAGAAACGCGTGTTGTCGAAATACCGGAATCACCTGCGTAAACTCGTCGACAAACACGTTGCGCTTAAGCAGAAGCGTGTCATCTTGCAAAAGGGCGCGGGTGGTTTTCTGACGGCCCTGCTAGCGCCGTTAGCGAGCACCGTTCTCCTTCCGCTGCTCAGACATGTGATCGGCAGCGGGTGATTGATGCAGTACGCGAAGAAGATGGCGTTGGTCGACCCACGATTGGTGGAAAGCCTCCTGCCACGTGTCGATCAGTCGTCGAGCACGCCCCGATCACGTGTGCTGAGTAGTCTTGACAGCGACATGAAGGACATACTAGAACGTTTGGATTGATCGGAACGCGAAAAGGTAGCGTCGTACAATCAACTGCTGAGTCGGTACAATACGATAGAGGCGGCTCGAGCGGCGCAACCGGTACGCGTGTGGGTGATCAACAGCGGCGGCGGCGAGACGCCTGCGGTGGGGGCGGCGGCGGCGGCAACGGTGGCGCCACCATCGTCGGAGGTGGTAGAGCGCGAAATCATAGCCAGTATGCCGAAAACGTTGAAATGGAAGACGGGACTGCTGATCGAAAAAATGAAAGCCGATCCGTTGTGTCGATGGAACGATCGCGGTGAATTCGTGTACGACGGTAAAACGATCGCGGGGAGTAATATGGTCGATCTAGTGAACGATCTCATGCGAACGAGATCGAAGACGACGGCGCCCGTAGGATGGCGAGTGTTCGGATTGCACATCAAGGATATGAATATCCCTATGGAATTCGTGGGGAACCCGCGCTATCGATCGTACATGGAGCGACGACAGAATCATCTACTAGAAGAGGCGATGATGATGCCGACGACGTCTAGTTCATCAGCGACGTCGGAGTGGAGACGTCGTCGGATGCGAGGCGAGACTAAACGCAGACAACGATCCTCTTCGTTGGGCGTCGCGGCGTGGGACAAGTTGTGATGCCGTCACGACGCGCGATAACGGTCATCGGCTTCACCATCGCGCTTATCGCACTCTATACGTGTATAATAAGAATCGTACATTGATCATCATCGTCGTCGTCGTCATGGTGTCCGGGTGGAGGCGTCGTCGTCGTCCAAAACGAAAGCCTCGACAGCAACGAAACGACGACGTCGACGTCGACGACGAGCTGAATAACGTCTACTTCGATCCGAAACGGGTGGGAAGTTACGGAGGCGTCGACGCGTTGCACCGGGCATCGAAGCTCCGACGTCCGGCCGTCGAGAGATGGCTAGCGTCGCAGGACGCCTATACCCTACACAAACCGGTTAAACGACATTTCAAACGACGTCGAGTCATCGTGGGCGGTCGAAACCAGCAGTGACAAGCCGATCTGGTCGACTTGACTAGACTGAAAACGCACAACGACGGTATAACGTACCTATTGACGGTGATCGATGTGTTTTCGAAGTGGGCGTGGTGCGTTCCGTTAAAGAGTAAGTCCGGCCCGTCGCTCGTCGTGGCCTTCGAGCGCCTGCTGAGCGACGGCGAGACGCCGAACTCGTTGCAGACCGATAAGGGGAGCGAGTTTTTGAACCGACCCCTGCAAACGTTGCTAAAGAGTCGCGGCGTTCATCATTTCGTGAAGCATAACGAGAAGACTAAAGCGAGCGTCGTGGAACGGTTTAATCGAACTTTGAAGACGCGTAAGTGGCGCTATTTTACGAAACACGAAACGCTGCGTTACGTAGAGGCGTTACCGGATTTCGTGCGATCGTACAACAACGCCTACCACCGAAGCATCGGTAGGACGCCGGCGAGTGTCGACGCGACGAATCAGGAGGCCGTATGGCAACGACTGTACGGGGGTGACGGCGACGTCGGTCAACGGCGAAAACCGAAACTACGCGTGGAAGATCGCGTACGTATCAGCAAGACGAGAGGTCAATTCAAAAAAGGATAAATGGCTAACTGGAGCGAGGAGCTGTTCACCGTCGTAGAGGTGCACCCGTCCGAACCGCCCGTTTATCGCCTGAAGGACGACGCCGG
The DNA here is from genome assembly GCA_020002185.1 of Paraescarpia echinospica. Taxonomy (NCBI): domain Eukaryota; kingdom Metazoa; phylum Annelida; class Polychaeta; order Sabellida; family Siboglinidae; genus Paraescarpia; species Paraescarpia echinospica. Next base: position 3,667,070 of record CM034540.1, read on the forward strand.
GACGCCGATAGAGGGCGCCTTCTACGAACCGGAACTACAACGCGTTGTCGTTCCGAAGGACAAACTATATCGCGTGGAGGCGGTTCTACATCGTCGTCGGCGTCGCGGCGGCGGTGGTTCGGTGGCGCTCGTAAAATGGAGCGGATATCCGGCCTCATTCAACAACTGGATCGACGCCGAGTCGCTCGTGGACCTATAAAACTAGCGAGGAGGAGGCGACGACGATGAATCGTTGGATGCGTCACACGGGCTGCTGGCGACTGCACGAGGCGGGAATATGCAACGGATCTTCGTTCTTACCGTATAAAGGTCCCTGCTGTATCGACAGAGCGCAGTGGCGCGACGATGTGCGACAACGACGAAACTACCTCGAGTGGCGATCGTCGAACGAACGTCGGCGTCGAGCACTCCGTCGACGAGCACGCGGACTCCATCGACGCTACAACCACCGCCGAACACGTTCCATGGCGAATCTGCGGCAACGAATGCCCTAAGGCCGAAATCGTATTCCTCTGTCAGGTCGTCGTCCTGTACTTCGTCATCGCCGTTAGTATATACAATCTGACGAAAGGTCAAGGTGACTCCAACCTGTGGACGGCGCTGTTGAGCATCTGTCTCGGTTACCTGCTCCCAATTCCGTCTATGAGTGTTGGTGGCGGCGAACGTCGACAACAACAACACGATGGCGGTCTCGTCTGACTTTTACGTGACGCTACCGAGCAACGCGTCTATGAAGCGTCACCCCGAAAATACGTTGACGCACTTCGTGACGACGTTGCCGCGACGTTTCGACCTGTCGGGGGAGTGGGAATGCGGAGCGGTGTCGGAACAGTATCCGCACACGTGGTACAACGTGAGAAAGAAGGACGCCTACTTCTTCCTGACTTGCGAAACGGGTGATCCGGGTGTTTACACGCAGGTACAACATGGCTCGACCGTGCTGATATATCGTCAGACCACGATTCCTCACGGTTTCTACAACATCGTTTATACGTTGTTGAACAGGATCAACGAGGCGCTAGATAAATTATGCACCAGGAAGGACAAGGCCGTGCTAGAATACTGCGCCGTCTCTAACCGATTTACGCTACGTATTTCGCCGGGTGTCGAATTTATCATACCTCATACGAGCCGTCTGAAGTACGTGCTAGGTTTCCATAGCAACACGATCCTGAGTCCGTCCATGTACGGTCCCGCGCCGGCGGCGACGGTCGTCATCAACACCGCGCCCGTCGCGTACACGTACGAGTACGAAGATCGCGATACGGTGAATATGTCGGCGGGCGTCGAGAACCTGTACATGTACACGGATCTCGTGGAACCGCGCGTCGTCGGTGACGTGTACGCGCCACTCCTTCGAAACATTGCCGTCCGCGGTGAGAACGGTGACGTTATTTCGGAAACGTTTGACCGCGTGCAATACGTGAAGCTGCTGCGAAATCAATTTGACGAGATCGAAGTCGATATAAGAGACGATCACGGCCAACCGATACCATTCGAGCAGGGGAAGGTGGTGACGACGCTTCACTTCAGACACTGTAAATCGAAATTGTTTTAACATGTCGCCGTCGTCGAAGAACCCGTACGTGGACTACTACGTTCGTCAGGTCGGCGGTCAGCTGCCGGTCTTCGTCGGTGGTCGGGGTCAACGAGGTCACGGTCTGGGCAATCTCTTCGGGAGCCTGTTTCGAAGCGCCATGCTGCTTATCAAGAGAGGCGCGTTGGCGTTGGGAAAACGCGCGCTCAACACCGGCATGCACGTGGCGCGCGACGTCGTCGCCGGCGGCAATGTGAAACAGTCGATAAAAAGGCGCGCGAAGGAGGCCGGCGCCGATCTTCTCGACGGCTTATTGAATTCGCAGGCACCGAAGAAGAAGAAGAGGAAGAAACAAACGCAGCAACAGCCCCGCCCCCGCGGCGGCATAAAGAGATCGCGCCTAGCAGCGACGGCCGTCAGTAGGCGGAAGAGACCGCGTCGAACGGATCACGACATATTCGACGAGTAACGATGGCGTTCGTGAACGGCGCAACGTGCGAGGGCGTGAAGGCCGAACTGGACCTGTTCAGGGGGCCGGTGACGCAGACGAGCGTCGAGAGCAGTCAGTGGACCGTCTACCAGCCGCTGACGACTCTCGACGCCGGCGGCCATACCGAGTTCCTCATCCCGGGTTCGGGCGAAGACTATACGGACGTGGCGAGCCTTCAAGTGTACGTGCGCTTCAAAGTGACACAGGGGTACGGTACCGATCTGGCGGCCGCCGCCAACGTGGCGCCGGTCAACAATTTCCTGCATTCGTTGTACAGTCAACTCGACGTGTCGCTGAACAACACCCTCGTGACGCCGTCGATCAATACGTACGCGTACCGGGCCTACCTCGAGACGCTGCTGAGTTACGGTAGCGACGCGAAACGTTCGCATCTCACGGCTTCGTTGTGGTACAAAGACACCGCCGGACGAATGGACACGCTCGGGAACAACAACGTCGGGTTCGAGGCACGGCGCGTCATGACGGCCGATAGCAGCGAGGTGGAGATGATGGGACGCGTGCACGTCGACGCGTTTATGCTAAACAGACACATACCGAACGGCGTCGACACGAAAGTACGCATGGTACGCTCGAAGGACGCCTTCGCGGTCATGGGCGTGCAAACCGTACCGAGGTGGCGCGTCGTGCTGCAGGCGAATCGACTGCACGTGCGAAAAGTGAAGTTGAATCCGGCCGTCCAATTGGGACATATCAAAGCGTGGACGTTGGGAACGGCTAAGTTTCCAATGCGCCGCGTCGACTGCAAATCGTTCTCGATAACGGCGGGTACGCTATCGCACACGCACGAGAATCTGTACATGGGTGCGTTTCCGAAACGCCTCTTCCTGATGATGATCGTTAACGTCGCCTACAACGGAGACTACACTAGAAATCCGTTCAACGCGCGTCACAACAACATAAACTTCCTCACGCTCGTCGTCGACGGACGTCAGATGCCGAGCAAGCCGCTGCAGCCGGACTTCCCGCACAACCAGTACGTGCGGAGCTACATGAATCTCTTCGAGGCCAGCGGAAAGGCGTACGAGGACGAGGGGAACGACGTATCGCGCGCGCACTTCGGCGCCGGCTACACCTTCTTCGGTTTCGACCTGACCCCCGACTATTGCGACGGGGACCATTTCAACGTCGTGCGTCATGGGAACGTGGGCGTCGAAATGCACTTCGGGACGCCGCTACCGCTTCCGGTGAACGTCGTCGTGTACGCGGAATTCGAGACGGTAATGGAGATCGACAGGAACCGGAACGTCGTGTTCGACTGGTAATGGATACGTTTCAACTGATGCGTCGTCTGTAACACGATACGTACGCTAAACGTAGCGTCGTCGGCTTCGTGCCTAAAGACGCGCTACTTACCACCACCACCACCGTTTACCCGACGGCCTTCGTGTGCAACACCGACGACGGCGGCGAACCGGGACAGCACTGGGTGGCCGTCTACGTGGACGCCGACCGACGAGGCGAGTACTTCGATTCGTACGGTCTGCCGCCGCTGCACGCCGACTTCCACGCGTTCCTGCACCGTCACTGCGGCGACGCGTGGACGTACAACGACAAGCGGCTGCAGAGCGTCATCTCTAACGTGTGCGGACAATATTGCGTCGCTTACCTTCTCCTCCGATGTCGCGGTATGCCGTGGACGACGTTCCAGAGCCTATTCGGCACCAATCGGGTGACCAATGACTGTCTCGTATACGATTTGTTAAAACCGCATTAATTTCGCTTTTATGTGTATAGTAGTAGAAAAAATAAAAAACAAACGACGATGATGTACACAATTGTATTGTTGGTGTTTATTATTACCCTACCTATACATACATACACACATACAGAAACTACCCCAAGGGGTGGTGGTGGTGGGGTATTCCTTAGGTTAGACGACGAGTTAGACGAGTTAGACAACGTGTTAGACGAGTTATACAAAGAGTTAGACGAGTATCGGCGCCGTGGTGACGCCGTCGTCGAGCACGCGGCGTTTAGCGTAGAAGTAGCTCAACGCCGCGTGCTCTTGAACGTACGTCAACACGGACGAGTCTTTCACCTGGAAACCGCGGTTCCAGCCGACGCCGTTGCGACGGTCGCGCAGTAAGGCGAGGAAGGTGTGCTCGTCGATGTCGTTCTGTCGCTTGCTCAGTCCCTTCGTGCTGTACTTCGGACCGTTGTCGCCGCCGAAACAGTAGTAGGTCTTGCTGCACAGCGCCACGATTCCGTCGCCGCGCCACTCTTCTTTGAAGAGACCCGGCGTTCGACGATCGAACAGGTGTCGGCGCGCGCAGCAGGCCGGCAGTCCTCCCAAGCTAGTCCTGCGACGCGCCGTCGTACGTAGGCGTCACGTGCGCGTCGCAGCATTCGGCCGGAAACCAGGGCGATCGATTCCGGAAGTTGTGTTCGCGACGTTCTTCCGGTACGAGCGCGTCGACGTCACCTCCGGCGAGGGCGATGTACGCCGAGTCCGTGTCCATAGCACAGTACTGGAAGAGCGGACGGGGGATGTAGGCGTCGACGAAATCGTAGCTCAACGCCGCGTGCTCTTGAACGTACGTCAACACGGACGAATCTTTCACCTGGAAACCGCGGTTCCAGCCGACGCCGTTGCGACGGTCGCGCAGTACGGCGAGGAAGGTGTGCTCGTCGATGTCGTTCTGTCGCTTGCTCAGTCCCTTCGTGCTGTACTTCGGACCGTTGTCGCCGCCGAAACAGTAGTAGGTCTTGCTGCACAGCGCCACGATTCCGTCGCCGCGCCACTCTTCTTTGAAGAGACCCGGCGTTCGACGATCGAACAGGTGTCGGCGCGCGCAGCAGGCCGGCACGTCTTCCCAAGCTAGTCCTGCGACGCGCCGTCGTACGTAGGCGTCACAGCATTCGGCCGGAAACCAGAGCGATCGATTCCGGAAGTTGTGTTCGCGACGTTCTTCCGGTACGAGCGCGTCGACGTCACCTCCGGCGAGGGCGATGTACGCCGAGTCCGTGTCCATAGCACAGTACTGGAAGAGCGGACGGGGGATGTAGGCGTCGACGAAATCGAAATAGAATTCCAGCATTCTCAATTTTGCGTAATGCAATACGAAATAGCCGATATGTATCGGCAGGCCGTAGACGACATTGCGCTAATTCAGCGCCACCTCGTACAGCGCGTCGTCGACGACGACGTCGAGTTGCCGGAAGCGACGGTTGTTGACGAGCATCGACGCGCCGACCGGCGTGGCGTACTTGATTTCCCGGTGCCGATCGACGCGCGTAATCGTTTTCCCGTAGGAACTGTTGCCGATAAGTTTATAGGTATCGGCGATGATCGATTTGTCGGGATCGATATCGCCCTCGCGTCGCGCCGTCGAGACCGCGTCGCCGAAGCGGCGAAAGCACGCGATCGGCGCGTATTGGACGATCTGGTAGACACGCTCGACGACGAGACCGTGCGCCAGATACCAGCGTAGGAGCGGCGTCGCTAGCTCCATCTCGGCGCCGAAGTAGCTACCGACGAGCGCCCGTTGAGGTCGGGTGAGGAGATCGTGCGACTCGGCGTAGTCGTGCATGAACGGGCTGAGATCGTCGCGCACGATATCGACGTTCTTGAATACGGAATACTGCATCTCGGCGAACTTGTCGCGCAGCGATTCCGGCACGGCGATATCGCACTGCACGAGGCCGAACAGAGAGCCGTCGCGCACCGCCTCCAGTATCGTCGAGCGCGTAATGGTGGTCGGAGGTGGTTGCTATCGTGACGTATACGCGCGCCAGTTTGCGCCTCCACCCACGTCAACCACTCCACGGCCATACGACCGTAGCGGTGCATGCGTTCCGCTCGAAAGGCGTTCTCCGCGCGCCGGCGCGTGTACGACCCGTCGGCATCTCCTGCATTATCGCCCGTAGATAGAGGCCGTTTGCGTCGAAGCCGACTATCGAACGGCACGGCGCGTCGCCGCCTCGAATCGCCGTCACGTCGGCCTCGTGGTGGCGCGCGAAGAAGATCGACGGGCCGCCGAAGATCTTCGCATGCAGCAGACCGTGCAGATCTTTGTTCGGCTCGTTGAAAAGGGATAAATGGATCGACTTCGGCAGGTCGTTGAACAGATACAACAACGTCAACCCCGGAACGCTGATGGCGTCCTTGAATATGTCGATACGTCGGTGCCGATAGAAGGCGAACTGGCGATCGACGGCCTCGAGAAACGGCGCCACGTCTCGATTGTTATACCACACCAGAAAATCGCGCATCGACGTCATGCCCTCGTCACGCCACGCCGTCGCGCAAATCTCGTACGCCTCCGCGAAGATTCCCTCGCGTTTCAGGTGGCTGTAGAAAGTTTCGCGCGACGGCAGGGCGGTTTCGTCCAGACGCGTCAACGCGTCGATATGTTCATACAGAAAGTAGCCCTTCGTTGCCGAGCAACCGTACGCTTTCAGAAAGCGATCTTAGCTAACGCCGGGCGCGAGGTAATACGTTATGTCGAGGAACTTCAATGTGGTCGTCGACAGGCACATGTAATTGTTCTGACGTTTAATGGTAAACGCCGACGACGTGTGATGCGCGTCGCCAGTTATGAGCAGGGAGGTCAAGTACTTCTTGACGACATTGAGTTCGTACTTTCCCGAATTGAATCCCAATACGGGCATTTGACGAAGGTGCGTCCACAGTCGGTCGGCGAGTGTGGCGTACGGTGACGCGTCGGCGGCGGCGTCGTCGTCGTTGCATCGTCGCCGCCAGTCGGCGTCGAGCGCCTCGAAGGTCGCGTCGTAGCGGGGACGTAGAATCGCGCACGCCGCCGCGCTCACCGCTTCCAGGTCGTCGATGAGGCGACGCGCGAGTTCCGTCGAATCGCCGGTTGTGACGTAACACCGCGCCGCTTCGTGCCGAGCACGTTCGACGCGACGCTCACGCTGAGGAGTTCGTGTCGTGCGATCCACCGACATTTGTCGGTATCCGTCGGCAGATCGTTATCGGCGAAATAACACTCGAAATCGAACGTCGCGCGGTACAGGTAGTAGCGCAGGTCGTCGTCGCCGACGTCGATGCCTTCGTCGTCGAGCCGCTCGAATACGGACGGCGACGGTCGGTAGACGCCGCCGGGGAACACTTGACGAACGCCACCTTCGCACGTCGCTTCGTGACGTCGTAATGCCCACGCGTCCCGCCAGAGGGAGTTGCTGCATTTTCCGCACTTGTACGTTTTCGTGTACGCGCGCGGGTCGCTTATGTACGAGAAGTGCGACTCGTACAGGTTGACGTTCAGCGTCGTGGGGTGCGCTTCGCGCGATCGACGGACTAGTTCGGCGACGTCATTCGTCAGTCGATAGACGACGACGTTGACGGCAAAAACCGTCTACACGCGATACAGTTCGTTCAGGCGTACACCGTTCGAGGCCGACGTGCGCGCGGCGCGACAATACTGCGCGTGCAGACGTTTAGCGACTTTCGTTAAACGGTTCGTACCGATGTGGCCGTCACTTTCGCCTCGTCTGTGAACTTGCAGGTGGAGGCCGATGCATCGGAAGAGACATAGATGGTCGTCGTAGGGCGTGCCTCGATGATCTTTCGTCAACGACACGATGGCCTTCTTGTGGCGCACGTAGGCGGGAAGCGTCACGCCAACGCAGCCGATAGGATGATTGATGATGGCGTTCACGAAGTAGGTGGCGTTCGTTACGAGCTCGACGATCCTCCCCGAGTCGGGACGCTGCTGCGATGGCGTACTGCAGTACGTCGGTCGTGCGCACGGCGTCGAGGAATCGTTCGAACGAACGGCTATCGGTTACTAGGGCGGGTGTTTCGAGGAGGCGACCGCAACAGTTACGTGAAGAATGAAAATATCGGTACCGACCCGCCACCTTGTGGCGTAATATGAAACCATAGGTTACGTTAATTTTAAACGCATTCTTTTGTTCGCGAAACATTTCCCTCAGACGCGGTTCGAGCACCCGCGTACTCGTACAGGCGGTCATACGATAGTTGTAACGCGACTGTACGGCACCGCGCGCTACAGACGTCTCTATGCTACGCCAGTGCTCGTCCACGACACGCTGTAGATCGTCGGGTGACGGCGCCCTAGCGGCTGCCGCCTCCACCGCTGATTCATTACTACTACTACCAGGAGGTGGCGACGTCTGACGGCCACACTGCTCCTTCAGGTGTCGTAGCATAGCGTGACGCGCAGTGTACGTCGCGCCACATTTTGGGCACTCTCGGCGTTTTACGCATAGCGCTTCGTTGCCGCATCTTTTCGAACTCTTTACGTGTCGTTCTAACGTCGACTGTTTCGCGAAATAGCTCCCACATTTCGGATATTGCCATCTAGTAGATGGTGGTGGTGATGGCATTCTCTAATGTACTGATATTTTTTCGAGCACTGCTATTTATAACAGTGGTGGTGACGGTGGTGGTGGTGGTGACGGTGGTAAGTACACCCTAGCGGGAGGAATGTGGTTTTAGGTAACTCGGAATGGTGGTTGCGAACTAGCGGTAATTTTTGTAACTAACTCGGAAGGTAAACCCTAACGGTGGGGAATGATAGTGGAAGGAATGTGTTTGCGGTAACGAGACTAGCGGTAATTTTTATAACTAATGTTTTAGCTAGCGGTGTTGTGGGTTACTCGGAAACGGAAAGTACATTTTCAACGTTTTATTCAGTAGCTTACAACATTCAAACACATCGTTGAAGCCTTTGTTTCAATAGCAAGCAAATATTAGCAAAACAAGCAGTGTTCTCTATTCTATTGTTCGTTCTTCATTCCAGTCCGCTCCGGCGTTGCACGTACGTGTGCACGGCCGACTCCAGCTGCACGCGATTCATGTAATCGCGCCAATTCGTTCCCAACAATCAGTTCGAAACAAACTGCACCAAATACAACTCTCCCGCACGGCCCGTTTGCGGCTGCTGACCACCGGAAGAAGTTGACACCGTAGTTTCGTGTAGAATATGCACGAGTCGCGTGAAACAGGGGATGAGCGATCGACGCAGGAACGTTTCGATGACGCCGTTGAAATATCGCGTTACAATACAGCCCGGGTTGTCGAAACGTTGCATGTATACACGGTTTGGCCGTCCCGCACGATAGCCGGGCATGTGTACATATGGACAGCCTTCATTCGGCTCACATACCCCGCAATGATCCCGCGCCTTCTCCAGAATCATTTCGCCGAGGCTCTCGGCGACGAGGTCCATTGCCAGCCGTTCATAACGGCCGATCAACTGGCTCCTGCTCGGAACGACGATTTGACGTTGGCACGTCCCCACCTCCTCCGATATGCTTCAGCACGGAGCGCACGTCGGTCCCATCGTCCCCAGCGGCATGTACACGCTTTCGTTATACGTCGGTGGAGCGGAACGCGTTCGGGTCGCGTTCGATCCGCTCAGCGCCTCCTCGATGATCGCGTCCAATACGTGGGCGTCACGCACTCCGCCTCCACCCTACAGCACAAAGCAGTTCTAGTCTTTACGAATCACCGTCAGGAACGCGTGTAGGAAGTCGCTCATACACTCCCGCCTGGTGTGTTGCATCAGCGCCTCCTACAAACACATTATTATTATTATTATTAGTCCGCCTCCTTCTTGATCTCTTCCTCCCTCTTGATCGACCCCTTCACTTCGCGTTCCAACAACGTTCTTACGAACGTGGCAACCTCGTCGTACTGAGCGCGGATCCTTTCGTTGTTTGCAAGCATGTTATCCAGTATGCGGCGCACTTCCTAAAGCATATAAGCACAACTGTTAGTTACGTCATACTACTACAAAATAAGTTTGCTTCGTAAGCTAGCCAAAACGCTCTTATGTATTGTTCGGCCGTCTCGGCTAATAGTTGAAAGGCCTCCTCGGTTATTTCACGACCACGACGCTCTCTCATTCGTTGTCGCTCGTTCGCGTGTGTCAATAAATCTACCAGTATCGGCCATCCTTCCTCCTACAAACAACACAACACAACACATTAGTCGTCGTCGACGACGACGTATCTCTTTAGTGTGCGCACTGTATACGAGGGCTCCCCGTTCCTAGCCGTCTTACGCACACTGATCTCCACATTAGTGCCGGCTAACTCGAGCACAGTATCGCGGAGATCCTCCTCGTTCAACTCCATCAAGTACTCGGCCGTGTACTCGACGAGATTATACATTTGGCTGTCAAACAACGTAAGCCAAAGCTCGTCTTCCTCCCCCTCGCCGTCCTTCACCATCACACGCAACGCGAAGAAATATTTCGGCACCACCACTTCACCGTGCGTTCGGCATATCAGTTCCCCGCCTTTGCTTGTCGGGCAACCGAAGTTTATACACACCGTTGACAGCACACTTCAGATGCCTCATACTCACCAATATGGCGCGCGTCGATGCCGACGATTCGCATTCACGCTCCATTGAGACGCTCCGCGTCATGGGTGGGTGCCCCTCAGCCGTCTCGACGGTCTCCAAGCACGCCTCTTCAGCGCTTCGCTTTCGCCCGACAGTCAACGCTGGCGCAATGAGCACGACGGGCCGCTTAACAGGTGGTGTCGCCCCCGTTGACACGGCTGCAACCACCGGCGAAGGTTGCTGTTGACCGCTGGCCGCCTTCAGTGACTGCTTGCGCGGTGCCTTCGTCTTTTTTGGTTGATTTTCATCCGCCATGTTGTCTGTCGCGGAAGAACGTCTGCTGCTTGCTGCTCTGCTGCTGTAGAAAGAATACACGTTAGCACTCCGGCGACATACAATATAGCATTTTCTCAACCGTTTTATACTTTTCCAAATAACGCGCATGCGCACTTCACACTAATACGTTATCTAACTCAATTATCAGCGTGCGTGCTTTATACATTTCAGACATTTTGTTTTCGGAAAAAAGTTTCCGGTCACGTCAGTACATTCACCGTTACATCTCTCTTTACATCAAATTTCTCTAATATCAATGCACCTCACGTTTCCTGACTCCACACCGAACCTATACAACGTTTAGTTTCATGCTTTTAACGTTTCGTTTATTGTTTTTGAAATGTCATTGTCTACAACATAACGCGCATGCGCACTTCACACTAATACCATTATCTTATTCAATTATCAGCGTGCATACTTCATTAAACCCAGGCATTTTGTTTTCGGAAAAAAGTTTCCGGTCACGTCAGTACATTCACCGTTAAATCTCTCTTTACATCACATTTCTCTAATATCAATGCATCTCCCGTTTCCTGACTCCACACCGAACCTATACAACGTTTAATTTTATGCTTTTAACGTTTCGTTTATTGTTTGTAAAAATCCTTTGTTCTCCGTTCACATTCCAATCGCGATAAGTCAAGCGCAACAGATGTCACATTTACGTGCATGTGCACTTAACGCATTCTGCCTAGTCTACCGAGGAATTTGTTTTAGGAAAAAAGTTACCGTTCACGTCAGTACATCCATCGTCAAATGTGACTTTTACAGCAAATTTCTCTAATATCACTGCATCTCATGTTTCCTGACTCCATAGTGATCGTATACAACGTTTAATTTCATGCTTTTAACGTTTCGTTTATTGTTTGTAAAAATCCTTTGTTCTCCGTTCACATCCCAATCACGATACGCCGTAGTGTCATGCGCCGCCACCGCTGTTTGACGGTGCGCGCATTTCATACACACTTATTCAGTCACGCGCAATCGACGTTTATACAGCGCTCCGTACTTTTCAACCATGGCCACACCAACGACTGTTCGTTTTCACGCGTCTGTTTCCAATGCATAAACACCCTACTATCACCAACTGAACGTTAGTGTATTTATGCATTTGATTTTCATTGTAATCCCACGACTAGATGTATTTAAACGCACAACGCATTAGTTTCGTTTTAATCCTTCCACCAGAACGTTTACCGTTAGCCAGCTATGCTGTCATGCAGGGGTCATAGTCCACTAGAGCAGCAGCCGGTCTTATCGCTGCAGCAGCAGCCGGTCTTATCGCTGCTGTCAACATAGGGTACAGTGGGCCATTCACGTAGGGCTGACGGGGGAAATCTGGACACAGTGGTTTTATCGTGGTTATATATTAGCACGATAAACGCATTATTGCTTACGTCAGCACGCTCTAGGTACGGCGTTGATCGCTAGGGGGCGAACTAAAAGGCTCTCACCGCTAGGTGGCATCTCTAGTGTAGGGGTAATCAATCATCCAATTAGTATCACATTACAACGGTCATCAATCACGTTTTTTATAAGTAGGTTCCCGAAACTAATTAGTGTCAAAAAAAGCCTTTGATCTTTTTTTTATAAGTAGGTTGCCGAAAACGTTTAGTGATCATTAAATTATTTTTTATAAGTAGGATTTTGAGCCCGTAAAACTCCTCTATACTACTGACGTATAACCATGGGGATTACCATATATATATAGCTACGGACATTTTTATAAAACAATTGCCAACGACACTTTCCGACTTGTAGTGTGTCTTCCGAACAACAAGGGCAGCGTGAGGTGGACGAGACCGTCCGACTTTCGAAACAACGGCAGGTGGAATCGAACCACCTCGATCGATAGCGACTACCCACGACCGCCGCTCCCCCTTTTGTTGGACTGATCCTGTCTGCATACAGGTAGGAATACATTTCTACTACTATCTTTTCTCTGTTTAATCTTTTGTGATTTGATAAAACTCAAGATCGGGAAATAAATGTTTAATTACTTGATAAATCAAATATCTGTAACATCTACTCGTTACTTTTTTTATATGATTGCATACATATATTAGTAGGGAACTCATATGGGAAATCATAATTTAGAGGTGATATGCCGCTGCTACGAGGCAAACATTTACATGACATATAATGGTATTTAATGCAACAGTGATGTTTATTAATCGTTGTTTCACTTTGCCTATAGATGTTTAACCGAGTTAAACAACAGCATGTTTGCTTTTTAAAACTAGTCGAGAGTGTCCGGTTTGTATAAACAAAACACAATAAAATATAATTGAACATTTTTTAAATGTTGGGTTGCTTGAATTAGTATTCTGCCACTAAGAAACGTACAACCATTACTTGTGGTTATACGAAGTTGTTTTACGTCATACTGTGGATGCAAACTTTGATTTTCTGGTTAAAACAATCTCAACTCTGGAAAGCGGTGAGTTGCTATTAATATGATATTCTGCTAATGTGACACCAATATACATTACTTCCGGTCATCTGGAGCCATTTTGTATCTCTTTTTGAGTGCAGATGTTGATTTCGTTGCAAAATCATAAATCCACCCTGTCAAGTCACAAAAGTTGTTTATGTTCCAAAATACACATTAATATATGATAGTAAAGTCTTAGTCTATTTAAATGGATACGTTACTATTATGACACCTATGCATATTACTAGTAGTCATACTAAGCTATTTTGTACCTTTCTGCGAGTGCAAGAGTATGGCGTATCCAATCAGCAGGCTGCACCTCGATCACCCGATATGTAACTCTAATATCACACTCAATGTGTAACCATAGTAATATATTTGAAATCGCCGTACCTAAACAACTTTATTTTGGTGTTAACTATGTGGCTCTAGGTTACATCATTCTTAAGATAATTGAATATTATATTTTGACGGTCATCGTCTTTAAAAATGGTGGATATGCAAGAATGTTGGCGAAGATAAAAAGTGATGTATTTGAAATCGCCATACCTAAAAACTATATATTGATATTTACTGTGTAGCTATCAGTTACGACGTTCTTAAGATATCGCAATAATAGGTTTTTACTTGCGGGATTTAAAAAAAATGGCGAATATATAAAGTCGACGAAGGTTAAATATAACACTTTTTTTAATCGATAATCTATACCCACACATGCAGTTTACTGCTGTACATATGTATTTCCTAAGATATGGTGTCATTTGTATTGACGACCGCCGACTTTAAAATGGTGGAAGTGAATGTTAGAGAAGGTGAAATGTCATAGAATGATTGAAAACTCCACCCTAGATAAATCCACACGTGCCTTATATTCGTAAACATTTCGAAAAATACAGTAGGTTTATCGAATTGTCCCAGTTTCTGGACGCCATCTTGAATTCTCCGGTTAGGTCAAAGATGATTCCTGTCTACCTTTAATATGTTTTTCAGACACTTCTACTCGCACACACGCACACACACACACACACACACACACACACACACACACACACACACACACACACACACACACACACACACACACACACACACACACACACACACACACACACACACACACACACACACACACACACACACACACACACACACACACACACACACACACACCGCACTCAAACCACCACCACCTCACAGCAGTGCGTAAATATTGAGCCGGTTGTGGTATTAGACGACATCATCACCAAACATAATAATAATGCAGGTTAAAGATGTAGCGCGCGATCAATGGGAATTGATCTCAGGCGCTTTACGCATCGGTGTTGTTCTCTGCGTATACGGCACCTATCAGTCGATATAACCTTGATTTCCACTCTACGCTGACAATAGCCATCTACACGTCACATCTGAGTCGACTGAAACCAAAAGAATGTTGTCTCTACGCCTTATTGAGCACGGCATCATCGACGTCCCCAGTATGGATGGTCGATAATCGACTGAAGGTGAACAATGGTAAAACGGTCGCAGTTTTGTTAGCATCACGAAACAAACACGCGAAACACAACATCACAGTGGTCACAACTGGCTACTGCGACATAAACGCCAAGTCCTAATGCCTGACACTTCGGCGTTGTATTAGACTCGGAAATGTCGATGGTCAGTCATGTAAAGCACATCTACTTCGTAGCCTACTATTATCTGAAGAACATTGCGTCGATCCGATCGTGTCTACCATAGAAAGCCGCAGTCCGTCTTATGTACTCTCTTGTTATATCGAGAATTGACTATGCGAACTGTCTGCTATATGACATCCCCGATTGCCTAGTCAACAAGCTGCAAAGAGTGCAAAATGCTGCTTTTCGGCTGGTGTTCCTTTGCCACTGATGGGGCAATATCAAACTGGTACTCAAGAAACTGCACTGGCTTCCCGTTAAACAACGCATTCATTAAGCAATTCTGCTAATGACGTTGCTTGGGCAACACGGACTGGCACCAGCTTACATCACCGACCTACTCCACGAACAAAGAGCTACTCGAGTGTTGCGTTCAACTACAAACAATGACTTATATGTGCCACCATCTCGCTGCGACATAACTTTCTCGGTATCTGCTCCACAGCCGTGGAATTTACTTCCAAGCGAGATGAAGACAACCTTTTGCCTTGTGACTTTCAAACGACTTTTGAAAACGCATTTTTCCGAGTTGCTTACGCAATATAGGCACCACTAGTTTATTTCTAGCTTATTTAATTATTTTTAATTTGTATTATTATTGTTATTTTGTACATGTTTTATACTAATTTTATACTATGTGGTTACTTATTTATTACCATTACATCTTTAATTTTTATGTAACTTATTTTTTTATGTTTTTATATATTGTCATTTATTTTTTACTAATTTAATATAATTAATTATACGTAACTTATTAATGTTCTACATATATATATATATATATATATATATATATATATATATATATATATACATGTACTCGAAGCCCCTCCGAATTGAATTATCTAGATTCATGACGCTATAGAAGTGTTTTTCTTCTTATTATTATTATTACACACACGTGATCATGAATACAGCTGTACAAGGAGCACACGTTTGTGCTCCACCGCAAGAGAGGGTCAACCAGTGTGTTTTACAGCTAGTTTTATTATTCACGATCATATTACAGAATTGACAATATTTACACGTAGAACGAGACAATCTACTTATGACTTTCATAGCGAATACCAACCATGAAGCAGAGTGTATACAATACAATGTAATACAAAACAACTTCAATAATCTATATTGATTGTTTGATACAATTGTCCGTAGCTATAATATATATATATATATATATATATATATATATCTATATATATATAGCTACGGACAATTATAAACAATTATATATATATATATATATATAGCTACGGACAATTATATCAAACAATTGCCAGTGACACTCTCCGGCTTGTAGTGTGTCTTCCGAATAACAAGGGCAACGTGAGGTGAACGACACCGTCCGACTTTCGAAACAACGGAATCGAACCACCTCGATCGACAGCGACTACCCACGACCGCCGCTTCCTCTTTTGTTGGTCTGATCCTGTCTGCGTACAAGTAGGAATACATTTCTACTAATACGTTTTCTCTGATGAATCTTTTGTGTATTGACATAAAACTTCAAGATCGGAAATAAATGTTGAATCACTAGATAAATCAAATATCGATAAAATGTACTGGTTACTTTCTATATGATTGCATACATATATTAGTAGGTTTCCTAGTTTCCTAGTTGTTTCCAGCACTCGGCAACGTTCTATTAACTAACTAGTCTGTATATATTGTGGTTACAATGTTATGATCTTATGAGGTCTCATTCAACTAGCCAGCCTTTTGAAGTAGGGAACTTATATGTGAAATTATAATTTGTAGGGAACTTATATGTGAAATTATTATTTGTAGGGAACTTATATGTGAAATTATAATTTAAACGTTATATACTCTGCCACGAGACAAACATTAACATGAAACAAAAATTGTATATAATGCAAGATACATATTTATAAATCGCCATTTCACTTTGTTTATTGATGTTTAACCGGGTTAAACGGCAGCACGGTTGCTCTTTAAAACAAATCGTCATTTCACTTTGTTTATTGATGTTTAACCGGGTTAAACGGCAGCACGGTTGCTCTTTAAAACAAATCGTCATTTCACTTTGTTTATTGATGTTTAACCGGGTTAAACGGCAGCGCGGTTGCTCTTTAAAACAAATCGTCATTTCACTTTGTTTATTGATGTTTAACCGGGTTAAACGGCAGCACGGTTGCTCTTTAAAACAAATCGTCATTTCACTTTCTTTATTGATGTTTAACCGGGTTAAACGGCAGCGCGGTTGCTCTTTAAAACAAATCGTCATTTCACTTTGTTTATTGATGTTTAACCGGGTTAAACGGCAGCACGGTTGCTCTTTAAAACAAATCGTCATTTCACTTTGTTTATTGATGTTTAACCGGGTTAAACGGCAGCGCGGTTGCTCTTTCACACAAATCGCGAGTGCCGTGTTTGTTTGAATGAGTGACATCCGGTTTTGGGTTTTGCTATTAACCATTTAATGTGTGGTTGTTCTATGTTTGATCGATCGTTCTTCGAAGACATAATTGTCACCCGCCTCAGCGAACCGGGCATTACTTGGCACGGTTCCATGCTGGACACGAGGCAACACATATATTGATCTTGCTTGGGAGTGTATATATCAATTTTATATTCTTAGTTGATTAGGTTGTTTCCGTGCTGTTGCCATCTTGTTCTTGATATATTTATTTGTAGGGCTGACCCAGATGCCGTAATGTTAATTTGTCTTCGGCCTTTTCCAAAGCTTTTTTTCTCGGGTGAACATGTTAATATTTTAGGACATTTTAGTTGTTGACATGAACTTGGCCTTCCCAGAGTTGATCATCAACCCAATTTTTGTTCACCATGTTATTACACTCATGTGTAACTCTTATGATATTTGTTCTGACAGGAGAAGATATCGTTCTTTAGTTCGAAATATGTGATGATTTCCGGTGTTACACGTCTGCTTATTCTTCCTGTAAGTTGGAATCCCAGTTACTCTTCACATCCGTCTGATGCTTTGCAATACGATATTTCCAGTTAGATTAATGTATTCTTACAAGGGATGCTGTGACATTTCGGGAACTAGTATGCCTACGCATAGACGATCAAATATTTGGCGGGAATGTCCGGTGGTGAATTGTTTTCAATTTGGTTCAGCAAACTTGCCAGAATTTGAGTATATTTGATCAAGATAAGTTATATTATTGAGTGTATGTCATACATAACGTAGTTGTAGATACATACTAAGCAAGATGTTTTGTTAGAAGTTAGTTAGAGGGAATAATCTAGGATAATTTAAAATTAGGCAGTTTGCGAGCGATAATTGGGGACGTTAATGTAAGAGGGACGTTGTTTACAAATTAAGTCAATGGCGAAGATGACGTAACGTGAACGACAATAGAATAGGGTTAGTTGAGATAGTCGATGTAGTTAGAGGAGTAATTAACATATAAAATAACAAACTTATAAAATGTATATTAGTACACAGGAAACAGTCTTTGTAAATACTACCTTGAATCTAAGCCTAACTTGAATACATCGTAAAACACGGTGTTAACAAATATACCTAACTTTAACCTAAACAATCTGGTGTAAATTGCACAGAAATAAGTCTATTTAAAGACTATACATAATCTATTTTGAATATAAATAAATTATCATATGGCACCTTGCATGCGGCAACTCAGGACAAAACGACACTTTGTTTGCAACGACTGCCAGAGCTAGGTGGATTTTGCGTTATTTGGCTGTCCAAAATCAAGGGCAGAGACCAAAGAAGACGGATTCACTTTTCGGTGTATGGTGTGTTTGAGAGTAGAATGTCTAATGAAGGAGATGTGTAAGTTGACGGATGTAGTGAACGAGATGGAGATGAAACTCAACAAAATAGATGGGATGACACGGAGAGAGTTGGAAATATTACGACACTGAAGGGACTGAGTTGTGACTCGGAGACAGAAGAAAGGACACTGAGAGGAGGGAAGGTGACAGGTGTGAAGGGACAAGGAAATGAGAAGAAGATAGAGGGACGGAGAACAAGTATTCGGCAGGGGAAAAGAAAACGGGTCAGTGGGAATAGATCAACAGGTGGTCAGACTGTAGAGAATGCGGAGAGACGCGACAGCGATACAGGTGGTGAAGAGGTAGGTACCACAGAGGCAGTAGGTAAGACTGAGAAGAAGACAGATAGAAGAAGACATCGTGTTCAGCAAAAGACAGAAAAAGTGACCGGCGTGAAAGTGACGGGGAGAAAGCGACAGTAGAGAAAGAGGTTAGGGGGAAATGTGACGGCAGAGGAGAGCAGAAAATGTGATGGGAGGAAAGAAGAAGGGACGAAAGGAAGTGAGAGTAAATGTCCTAGTAAAGAAGATGACATGAGGTCAGGGGACAAGAGAAAAAGCGACAGAAGAGAATGTGACAGGAGAGAAGACGACAGGGGGAAAAGTCAACAACCAGACATATGCAAACCGGAGGAGCTACTCTGAGGCAGTGATTGACGGGGCAATGCAAAAAGAGAGGGTGTTCATGGGCGACTCTATTCCGAGGAAGATAAATAAGACACTAAGCGAGGGGGCATCGTTGTTTTTCTACCGGGGGTTAGGGTAGAGCGAGCATGTGACTGAAAGGGCTGAGAATGTATTGGGGCATGGCAAGGGAGGATCTATACTAGTACACGTAGGGACAAATAATGCAGACATGGAGGGAACAACTGGGACAGTACAGAAGAACAGACAGTTTGACTAAAGAAGACAATAGTTGAATAAATTATTCTCTCAAGAATGTTGACAGTAATGGGAGGAAGGGGGAAACATATAGAAACTGCAAGAGGATGGCGATTAAAGCACTGGTTGAGCAGATGTGTGAAGAATACTTAGATTTATGGGGAGACTTTGTTGGGAGGAAAGATATGTACATGGGAGCTGGCCTCCATCTAAGTTAAAAGGGGGCAGCAGTATTTTCAGAGAACCTGCTGCGATCTGTTGAGAGTGGGACAGGTTGTATCTATTTAAACTAGATTCGCAGGGGGAACTCACGGAAAAGCCTGAAACTGGAGGCATACATAAAGACAGCAGAACAAAACTAGCAAAGAACAGTCTAAAAAACTGTTCTGGAGCTGGATATAAATGTGTTTGTTTAAATGCAAGGAGTATAGTAAACAAAAGAAATGAACTAAACATTATAGTAGAAGATATTGACCCTCACATAATAGGTATAACCGAATTATGGGCCACCACCGATATATCAGATGCCGAATTGGGAGTGACAGAATATGTAATGTTTATGAAAGATAGAATAGGAAGAAGGGGAGTTGAAGTTATTTTATATATTAAAGAATCTATTCAGGCTGATGAAATAAAATTAGAAAGAGAAGCAGATTGCAAAGAAGCTGCTTCGTGTAACATAGTTGCAGGAAATTGAACGGGGTATTTAGTCGCAAGGCCTGCTCTGCACGCGACCTAAAATAGCTGTCTACGTGATATCCCATCAAAGTTTTAGTAGAAGTACATACCATACCATACCATACCATACCATACCATACCATACCATACCATACCATACCATACCATACCATACCATACCATACCATACCATACAATACCATACCATACCATACCATACCATACCATACCATACCATACCATACCATACCATACCATACCATACCATACAGTGCCAGTGGGGAGCGCTGGTCGCGGTAGAAAACAAGACAGCAACAGAATGCTGGAATATCTTAAAGAATGAAATTGATTGCATCGTCGATAAATTTGTTCCCTTGAAAAAAAACAAGGGAAACGGTCCAAAAAGAAACACTTATCGAAAGAAGCCATTAGAAAAATTACTTACAAACAAATAATGTGGAAGTCATATAGACATACTGGAAGTAATGAAGGCTACAACATTTATAAAGAAGCACGTAACCAAGCTACAGCTGAAATTAGAAATTCAAAGAAAAGCTATGAACAAAAATTAGCATGTAGTATAAAACATGACAACAAAAGTTTTGATGCGTATGTTCGAAGCAAACAGAAAGTTCCGGATAAGGTCAGTACTCTAGAAGATAGTGCTGGAACTATAATATCAGCGGGATTCTTAATGGCAGAAGATCTGAATGCGTATTTTAGTTTAGTGTTTACTAGGCAAGATATCAGTTCACTGCCAGTACCACAGGCTAAGTTCAAGGGGGCAGATTCGGACTACTTACGACACTTAATTGTAACCCCGGAAATGGTAGCTAAGAAAATAAGGGCTATGAAGGATAATAAATCACCTGGAGTGGATGGGATTCCGCCCAAACTTCTAATGGAAATTGTAGAACAAATTAGCGTAACGCTTGCAACAGTTTTCAATTTGTCATTAGAAGAGGGAGTGGTTCCTTTAGAATGCAAACATTACACCGTTATTTAAGATGAAGATTCGAGAAACAAGTAAACAAACTATAGACCAATGAGTTCAACATCGGCGATTTGCAAATTAGTTGAAAGACTAATTAAAGATCACTTGGTGGATTTCTTGTTAAACATAGTTTATTAAACCGATCCCAACATAGGTTTCTAAAAACGAGGTCATGCTTAACAAATATGTTATGTTTTTGGAATATATCACCAAGTGGGTTGACGAGGGATCACCAGTAAATAATCATCTACTTAGATTTTACAAAAGCTTTCGACAAAGTACCACTTCAAAGAGTACTGCTTAAACTAAAGGCCCATTGCATAGGAAACTGTATAATTAACTTGACAAAAAATGGCTGTTTTACAGAAGACAGCGGGTAGTTGGGGATGGGGAGGCTTCACACTGGAAATCAGTTTTGAGTGGTATACCACAT
Organism: Paraescarpia echinospica; assembly: GCA_020002185.1. NCBI lineage: Eukaryota > Metazoa > Annelida > Polychaeta > Sabellida > Siboglinidae > Paraescarpia > Paraescarpia echinospica. The sequence continues at coordinate 3,688,611 of CM034540.1, forward strand.
GATTCAATACTGGGACCTTTATTACTCTTAATATATATCAACGATTTGGACGATGATATAACAAGCAAGGTGTTGACATTTGCGAATGACATAAACGTGTTTAGAAGGATTAAAACTGATGGAGATAGACAGATTTAAAAGATGATCTTGACGGGTTGATCATATGGTCTGAGAAGTGGCAAATGTTGTTCAATTTTGGGAAATGTAAATGCCTCCAAATAGGACATGGGAACGAAGATGTAGTTTATACAATGGTGTGTATTGTACTAAGTACTATTATAAAAGAAAAGGACTTAGGGTTAACCATTCATGCTGATATGAAGGTTTCAGAGCAGTCCGGAATTACAGCTTCAAAAGGGAAATCAAATCCTTGGATTGATTAGGCGAAATATAGCGTATAAGGAAAAGCAACTAATAATACCGCTGTACAAAACAATAGTTAGGTCATTTAGAATAGTGTATACAGGCAAGAAAGATGTAGATATGCTAGAAAGAGTACAGAGGAGAGCGACTAAAATAAAACCAAAACTGAGGGATCTTAATTATGAAAAACACTTAAAAGAATATGGTTTAATAACATTAGAGACCAGTAGACTGAGAGGAGATCAGATACAAGTGTTTGAAATATTGAATGGTTATGAAAATATTGATACAAATATTTTTTTCAGTTAAGAAAGATAGAAAGACTAGAGGACATGAAGTTACATCAGTAAAGGAGCAGTGTAGATTAAGAATGTTCTCATTTTCACAAGAGACTATAAATGAATGTTACATATTATCTGCTGATTGTGTTGGTGTTATTAGCGTGAATATGTCGACACATACCTCAGAAGGGCGGGATACATGTAGATAAAAGGGTTGGACTCTCGATAAGAGAAAGAAGAAGAAGTTTATTTACCCCATGTATATAAAAAGTACAATTTATTTTTCATACTTGATTGTAGATATACAATAAAGCATATACAAACACAAATATATATACTACGCATGATACATAAGTATGTAATTCGGTAATTTGCAGGGAAAAAAAAGATTGGATAACATACTGTATGTATATCTATATATATATATATATATCAGACGGGGTCGGTGACTCCTATTAAGACAAAATGTCGCTATCATAAGAGCCACCCCATTTACGTAAAAATAACATAGGTTCTTTCAATCTACAATAAAGTCAATCTCAAACGTGTGTATGTGTGTGTGCGTGGGTGTGTGTGCGTGTGTGCGTGTGTGCGTGTGTGCGTGTGTGCGTGTGTGCGTGTGTGCGTGTGTGCGTGTGTGCGTGTGTGCGTGTGTGTGTTCGTGTCTGCAACTGTATTATTTTTTGCATGTACGTGTACTCATGTATGCATTCTAACGCTAGCTTAGATTGCACATTTTCAAAACTTTTTATTATATGTTTTGGTGGCATGTATAACAGTTTGATAATGTGCACCTATAATCGTATTTTTGTAAAAAATAATGTTTCACATACATTGAAAAACCTTGCATACTGTGGGTGTATATCTTATCTTTAATTAAATCAGGCGTGTAATTTATAGCGTGTGGCAAGTTGTATTTCAAACATTTCATTGCAAAGTCATGCTTAGTTCTGAAAGTATATATATTTTGTGTATTTCGAGTGTCGTATTTGTGTATGTTATCTTTTGGAACAATTTGCCATTTTAATAAATAATCCGGTAGATTTTTGTGAATATATCTGAAGTAAAATTTTAACTCTTGTAGCTTTAAGATATCTTCAACTTTTAACAGGTTTAGTTTTTTTTAAAGTGGTTCAGTATGTGAGTTGTATTTGTTTTGTGTTATTATTCGCATTGCTTTCTTTTGGATTTTCATAATTCTGTTTCCCTGATAACCCCATGCCATAATGCAATAATTAATGTGAGATAATAGTAACGAGTTATATATCAGAACTTTTATTTGCACAGGTAGTACGTATTTTAATATATTTAATACGCCAATTATTTTGGAACATTTATTTGATACTTTTTCAGTGTGTTTTTTCCAATTTAAGTTTGAGTCCAAAGTCAAACCTAAGAAGTTAAAGTCGTCTACTTTTTCAATATTTACATCATCTATTTTAGGCGTAAAAGTCGTTATGCGTTTATTTGACATATGGAAGATCATATATTTTGATTTGTTTTTATTCAGCGATAATTTATTAATTTTTAGTCATTCAATAACTTTAGAGAGTTCTTCATTTATTGAGGATTGTATGTTTTTATTTTCGGGGTTGTCACTAACAGAGTTTAAAGTACTAAATAGTGTAGTGTCATCTGCATACATAATGAAATCGAGTTTATGACTGGCTTGTGAGAAATCGTTAATATATATAACAAACAGTAGTGGTCCGAGTATTGAACCTTGAGGAACGCCAATGGTTACTGATAAAATGTCTGATTTTATATAATATATTTCAATGTATTGTTTTCTATTTTGTAAATAACTTTTAAGTAGTTGTAGTGTTGAACCTCTTAGGCCATAGTATTTTAATTTATTTAGTATAATATTATGATCGATGGTGTCAAATGCCTTAGACAAGTCGAGAAATGTACTAATAGGTACGTAATTTGTATCCATTTGAGTTACTATTCTATCAATTAGCTCAAGTGCGGCATATTCAGTAGAATGTTTCGGTCTAAAGCCATAATGGTTATCAGAAATAAGTTTTAAGTCGTTAAAATATGATGATAATTGTGTAAAAATTATCTTCTCAAGTACTTTTGATATAGAAGGAAGAAGAGAGATAGGCCTGTAATTTTAAAATAATGACGGATCGCCTTTTTTAAATATTGGAATGACTTTAGCAATTTTGAGTTTGTCAGGGAACATTCCGGTGTGTAATACTTGGTTCATTAGAATCGCTAATGATTAGATAATGACTGGTTCAATTATTTTTAGTAATTTTGAAGATATACCATCAAATCCATAGCTGTTTTAGTAGGGAGACTTTGTATAATTTTCTTACCAGTATCTTCACCTACTTTTTCAAAAGTAAAAGTAGAATAAATTTGTTTATTTAGAAAAGAACTGTAGGTTTTGTTACCTGCATATTTAATATCTTCTGCTATAGGATGACCTATATTTGTAAAATATTTATTAAATTTGTTAGCAATACCTTTTTTATCTGTTAGTTTGACACCGTTATCATAAAAAAATAGTGGTAATTTATACTGTGTAGGTTTTTTGAGAGAAATTCATTAAAAGGGCGTCCTTGTCCACCTGCCATCTAGAGTTAATTCTCTAGGTGGCAATGTTGTTACATCATGTTAAATCTTGTTAAGAGGGGTCGTGGGGCACGTCCCCTTTAGACTTTTGGAATTAATTTTTTTGAAAGTATGACACTGATACTTCGTATTAGTGCAATACTTTGATATTAATATCTAGTATCTAACCAGTATCTGATAGTCACTTGATATAGAACCAGCACTAGATCAATACTCAATATATATCAAAGTATCGTTATAATGATGAATGTTCAATGTACTGGTTGGGAATGCCAATTTAAAATTGTATTCCTATTTATAAATAATAATACACTTTATTTACTATAGTGCCAGATCCGAATGTGTTTGTGGGCTTCGCAATTACCTTGCAATTTCATTTATTTTTAATTTCTAATTCTAATTACTGTTACAATGGAAATTAATCTTAAAATTAAATTTTAAATAAAATTAACAGTAATATTTTTTTTAAAGAGATGTTTGTATTTTTCTTAAATTGATAATTGCCATACGTAAGTCAATAGTCAAGTTGAAAACTGACTAAGAATTAGATATACAATGCATGCAGAGTTACGAGTTGGTTTGTCCTTTTGGATGGTTCAGTGATTTCCCCTTTTACACAGTTGACGGACCAACGCCCTTTTCATCTGTAGCAGATGTGTACACTTTGTTATGATTATTTTGAGGCCCATAACCATAGGCTAGGGGGTTGCAATTAGGACTTGAACATACCTCCCAGGGTGATATAAGTGTCCCGCTTGACCACACTATAATGGTATATATTGGTGCAGTTTGATATGTTTGGTGAGCTTCAGGTGATGCTGTTTTAGTTTTTTAATAACGGGAGGATGGATAAAGTATTGTCAAAACGCATCCCCCAAAATTAAACCACGCTGTGGAACTGCACACACAGTCTTTTAGTAACTCTAACATTTAATACTGAAACGTAAAGTTTACCGTTAGCCAATCAATCGTTGCGTGTCCATAGACTAAGTTCGTGCATCATCCAATTCAGTCCCCGCGGTATTGTGTTATTTTTCTCTTCAGTCTTCGATTTGATTGTTTTAGTGAAAGTTTAATTTATGTAGAACTGCCAGCTACAATTTTTAATATACCCGTGGTTGACTGCCATGGTATCATTCAGAGAAAAAACTAGTCATCATACAAGGCAAAACCAGTCGGTTGCAGCACCTACCAACCTGTGGGTACAGTGGTACTGCCACCTGGCGATTAAGCGCTAACATAATACAGTAACACGTGATACATAATTTAGGTCCTTCCATAACATATCACCCAACACATGGCAGTACTCTGCAGAAAAAAAATCAATATTCAACGTCAGACGTTCGCAAGAATGTCTCTCTTCGCGGATTGTGTCAGTGACGTATTTACAGATATGAAAAATGGCGAACACCCAAAATATCTTTGGTCTGACACCTTGAGTGACGCCTGTTGTGCCATGCTATTTTATGGTTATCGGTGAAGAGAAAGAAAGTAGAGATACTTTAAATGATGAGTAGATAACTAATGTTTTTAAATTATGGGAAAGTGATTTAAGCAGGGACGGATCCAGAGTGTAGTCTAGGGGGCGTCAAACATCCACTTGGTTCCGACGAAAGTCGGTGGTCTGAGCTGGACCTTCAGCACGATTCCGCCTTCAAGCTGACGGATCATCCTTGGCATCGGAAGAACGGGGGGTTCTGTTGAACTTTTTTGAGGCCGCGCCGCCATACCTTCAGCTGTTCTTCAGCTTCTCCGCTGCCTCGGCTGGCTCGACTGTGGCATCGGAAGACGGGGGTAAGGGGTCCTGTTGAAAATTGTTCGACGTCGCGTCTCCGTAACTTCAGCTTAAACCTAGAGAGGGACATATTCCAAAGGTTTAGGGGAGGCAAGTTGCGGGGGCCCATTCAAAACGATCTGGGGGCACGCCATCCTTCACGTTGGATTTTGCACCGCTTTGTTCATACATTTTGTTTCGTTCACTTTGTTTCGTGCACTTCGGCCACTTTTGTTCACCCTTTAACAACAACAACTTGGAACGATTAATATAGGTACCAATTACAGCGGACATTCAGGTTGAATTAGAAAAAAAACGTGTGTAGACTGAGTCTGAGTGAATCTCTCTCTCTCTCTCTCTCTCTCTCTCTCTCTCTCTCTCTCTCTCTCTCTCTCTCTCTCTCTCTCTGTCTCTCTCTCTCTGTCTCTCTCTCTCTCTCACTCACTCTCGCTTCAATAAACAACCAGGGTTAGTAATTGCTCACTCTTCAGTGTTTTACTTAAATATCACGTTGACCGAAAAGTTCAAATATCTACTTGTTTGTGTCAGTTTTACAAACTTGCATAAATAGAAAAAACAACTTGATTTGCTTCTTTTAAAAAAGCGTTGTCATTTGTTATTTACATTAACGAGATTATGTGGATGAGTCGGTGCCTATAGCATAGACTGGATTCAACGTGCTGATGATCGTATTTCTTACAATTGTAGGATCTACGTGTGCGCATGTGTGTGTGTGTTTGTGCGCGCGTATGTGTGTGATTGTATGTGTTTGTGTTTGCGTATCTATCTGCGTTTGTATTTTGTGTGTGTGCATGTGTGTGTGTGTGTGAGCGCGCGCGCGCTTGAGCGCGCGTATGTGTTTATGTGTGTGTACAAATGCAGGCTGGTATCCCTATTAATGGTGTCTGACATTGTGGGAGCCAGACAAGTCCCACTGATGCTGGTGTCCCTCTTAATGGTGTCTGACATTGTGTCAGCCAGACAAGTCCCACTGAGGCCGGTGTCCCTCTCAGTGGAGTCTGTCATTGTGGCAGCCAGACAAGTCCCACTGAGGCCGGTGTCCCTCTCACCGGTTTCTTACATTGTGGAAGCCACACAAGTCCCACTGAGGCTGATGTCCCTCTCAATGGTGTCTGTCATTGTGTCAGCCAGACAAGTGCCACTGAGGTTGATGTCCCTATCAGTGGTGTCTGTCATTGTGTCATCCAAACAAGTCCCACTGAGGCCGGTATCCCTCTCGATGCTGTCTCTCGGGGTCATGTTACGGCGACCTCTTCTCCGAGGGCCCGAGGATTTCCAAAGGAGAACTTGGTTAGCCATTTTGTCGTGGGGCATAACATGTCCTGACAGACGTAGACGTCGTAGCCTCACGGTGGTGGAGATCTGTTGTAGACTGCCGTACACGTCCTGGTTGGTGATGTTATCCCGCCAGGACACATTGCATGTTTTACCTATTTGTCTGATGTTGGAGCCGTCAAGTATTCTCTGTAGTGTTCGAGTGTCCAAAATTCGCAACCCTATATGACGATAGGTTCAACTGTGAACCATAAGATGTTAAGTTTTGTGTTTCTGTGTATTGACGGATGCCAAACATAATTCGGTGCATGTATTGCTACCAAAACATGGACTTTTCAACATGAATATCTTGTTGAGTGTTGGTGTATGAGCCATGATATTAGATGAGGAAGTAGAGCGCAGTGGTGTAGCGGTTAGAGCTTCGGGAGAACTCTCGACCAAGAGAACGTGGGGTCGATTCTTGTGCTGGGCAGCTGTATGAATGTCTATCTTTCTGTATACAGTGGTGGATATTTATGTACGAATAATGTTCGCGCATTAATTAAGAACCGTGACTGGGTGCTTCCCAGGGAAGTCGTAATGGTGTTCGATTGAATAGGTCTGCCAGGACCGGATACTGTGCTATATAAGAACTTACCCTTACTTTTAAATTTACTTCTCTATTTGGCTCAATCTAAGGTATGTAGATTATGATTTGTACCTGGTTTTATGTCATGTACTTGGTTTTGCTTGGATTGAGAAATAATCCATTTCCGTTCGATACGCTTTCAACTTCTTTGAGTAGACAAAATATGTAGTTTCCCCTTTCAGAATGAGAACAATTGCAAATATGTTTTCATACATGATCTGTGTGGCTTGAACAATGCTCTGAGGGATGCCGCATGTAGAATCAATAAATTCTTTTTGTCTCCCGAGTGGAAGGCTTTCTTAAAGTCGACGAAGAAAATGGTGGTTTTTCTTAAGAAATGAGTTCATTTTTATTCACATCGTCAATTGGTTTTAATCTGTTGGTCTCTCACTTGGCGGACCTGGAAGAGACTCCGGTGGCTGGGTGTTAGATCCAGTGGATTAGAGAGGTTACACATTTATCCCTTTTGTGGGATAATTTGCTTCCCTGGTTGATTCGGTTTTACGAAAAACAAATGCAAGAGAAATACGTGTTGTTTGCGAGTAATATGTTTTATATTTCTGACAGCTGAAAATTAGGCTACATGAAAAATCGTGTACCAGAAGAACATTAAATAAAATAAAAACACCTTGTTAAGTGGCTAGACAGGTTTTTATTCTGACCCGTGATTTAAATTCGATCTTGTAAGTTTCACAATCAACTTTTTGTGTGTTTTGTAGGGTACAACGTGTCGTTGGCAGAACGTTTCAACACAATGAAGACTAGGGCACCGGTAAGTGTACGGCGTATTGTAATACAGGTACAAGCAAAATGTCCGTCTCCAGACGGGACAAATTGGTAGTTCTTACGTGAAGTCATGATAACAATATTTACCAAATGTTAGAAAGCACACAGCATCGTTACATAAACACCATAAAGCGCTCGCATAGGTATGCGATTGTTTCATCGTACGTCAATTGTACACAACCGCGCCACGCACGTGCTGCAATACTTGTTGTGTGTTCGAAATGACGAATGTTTGACAGGAAGTGAAGTTTAGGCCCTAGTCGTGATAGTGTAGAATTGCTAAATTATATTCATATCGCAATGGTATTGGTATCAAGGTCGACGTAAGTCTATTGTGTCAGCGTCTACTCCATATTGACAAACAACCGAATTAATTACGTTCCAAACAATTAATATACTAAATAAACGGTGACCCGAAAAAAGGCATTCTAATTATGGTGTATTTTGAACAAATATATATATATATGTGTGTGTGTTACATTATCCACGTGGTGTCGAAGATTAATCCCGGAAAGTTTCATAGCCATAAATACGCTAGCTAGAAAGAGAGAGAGAGAGAGAGAGAGAGAGAGAGAGAGAGAGAGAGAGAGAGAGAGAGAGAGAGAGAGAGAGAGAGAGAGAGAGAGAGAGAGAGAGAGAGAGAAAGATACAGAGAGAGAGAGAGAGAGAGAGAGAGAGACAGAGAGAGATAGAGAGAGAGAGAGAGAGAGAGAGAGAGAGAGAGAGAGAGAGAGAGAATGTGTGTGTATACGTGCTTGCGTGCGTGCATTAACGCCAAGACCTTGCTGGTCACCGAAACTCCGTCAAATAACTAATGTGTCACAATCAGCATACAGACAGTTTCATTCAACAGAGACTGCCCTCTTAAAGGTTCATAATGACATTAACTTGAACATTAATAATGGTAAAATGACTGCACTTACTAGACCTCTCTGCCGCTTTTGACACGATTGATCACATCATTCTCACTGAACGCTTATTAAAGTAGTACGGCATATCTGGCACAGCTCTAAGCTGGTTTTCTTCATATCTAAATTGTATATACCAAACTATAAAGATTGGGAACTGCTTTTCAGCTGCACTGCCGGCTTTGTTTGATGTTCCCAGGGTTCTGTTCTTGGGCCTTTGCTTTTTACTCTTTACACCACGCCACTAAGCTCTGTTATACAAAGACGTAACTTGGATCATCATCTTTATGCTGATGATACTCTACACTCTACAGGTCTACATTTCATTGGCTACCCCGGATACAAATCGTTCCCTTAACCAACTTAGTGATTGCGTTCAAGATATCTTCCACTGGATGACTGACAGCAAGTTGAAATTAAATGCAAATAAAACTGAATTGATCATTATTGGTACTCCAATGCAGCGTAGTAAACTGGATGGTTTTCCCTACGCGTATTTTGAATATATACTGTATCACGCCAGCAACCTCGGTGCGTAATCTAGGAGTTATCTTTGATACCAACTTCAATTTCCGACAACACATATCTCAAACAAGTCGCTGCTGTTTTTATTATATTCGTGATCTTCGCCGTATTCGCCAGTATTAATCATTTTCTGTTGCTAAAACTATTGCAACAGCGCTTGTTAGCAGCAGACTTGACTATTGCAATTCCCTCCTTTATAAAACCGCTAGCAAGAGTAGTTACAAGGTATCCTCGTTTTTCTCTCTGTACCACTTTTGAAGTCTTTGCATTGGCTTCCTGTACGATATCGTATAATATTTAAAATCGGTACCATTACATACCAGGCACTGTCCAGCAACCATCTTATTTGCATTCATTGCTTATTCCTGTAAGAAAACCTATCCAGCTTCGATCATCAAGTTATGACCTACTTTTTGTTCCTAGAGTCAACACTAACATTGGAACTAGGGCTTTTTCTGTTGCTGCACCAACTCTTTTGAATATGCTCCCTCTTAGTGTTAGATCAGTTGAAAAATTACAAAATTCCGTCGTCATTTAAAAACTTATCTTTACAACCTTGCTTATCCACCGTAGGTCCCTAGCGCCTTGACCCATCTGTTGACAACTGGTATACTGCTTATGGATTTTGAGATTGACTAATCCTTTTGTTTTGATGCGCCTCTGAACTTGGTTTCCAAGGATTTAGGCGCAATATAAGTTATCTTATTATTATTATTATTAATAATAATATATTCCGAAAGTTATCTTTACGTCTTTCAATGTGAATTTGTGTTATTTTATTACTCTACGTCGGGTTCCAGGCGATCGCGATGGCGGCGTTATTTGTGTGTTGCTGTACGGCTTTCGACGCTTGCAAAGCTGGCTGCTCGCTGGAGTTCAACAGCTGTCTGCGTCAGTGTCCGGACAGTTCTCTCAATGAGCGCATACCGACTTGCGGCTGCCATCGTTCCATGGCCAGCTGTGTCCGTCGGTGTCAGATGAGGTATTCCAACACAAACACCGATTAATTAATATAATCTTCAATTGACAAAGACGAACATGAGTTCAAACATTTGGCGTGAGAAAAATTTTTATTGATGTCGAGTCAACACATAATGCACATTGAAGCGATGTTATTTGTTCCTCGATTTGTTAAGTAATACATTTTTGTTCCTAAACATAACAATTTTGTTATCCAAAGTGCACATAGAAAGCATGAAATGATGTTCCCAATTAGATTTCCCCCATTAATAGTTACAAAAATGTTCAGATTATAAACAAGTAATATAATTGACGCTGTAAATCCAAGAGTCAGGGTATTTTATTTGCTTCAAGTGACCAGGTGTCTGGTGGGCATTTCTGAATACCCCTACACCTGGGCTGTTCAAAACACCGCGTCTTAAGGTACACGAGCGGTGGACTGATGTGCTAGGGGATGATGAATGCATTTAGGTGTGAATACTAAAATATGGGATAGGGTTAAATAGTAGTCCATTTCAGCAACATAAATCTTCCAAACTATATCAACTATGGCATCATTGGAACGGTTTTGGAATATTCTTTCCAACTGTATCATAAATGATGTTTAATGATGATGTAATGACGTCACTATGACGTAATAAGTGTACTACGCTATAAATTACACTACAGTTTTGTACGCAGTTCACGTAGATGAAACCCTCTTACCTAGGGAATTCCCGCAACAATATTTTTTCCAAGACGTTTACAACATATACATGTGAATTGCGAATAGTAATATATAATACTATAGTAGGAATAATGTTTTAGATTTTATATTTACAGCGTCTTAGCGGAGTAAAGATTCCATATTTTAGTGCGTGGGTATCGTATATTATTGCTAGTTAATGCATCATCAAGGAATTGTTCTTACTTTAAGGGAACAAGCAACACAAAAACACCATTAAAGAATGCCTACTGTATCACATACCGTCATTTGTATTTAAATCTTAGATAATTTAGTAATTGTTTAAAGAGAATTACTGAGCCTCTCTCTCGAGGCTGACATTTTGGGCATTTCGCCTGCGGGCGGTGAAAACAAAACAAACTCCACCCACTGAGGTGCGACGGAGCTTATATTATCGCTCACAATCACATGTAAACAAATCGGGTAGCCAGCATATCATTCCAGTCGACCGTCGCGCGGTATTTATTTTAATAATTAATTAATATAATTAATACATAAGAAGTCATTGTTGTACTGTGGATGGTATTAAAGCATCTACACATTATAGCATTTATAGATAACCACATCCCTTTTGCGAGACCGCTCTTCGCGTGCCACAGCAACACTGTCCGGCCCCGGAGTTTCCTTTCGGTGGAAAAATTCAGTGGGGACAGCATCTTCTTTCAAGAGTTTTCGTCATTCAGGTAATCAAAGTAACCTGTGCTCCAAATCAGTCTTGAAGCAGTCCAAGGTAAAATGGTCCCCGCAATCCATCTTACGGTTGAAGTTGAATTTGTTCATCGTGTGTACCAATGTAGTGCAGCCATTTCATCGCCAGATCGCGCGTCGCAGGGAATTTCTTCGCATTTCGAATAAATTGAAAGAATCTGTTTCCTTTCGATGCAACTTCTGCTTTATTTGGGCATGCGTAAGCCTGACACTCAGGCATTTTGCTTAAAGTATATTTACACAAACAACCCAAACCAGTGCGCTATTATTTACTATGTCCTACCTGCATCGCTGAGGGAGGTGGATAGCATACGTCATACTCACGCCTTCTATCGCGTTATTCCTCGTGAATTGGGCAATAATGTCAGCGTCCATATTCAATGAAACTTTACGTTTTAAGATTAGTTTTAAAGTGCATAACATTCATACAAAAAATGTGTTATGTGAGAATATACTATCTTGAATGATATATGGCATTTGGGGGGATTTCGAGGGATTTTGAACCTTAGGGTTGCTTGTTCCTTTAATGCGTGGGTGTTGTAAATTATTGCTAGTTTAGTGCATCATCAAGGGAATTTCTTAATATCGTAAAATCGTGTCTCAAACACGGAAGATACATATGTACTATACCTATTTTCGAATATCAAACAACGTAGCTGCAACAAATATTCAAGAAGATTACGATGATGACGACGAAATGATTCCGAAAAGGTACCTTTAAATTTATAGATTCTTTTATCAAAATAAGAACAATAAAACTGAAATCGAGTTATTGAATCAAGGTCACCCTCAAGCATGCTCACAGGGAAACAAGAGGTGAAAACAACTTTTTAATCTTATAATCCAAACCATTTAATTACTTTAACTTAACTAAACTTACCTTTTCTTGACATGGCGAGGACACCGGACCAGATACTGCACTTCGAGCAATTCTTGTTTGTTATCAGCGAACATCATAGAACTTTCAACCAACAATCTGTGCAACTACCACAAGTCTGGAAACATTACCTGTGGGACATTACCCGGAAGTCGAGGCTACCACATTATTCATCAGAAGAAGAAGAACTCGGCACGGATGACGAAGACGACGGCTATAATAGTTCATAAGATACAGACAAAGTTTGTAATATTAATTAAAATGTTTACATTACTTCCATTTATTCAATTATACAACCATAACCTATGCTGCAGTTTCTTATAACCAAATAACCTATATTTTGAAAAGAGGCGTCACTGTGCGATAACATTGCTGTCTACAATACAAGTTTTTGTCCGACATTTAGCATATATACTAAAATGTCGACCTATTGCTTCTGAGTTGACGCACCTCTTAACTAGGCCATATGAATATGTCAACAGTTCTAGGTTATATAAAATAGCGCCATATTCATTCAAGGCGAAACATAAAGTTCCGCGACTGGAGCTACCGTAATGTTTTTTCTTACGGTAGTTCTTAATTTCGCTAAGCTGATGTTTTGTTCTTACGATAGCGCATACACTCGCTCCCCTAACGTATTTCATAATGTTATGTTCTTCTCCGCAGCTTCCTTATTTAAAGTTCGTTTAGTATTGCACCACCAAGGTTATGGACTTTAGTGCTAGGGGTTGACGAATGTCTTTAGATGTGAATAGTAAATGATAGGGGTAGGGGGTAAATCGTAAAGCAACACAAATCTTCCAAATAATACCTTGTGAAATATTTGAATACATTTGCTACAATAACATAATTGTCACACACACACGCACGCACGCACGCACGCACGCACGCACACACACACACACACACACACATATATATATATATCACGTGACCTGTTGCCTAGCAAAAGCTCCATCAAGTCATCAGAAATGGATGCCGAACACGTGGTGTGTTTATACATTCCAACGTATATTTTGTTGAACTTCTGGCCACAAAAAGTGTTTCTTTAACACAAAAACATAAGGCAAACTTTTAAAAGTTACAAATACATGGGGGAATGTTTGACCTATGAACTATCATGCCGCAGTAGTTCCAACGATACCTCATTTGCTACAGTTTAGCTGATCTTTGTTTGTGCATCAACATGAATGAGTAAATCACGTGAACCTAATTAGTAAGGGTACATTTTATCTTTTTGTTATCCACGAAAATATGCCAGAGTTCTGCTATAAAACAGCCGGAACCTAAATGAAGATAAACATGTCATTGTTATGTATTGTTTATTATATAATTTACTATTATCATTATATGCTGTATTTCTGAGATGTATACACAATGAGATACTTTAAATTTTTTAGATTCTGACGAAACCAATAGATGGCTTACGATCGGCTTACCAACTGCTGTTTGGGTAATACTAATGACAGTGATATACATGTTTTTGAATACTAAAAAATAGCATGTTTTTCAAACTATAAATGTTGCGCATGCGTGAACATTGAACATCTCGCTTTTGGTAACTCGCTTATATTTCTAATCTAGTGAAGTTATTATACGTGTCTGATCGTCAACATTGGTATATATCAATATTGTGATGATGCTCCGCTTGAGGATTGAACAACTGATGATGATCTACGTTGCGAAACCACGTAAAACTGAACTTTGAAAATGTATCGTTGATCATCCACTTGGCGCCAAAAACGCCATCTTTGTTTACATTGTTGGCAAGCCGAGGAATATCGACATTCAACGCAATTCACGATGCCACGCACAACGCCACGCAGAAAAGATGACGACATCTCAGAAATCACCGAGATGAAGCAACAGCTGACCGCAATACAACGAGACTTTGCCGGCATTACAACATTCCAAAAAAAAATCGCCTACCTACTGAAGGAAGTCAGCCAACTACAGAAAGCTAACGAAGAGAAAGACCAAATCATCCGTGAACTTGAAACAAAAGTTGACGATCTCGAACAATACTCTCGGATTGATGATATAATCATCACTGGCTTCCAAACAAACCACAAAACATACGCTCGGACTGCAAGCAGCACAACGACCGAAACCGACGCGGAAGCACCGCCCGAAGAAACGTCCACACTGGAGGACTGCGTTGTGACGTTCCTCACAACGAAGGGAATACCGATCACCAAGAACGACATTTCGGCATGTCACACCCTAGGCGGCGCCAATCGTAAGTCGGGAAGTCGGATACCTCGCATTATCATCAGATTTACCAACCGTAAAGCCAAAACAAACGTCCTGAGAATGGGAAAGAAACTAAGAGGCACGAACGTGTACGTAAACGAACACTTAACCGCCAAGCAAGCAGAGCTGGCCAAAACTGCCCGACTACTGCGCAAGCAAAATAAACTTCAGTCCACGTGGACGAGAATCTGCAAAGTGTTCGTAAGACTAAACGGTCCACCAGACAGTGCAAAAACACACCTTGTAAAATGCCTGAAAGACTTCCAAGACCTGGGCCTTGGTCTGGGACTGGCGTGAGTTGACTGATTGACAATGTTGTTGTTATTGTTGTGCAAACGCTGTCTAACTATTAGACGCTGCCTATTTCTTCTTTGCTTTATTATTGTGGACACACTCATTGTATTGTATGTGGGCTGTATGGTATTTCCTATGTTACCCATTCGTTGTTTATCTACGCTATCTAGTTACCAGCAACAGTTGATGCTTAAACGTCTCAAATGGCTAAAAATATGATAAAAAAAATGACTCGTGCCTAGTTTGTGGGGAATTGTTAAATACTCATTTTGTCAAATGTGGACTTTGTGAGTCAACCTTTCATAAGACTTGTACCAATATAACACAGTATCAGTTTATGTTAATTATTAAAAAAAAAACTAATTTATCGATGTTCATCCTGCTGTGAAGTTTTCCCATTTGAAGATATGAGCGATGATGAACTTATTTTTGAGAATTCACCAAATGAACAAGATTACAAAATCTACAAATAAGTTAATACTTGTTCCCAATTTGAATTTTCCTCCCCTAGTTATACTGATTATAATAGTTTCGACTTTGAAAATGATATCGATCCAAATAACAACTTTTGCGACAACTCAACATCAAAATGTAACTATTACACCGATTCAGAATTCAATGATAATATGTGTAAGCTTAATGGCTTATCATTCATTCATTTTAATGCCAGAAGTCTTAAGAAAAACCTTCTGGAAATTAATGACTATCTGCAAGACTTACATATGAAATTTGATATCGTCGCTGTATCTGAAACACGGGCAGAACTGGATGTTATAGATGATTTGAATCTAATTGGCTACAGAGCTTATCATGTAACTAGAGAATCCCGCAAGGGTGGTGCATGGTGTAGCATTATATATTCGAAATGAATTGTCGTGCAGATTACTTGAAACAAAATCCATGGAAGTCGAACATACTTTTGAATGTGTTACAGTAGAACTTGCCATAAAGAATCACGCTAATGTTATTATCAATTGTATGTACAGAACACCTGGTTCAAATTTATATATAGTTTGTGAAAAAATAGAACACATGTTTAATTATGTAAAAGCACACAAAACGATATTTCTGTGTGGCGACCTAAATATTGATTTGTTAAAACATGAACAACACAGCAGTACTAAACACTTTCTTGATTTGATGTATAGTCTAGGTCTTTACCCTCTAACTGATAAGCCAACCAGAGTCACTGACATTTCAGCTACTCTGATAGACAACATATTCACAAATGAATTGCGACACAGTCTCACCTGTGGTATTCTGTATAATGATATCAGTGACCATCTGCCAATATTTGCAGTATGCGAGTATCAAATATGTAGAAATACTAAAATGAATACTCAGTATACCAGAGTAATAAATAAAGACACCTTAACTTCACTCTCACATGAACTAAGTCTACAATCAATATTTTAAACTTACATGATGTAAATCAGGCGTATGATCTATTTTTAAACAAATTTATAGGCTTGTTTAGCAAGCATTGCCCTATAAAAATAATTTCAAGAAAAAGTGACTCTTATAAGAAACCTTGGTTCACTAAAGGTTTGAAATGTTCTTGTGCCAAAAAGAAGAAGCTTTACAAAGCATTTGTTATATCCCGCTCACATGAAGCTGAACTAAAGTACAAACATTATAAAAATAAATTAACATCTATATTAAGGTTTGCTGAAAAAGCATATTACAGCACAATGTTGGAGAAACAAAAAAATGATATACAAGGCGTCTGGAAAATTTTAAATAGAGTAATCAACAAACAATCCAGTACTCCAACATATCCTGCCTATTTTATGAACAATGACAAAGAGATACATGAAAAGAAGGAAATTGCAAATGGATTTAATAATTTTTTTTACAAATGTTGGACCCAATCTTGCAAAACAAATTAATCTTCCTAAAAATGATGTAGATATATTTGATTATTTGGGAAAAGAAATTGATAAAAGTATGTTTCTAAGTCCTGTTGATGATCAAGATATCATCAGAACGGTTCAAAATGTTAAGGGTAAAATGTCAACAGATTGTAATGATTTAAACATGAGCATGATTAAGATCATTATTGCTCACATTGTAAAACCGTTGAAGCACATATGCAATGTTTCCTTTATCACTGGAATATTTCCTAATCAAACGAAAACAGCTAAAGTCATTCCAATATTTAAGTCTGGTGATAAGGGTGTATTTACAAATTACATACCTATTTCTGTGTTGCCCCAGTTCTCAAAAATACTGGAGAAATTATACTGTGAGAGGTTAAATAGTTTTCTAGATAAGTATAATATACTCAGTTCTAGTCAATATGGATTTAGATCAAGCATGTCAACATCTCATGCCTTAATAGAATTGGTCGAACAAATTACTAATTCTCTTGATAATAATAAATATGCCATTGGCATATTTATTGACCTTAAGAAAGCATTTGATACGGTTAACCATGATATATTGGCAAAAAAATAAACATTTTATGGTATTCGTGGTGTTGCACATCAGTGGATTATGAGTTACTTGAAAAACAGAAGTCAGTTTGTTCACTATGATAATTGTGATTCAGAAATACTCAAAATATCTTGTGGTGTCCCACAAGGATCTGTTTTAGGACCAAAGTTGTTTATTTTGTACATAAATGATATTTGTAATGTTTCAAGCATCTTTAAGTTCATCTTATTTGCTGATGATACTAACATGTTCTACAGTAATAGTGATATAGGTGAACTTGTCAGGTTGACAAATATTGAATTGGAAAAGTTACATGTATGGTTTGCAGTAAACAGGCTCTCTCTCAATATATCAAAAACAAATTATATGTTATTTGGCAAACGTATTATAAAGACACCTGTCTCTATACATATAAGTAAGGAAGACATAAATAAGGTTGAATTCACCAAATTTTTAGGAGTTTTGATAGATAATAAATTAACATGGAAAAAACACATTTCTGTGATAAAATCTAAACTCTCAAAGATTTGTGCCATAATGTATAGAGCCAGCTTTCTCATTGACAAACGGGGAATGCTTACTTTATACCATTCCCTTTTTCTCCCATACATTATGTATTGCATTGAAGTATGGGGCAATACGTATGCTACTACCTTAAATTGTTTAGTAGTGTTACAAAAAAGAGTGGTGCGCTTAATTTGTAGAGCTAAGAGGTTGGATCACACTTCTTCTCTATTCTCTGAATTACATATCTTGAAAGTGTCAGATATTGTTGATTTACGAACTGCACTTATTATGTACAAGGCAAATAGCAATTTGCTACCAGTGAACATACAAAAGTTGTTTGCTTTGTACAGTCCTGTATATGCAACTAGACAAAG
>CM034540.1:3707890-3760613 GCA_020002185.1 Paraescarpia echinospica
GAACAATAACCTAAAATGTCTCCTTTTCTACAAAAAAGCTGCACGCAAGTATAAATAGCTCTCCGTATCTCAATTGCAACAGTTTCAGGTGAAATAATTCATTAAAATAAAGCTATATATATTGTATCGAAACATGACAATTTAAGAGCGTATTCATTACAGCATATACATATTAATTAATGTTATTACTAAAGTTCCTGGTTTAGTGCTAACAAAATAATTATTAATGTTTAAAGTCTATATTTGTTCTAATTGAGCCAGCATTTGACTCGCATGATTCCTCAATGACGTCACTTCCTTCCGCAGTTGCAGTACATTGTTCCTATATGTTGCTCATTTCAGCGACAACGTCAGGTTCATCACTGTATACATACCCTTCATCCACCGTCTCTCCACCGTATTGGTCCGTACAACCAGCGTAGTCTCCACTCACATATTCCTGGATTTTACCGCTTCTCGTTATCGGGGGATTTTTTGAAGTTTTCTTTGACATGGCGCTGCTATACGTCGGCAGACCCGGATACCTAGCATGACTAAACGAAAATCAACAGAACGTAATTATGAATATTAGGTATTCTCTCAAAATGCATATATTGTAGTTAATTCGCGTGATTCATTTTTGGACAAAAGAGAAGGCAAATACTCATGACAAAAAATGTTACAAAACGGTTCACGTGAGGTTTGTTCAACAATGCGTTGCATCAACGAGATCATTTAATCTACTATATATAATAATAATAATGATAAGGTCTTATATAGCGCTGTATCCAGTCCTTAGTTCTGTTCAAAGCGCTTTACAAAAAAGTTCACAATTATATGTCACTCATTTAGGTAGTGAAAACGATTTTAAAAAGGTGTGTCTTCAGCGCCGTCATAAACGACCCAATAGTGTCACACTGTCTGACTGACTGTGGGAGATTGTTCCAAAATACAGGGGCCGCTTTGGAGAACGCACGGTCTCCGAAAGACTTGAGGCGTGTGGTTGGTACTGTCAGCAGAC
The DNA here is from genome assembly GCA_020002185.1 of Paraescarpia echinospica. Lineage (NCBI taxonomy): Eukaryota > Metazoa > Annelida > Polychaeta > Sabellida > Siboglinidae > Paraescarpia > Paraescarpia echinospica. The sequence continues at coordinate 3,708,891 of CM034540.1, forward strand.
CAGCAGAATTCGATCGGAGGGAGCGTGTGGGCTGATATTCAACAAGAATCTCGGAAATGTACTGCAGTGCAAGTCCGTGGAGTGCCTTGAAGGTGACCAGGAGAAGTATAAAAGTAATTCGTTCTTGGACGGGAAACAGCTCCTGGCGTAAGACATTTGATGATTTTACCCACATTTCGGATTTGCAGACCAGAAGATCTACAGATGGCACTGACTTGTTGATCCATTGTAAGTCCAGCATCGAACATGACCCCAAGATTTCTGACACATGTACTGGGGGTCACTTGGGCATCTCCAATGTTGATCTTTGTTGTTTTAGGTATCTTTCTGCGCAGCGCCTCTGATCCAGTGAACATAACTTCAGTTTTGTCACCATTTAATTGAAGTTTGTTTGCTGTCATCCAACCGTTGATGTCAGAAATGCATGTTTCCAGCTGAGATATGGCAACAGATGTGTCGGGGATCTTGAATGTTGTGTAAAGCTGCGTATCGTCAGCGTACATATGAAAATCCAAGCCATGTTGTCGGATTTTGCAACCCAGTTCACCAGCCGTGTATATGGTGAACAGTGAACAGTGACGGTCCCAAGACTGACCCTGACACGTTCGAGATGGCTTCTCCAATCTCAATAGCTTGTTTTTTTTTTCGAGATACGAGGTAAATCAGTTTAGTGCTGTGCCCGAAAGGCCGATCTTCTTAGACAGACGTGACACAGGCACCTGGTGGTCAATCGTGTCAAAAGCAGCAGACAAATCAAGGAGGACTAAACAGGAGACACACCGATTATCCGCAGATAAGAGTAAATCGTTTTGGATTCTCAGCAGTGCAGTCTCTGTACCCTGTCTGTGGCCCTTTCTGTATGCTGACTGATTCACTTCAAATAGTTTGTGCTGTGCCATGTGACGTGACAAACGTGACGACACCACCATCTCAATTACTTTGGACAGGAAACTGAGATTAGATATCGGTCGGTAGCTTGTAAGACATTCGATATCTATGTATGGCTTCTTAAGAAGCGGAGTCACAAGTGACAAATGACAGGAACAAGTGCGTCAAGGCAATTTTCAGCATCCGTGTCGGCAGAGGATCGAGAGCGCAGGATCGAGGAGCAGATGATGTAATGATGTTTCTGACTTCATCCTCAGAGGCTGGCAACAGTCTGTCCAACGGATGACTTCCATCATGTTCATAAGTAGTGATCTAGTGCACAGCGAATGCTTGCAGTTTTCTCTTGGTAGTAATTTCGGAAAACTTCAGCCATAGCTTCTGGAGAGGCATGTGTTGGCAGTGGCGGGTCCACCCGAGTGTGCATCAATGTTTGCACAATGCTGTAAAGTTTCTTTTGGTTTGATACAGCCTCAACAACTTTGTTGGAATAGTATCGATGTTTGGCTTGACGAAGACAGTTATTTGCGACCGTGCACTGGTGTCTGAACATCTGGCGATGAATTTCAAGTCCAGATTTCCGGCATAGACGTCTATATTTCCGACGAGTCTGTATCTCCTTGCGTAACTCTTTGTTGTACCATTTCACATCGGGTCGCACCGTGATCGTCTTCTGCCTTACGGGAGCATGTTTATCCAACAAGCTGCGCAAGACCGAGTCATACTGGCGAACGAGTCCATCCAAGTCATCAGCTGGAGTAGTGTACTGCTCTGACTGAGAAATGTCTGCCTGCATGTCACACGAACATACATTGCGGTATAATCTGTAGCTGACCTGTTTCTTAGGAGCAAAAGGTTTACAACCTTGTATCTTGAATGTCACTGCAGAGTGGTCGGATACACCCGGATTCTCAACCACGATATCACCAATGATGTCTGATTCGGATCGCGTGATTATTAGTTCTAGAGTGTGACCATTTGAATGTGTCACATGCTGATGCAGACCATGAGATTCTAGGATGTTGTGTACAGTCTTTGCATCATCGAAAAAATCAACGTGTATGTTGAAATCTCCAACAATCACTAAGTTGTCATGGCCCATGCAGAAACACTGCACAAAATCTGAGAATTCTTCCATGAATATGTATCCAAACTGGGTAAGAAGAATTGTGGGAGTAAGAAGAACTGATCAGAGAAGAATGGAGGAATTGAGGTAGGAGGTTGCAGTAAAAGAAAGCCTTAAGAAGAAGCTGGTGAGAGTAGTTAGTGAGTGATTTTTAATACGTAAAGGCGGCACCCATGGTGAGTTTTTTTAGATAGTGGCTGTCATTGTGGTCATAGTGACCGGATGTAGTGCCTCCTGATGGAATGTATTAGAGGTAGCGCATCCGGCTTGTAAAAAGGATTCACCTAACGGGTGCGTGTGTTAAGGAGTAATCAAGGGGTAATTAAAGATTCACCTAGCGGGTATGCAGCTGAGGGACGAAGAACTCTCGAATATGAACAATCGATTATCTCCAGGTGTTCATTAAAACAGATGGCCTAGTGCAAGATATAAGTGTCGTGTCGCGTCTGTGGATTCACGTGCCTTATCACACAGGGCACTCGGTAACGAGAATTAATTAGCCCACGCTTATCAAAGTTCTTAGACGGTCATTTCGTGTTCCTCATCTCTGAAAAATATACAAACCTTTGAAAACGGACTGTAGGAAATATACGTTAAATCATACACATACGAGGGGTATTGAAAACACAGTCAATGTTGATACCCAGTCCGACATTACGAGCTGCAGCTGAACATGAGAGTGTGTAACGAGACACCACTTCGCTAGGCAACGTGATAAGAGGTTAAGCCGGGACAACTTACAGACAACAGCCATAGATAATGAAGGACTATTGAACAAGTGATGTAATCACGTACCATCACATATCGAGAAGTAGATAATTAGCACGCGTCTAAATAGGTCATATAGTGTTATGAAAGTATATAATTGATGATCAATAGATAGAGGTAACTTACGTGCAGTCTGAGACAGTGCTGCTGCTACAGGTGGAACTGTCGCTGTAAATACTGTAATCATCTTTAGGGGTAACTAAGGGGTAATTGTGTGTAAATAAGGGAAATTAAGGGTAACTAAGGGATAAGTTGAGGTAATAAAGTGGTAAGTAAGGGTAACTAAGTTTATTAAGGTTATTTATGGGTAAATTACATATAAGGTTAAATCCTGTTATTTGTGGGTCAATAAGGGGTAATTAAGGGTAAGTAAGCGGTAATTGTGGGTATTTAGGGAGGTAGTTAGGGGCAACTATTGGGAAATTAGGGTTATGTAAGGGATAAATGTGGGTAATAAAGGGTAACTAGGGGTAATTAAAGCTAATTAAGAGCTTATTAGGGTAATTAAGGGGAATTCAGGGGAATAAAGGTTAAATAAGGATAATTAAGGGTAAATATGGATAACTAAGAGGTACATAAGTGGTAATTATGTGTAATTAATGGGAAATTAGGGGTAATTAAGGGTATTTATGTGTAACTAAGGGTTAATTAAAAATAACTAAGAGGGTAATTTGGGAATAATATATGGGTAATTAAGGGCAAATAAGGGAAAGTTAAGGGTAATTAATAATAATAATAATTAGTTAACTTCTATTGCGCCTAAATCCTTGGAAACTAAGCTCAGAGGCACATAAAAACAAAAGGATTGGTTAATCTCAAAATCCATTATCAGTATTCCAGTTGTCAACATTGAGGGTATTTAAGGTTATTTAAGTGTAACTAAGATGTACTTTGGGGTAATTAAGGGGTAAGTGTGGGTCATTAAGGATACTTACGGGGTAATTAGGGTTTCAGCGTTAATACTAGTTTGTGCTTAATAGTTATAGATGAACACGTATTATAGTTGTTGTGGTATAGACGAATGCTATGTTGTCTAGAGGCGCCATTGTCGTTGCGGTAAAATAGATCACTCAGCGACGAGTGTTTGGAAAAGGCACGGATGTGATTAAAATGGCGGGTGATTTTAAAACGTTTTACTTCAAAGATGGCGACTGCCTCAGCTTCTGGTGTAGTCATATGGATGCAGTCACGTAAACGGAGGTAGCGCCTCCTGGCGGTTCGTGTGGGTAGCGTACCGTATGTGTGTCTAAGGGGTAATGAAGGGTAATTAGAGCTAATCAAGGGGTAATTATAGATAATTAATGGTAATTCTGATGCAAGTAAGGGTAATCATGCATAGACGCATCGTATACGTGCATATACCGTCAAGTGTTTCGGGCCGAATAATAGTCACATCGATGGACGGGAGTTGCAAAGTACATGTGTCGTGTCAAGTAGGCTCCTCGTGACAGGTGGGAGATACAAAGAGCACGCTCCTTATCAGGAAACACTCTCGGTAACGAGAACTGATTAATAGGCAACCCCATCACATGCTTCTCCCAGACGTCGAAAAGATAGCAAGATATGGTGGTGGACGGCCAGGGTCGCGTTAGTCTATTTCCAACATTGTGAAAATGTATGTTAAACTTCACGTGTGCACCTGTGTGCGTGTGTGCGTGTGTGCGTGTGTGCGTGTGTGCGTGTGTGCGTGTGTGCGTGTGTGCGTGTGTGCGTATGTGTTATGTGTATGGGGTAAGTGTTGCGTGTATGTGTGGGTGTGTGTATATGTGTTGTGTGTTTGAGTGTGTTGTGTGTGTGTTAAATGTGCGTGTGTTGTGCGTGGGTGTGTGTGTTGTGCGTGTGTGTTGTATGTGTTGTGATGCAACGTGATACAACGTACTTCAGAGGGGGTTATCAGCTGACGGTTGCTTAGAAACAAGCGGTTCGTGTATCTCAGAACAGGCACGAGGAGTCAACACAGTTGGTGATTCTAAACAGGCAAATTTGATGGGCGCGCACTCGGAGGCGTCCGCTTAGTAATAACAACATAAATATTAAGCTCGGTCTATATGTATTATGGTTGGTGGCGCCCTCGTTCAGTAAGTGGGAGATAAACTAAGATTCGTGAACGGTAGAGGACGCTGCTGAAACAGGACCGTAGATATATATTCTTACATTTGCTCGGTTGGTCTGTAGGGTATACTGTACATATATATGAATTTATGTACGTATGTTCGCTACTATTTCGTATATATGTATGGTTATATGTATGTATGTAAGTATTTATAGATAATCTCAACAAAATATCTATGTATTATTACATACATACATAGATACATTCCTGAGATTATCTATCAATACATACATACATACACTCTTACAAGCATACATATATACGAAAATTGTAGCGTACATACGTACATAATTTCATACATATGTACAGTATACACTACTGTAAGTGTATGTTATGTAAGTAAACATAAATGAAATCATTTATTTAAGTATATAATCATGTACGTGTTTATTTACGTATATCCACACATATGTTCGTATGTATGTATGCATCTATGCAATTGTACATGAATTGATGTATATATGTTTCAAAGCCTAGAATGGCCGTATTCATATCCCCGAGGAATACGGCGTTCGACTGCATCGTCAACGTCATCTTGTAACTCAGGCGCATAACTTTTTCCTGCAAGTCACACAAGTTGTTGTTGGCTTTTCCGAGATTCTGTGGTCTTTGATAATACCCGGCCTCGACCATGGTTCTCGTCGTAGTGATAGCCCTGGTGTCGCCCGCATTTCTTAGCCTTATACCGAACCATGCGTCCTCCTCTCTCACGTTGTATCAACTATGCGGGTAGAGTATCTCCACCAGACCACACGCAAGTTGAGACGTTGCGGTAGCATCGTGCTGTAGTGAGTCAGCGTGTTGTCGGGGTGTGTGTTCATGGACGCGTTGCTAGGTAGCGTCACATGAAGGTCAGACGATTCCATCGCGTTTCATAGACGGATTCGGTATAAGGTACCTCAGACATCTACTCAACAGAGCCGTTCACAGGATAGATTCCCCGGACCTTGCGTAAGATTGTATATACTGACCACGATAACCGTGTACAACTTGGCATAGGAAGACGATTTCAGCTTTATGGCACTCGTTACCGCAGAGACGCCAGCTACGCGACGATCCGGAGCCTTCCAACGTTAGTGATCGCGTCTGCTTCGTGCGTCACCCGTCTGAGGTCCGGAGGTCGTGCGACTACCTTTTGTACGGCGCACCGCGTCAGAGGTCTTTACCCTTTATACGCCACGACCGCTTCTGCATCGATCCAGCTATTGAAGGAAACGGGATAGCCGCTCCATTTCACTAGCACCTCATCCCGTTTCCCCGACTTCCTACGCTGCACTACCGCCTCCACGCGGTATAGTTTTTCCTTCGAGCCGACTACTTTTTACAGTTCATGTTCGTAGAACGTTCCGACCAGTATCGCCACCGGCGTCGTCGATCAATCGGTATACGGACGGGTAGGACGGGTGCGCCTCTCCTACGGTGAAGAGTTCTTCGCTCCGATCGCCATGTACCTTTTCCTGAACCATCTCTTTGCGTTGCTGATACGCACGTGATCTCCAACTCGCTGTTTCGACCTTCGTCGACCGCCGCCGTACAACCGCTGCCACACCGTCTTCTGTTTTTAGGCGTCGACAGTAGCTGGATCCATTCCGATATTTTGATGGTAGGTGTTGTACGATCGCACGAATCGTACCGTAACGTCTGGTGCTTCGTGAAGTACCAGCACATAGGGGACTTCAACGTACGATTAAACTGTTCCACGATTGTCGCGTTCGTCTCCTCCTGATGCGTGACAAAGTGGTGGATACCGCGCATCTTCAATAGCGTCTGAAAGAGTCGATTGAGGAACTCCGTACCGTTGTCAGTTTGAAGTGTTGTCGGCATCGTGCCTTATGACGGCAAACTCTCGAGTGCCGTTACGAGTGCATTACCGGATTGATTCTTTAACGGAACGCACTAAACCAGTTTCGAAAAAACGTCAATAACCGTCAGAAAGAACGTCGTCCCGTCGTTATTGTTTTTTTTTAGATTCGCTACGCCGACGTGCTCAGCCTGCCACTGCTGGTGTTGACCGTCTACTACGACGCGTCGTTGTTTGAAACGATGTCGCACGGGTTTGAGTAGGGTGTAGGCGTTCTGTCACAACAACCACCGCTTTGCGGTGCTGTTTGGTACTCCGCTCAATGAAATGCGTCGACGCCGCCGTAAAACCCTACACGTTCCGGGTCAAAGTAGACACTGCCGAGTTTGATGTCGCGCCGTTGTCGACACATATCGTGTCGTTCCGTATTACGACACCCCGGGGCACCAGGACACCGCCCGTACTGATCGTACCGGCTAACGACGAGTGCGATGACCGCCTCCCCGACTACTATTACTATGCTCCTACACCTACTCGGGCAGACTTCATAGCGACATATACCTTCACCTGTAAGTTGTGCTTATCTCTCTTTAATAGACAGTCCACCGAGGTCTCCGGGTGGGGGGAGAGAGGTCGATGAGTCGGCTCTCGCGATTGACCAGGGGTGTCGGCATCCGCTCGCGTCAGCATCCGATCCGGGATACCGATAAACTCCATGGACATGTTCAGGCGTCTCAGTTGACGCGCGTATGGTACCCACCCCACAGGCGAGCTCACCTTCCTTTTTCGTAGGACGTCGTTCACGAGGTCCACCATGTTGCTTCCTCCAATTGGCACGCCGTTTTACACGAACTCCCCGGGGTCGTTCGACTACTTCGCAGGGTCCGCCTTCAGTTTTTTTCAGCAGAAATCGGACTCTTCTTTTCATTCTTTTAGGGGTGCTTTCCACGATTTTACCTTCCAGTGTACCCATCGCGGCAGGCTGCCGGGGGGTCTACTGCTGCCAGATTGGGTGCTGCCGGGGTCTCTCCGGGTGGAATCACTATATACACACGTACCGGCTTTTGCGTCCGTTGCTCGTCCATGGTATTGTAACGATCCAACAGATGATTGTACAGCAACATCCTTCCCTTTCGGTCAGATCCGTACGCTCGAGGTCGCTCTTCTTGTCGGCGTCCAGCCTACTAAGAACATGCGCAGTGGTCGTAGTCGGCTGCTGTTGTTGCGTTAGTAAACTCTCCACCAAACGCGGTTCTACCAGCGCCATCTTCTTCGCGTGCTCCTTCTATGCACCCACGAACTGTCTGAGCGACGGTAGAAGGACCGATCCTGTCAAAGGGGCCAGTAAAGCCCGCAGGAAACCACCCGTTCGCAGGATTTTCCTAATCTTCGCGGTAGTCGGTTTTCTCGACTACAACGAGTTCAGATGTTTCCCGTACTTTAGCAGTATTTGTTCCACCTCTTTGTCAATTTCCCTTTCCCTTTGAAATTGTTGTACGCGCACTCCCATAGATTACACATCAGGTCGGCGTCGGCGTTGGCGAGTATGACGTTTCTCAATATTGTGTTCTTGTTCCTATTCAACATCTGCAGGCACAATATTTTAATAAGATTTAACAAGATTGCCATCCAGAGAATTAACTCTAGGTGGTAATTTGACAAGGAAGCATGTTGGCTTATCGAGAGTCCAATACTTTTTTTATCTATGTGTATCCTGCCCTTTTAAGGTATGTGTCGATTTCATTTCTAAACATATTCAGGCTACTTGCACCAACTCAATCAGGCGATGATCTGTTCCATTCATTTATACTCCTTTGTGAAAATGAGAACTTTCTTATATCTAACCCCTCTGCTCCTTTACTAATGTAAATTCCTGTCCTCTGGTACTTCTATCTTTTTAACTGAGTAAAACATATTTCTATCAATATTTTCATAACCATTCAATATTTTAAACACTACCATGTGATTTCCTCTCAATCTCCTGGTCTCTGTTGTTAAACCACACTATTTTATTCACATTTCGTAAATAAGATTCCTCAGTTTTTTTTATAATTTTAGTTGATCTCCTCTGTACTCTTTCTGGCATATCTATGGCCTTCCTGCGATATGGCTTCCACGCTTGAATACAATATTCTAACTTTTGTTTTGTATTAGTTCTTTTTCCTTATACGTTATATGTCGCGTAATTAATCCAAGGATTTGATTTCCCCTTGAAGCGGCAATGCCGCACTGCTCTGAAACCTCCATATCAGCACTAATGGTTATCCCTAAGTCCTTTTCTTTTACTGTATTACTTAGGGCAGAACCCCCCATTGTATATTGTATATATTCCTTCCCATGTCCTGTGTGGAGGCATTTACATTTATCAAAATTGAACAATGTATGCAATTTTTCAGACCATTTGATCAACGTGTCAAGATCATCTTGTAAATGCTGTCTACCTCCATCACGTCTAATCCTTCTAAACTATTTTGTATCATCCACACATTTCAACACCTTGCTTGTTATATCATTGTCCAAATCGTTGATATATATTAAGAACAATATAGGTGCCTGTAGCATTTCTGCTATTTGTGGATATTTGAATCTACTTTCCTTAGTTTTAATTTGGTAAATGAGGAAGATCAAGCCAGTAGATAGGCAGATTATTGCAGCAACTCAGTTGCAGGTGCGCTCAGTGGGGCGTGGAATTATGTTGCTAGCGTTCCTAGGCAAACAGGTGGTTTCACTGTTTCATAGAGGGTGTACCACAATACCTAGCTTGAATTGTATATTGTATTAGCCAGTAGAAATAATGGAAACCTGTCATATGATGTGTAAATAGGTCCACTTATATAAATGTCTGTGGTACGCATTTCGCCATCTGGGCTCTGGCGAAGGACTGGGACAGATCCAGGGTTGAACGAGACAGGTTGCCCTGTTGCCAAGAGAATGGCAAATCAAGTAGTGAAGCGTGTTGGGAGTCGTTAACGTGGGTTACGTTCCAAAGCTTGTGTGTGTGTAATATTCAGCGGCAAGAGTGACTGTTCGGGCTTCGAAGAAGACATGCCGCCACGTCAGCGGCTTATTGAAACAAGTTTCACCCCGACTACTATTACTATGCTCCTACACCTACTCGGGCAGACTTCATAGCGACATATACCTTCACCTGTAAGTTGTGCTTATCTCTCTTTAATAGACAGTCCACCGAGGTCTCCGGGTGGGGGGAGAGAGGTCGACGAGTCGGCTCTCGCGATTGACCAGGGGTGTCGGCATCCGCTCGCGTCAGCATCCGATCCGGGATACCGATAAACTCCATGGACATGTTCAGGCGTCTCAGTTGACGCGCGTATGGTACCCACCCCACAGGCGAGCTCACCTTCCTTTTTCGTAGGACGTCGTTCACGAGGTCCACCATGTTGCTTCCTCCAATTGGCACGCCGTTTTACACGAACTCCCCGGGGTCGTTCGACTACTTCGCAGGGTCCGCCTTCAGTTTTTTTCAGCAGAAATCGGACTCTTCTTTTCATTCTTTTAGAGGTGCTTTCCACGATTTTATCTTCCAGTGTACCCATCGCGGCAGGCTGCCGGGGGTCTACTGCTGCCAGATTGGGTGCTGCCGGGGTCTCTCCGGGTGGAATCACTATATACACACGTACCGGCTGTTGCGTCCGTTGCTCGTCCATGGTATTGTAACGATCCAACAGATGATTGTACAGCAACATCCTTCCCTTTCGGTCAGATCCGTACGCTCGAGGTCGCTCTTCTTGTCGGCGTCCAGCCTACTAAGAACATGCGCAATGGTCGTAGTCGGCTGCTGTTGTTGCGTTAGTAAACTCTCCACCGAACGCGGTTCTACCAGCGCCATCTTCTTCGCGTGCTCCTTCTATGCACCCACGAACTGTCTGAGCGACGGTAGAAGGACCGATCCTGTCAAAGGGGCCAGTAAAGCCCGCAGGAAACCACCAGTTCGCAGGATTTTCCTAATTTTCGCGGTAGTCGGTTTTCTCGACTACAACGAGTTCAGGTGTTTCCCGTACTTTAGCAGTATTTGTTCCACCTCTTTGTCAATTTCCCTTTCCCTTTGAAATTGTTGTACGCGCACTCCCATAGATTACACGTCAGGTCGGCGTCGGCGTTGGCGAGTATGACGTTTCTCAATATTGTGTTCTTGTTCCTATTCAACATCTGCAGGCACAATATTTTAATAAGATTTAACAAGATTGCCATCCAGAGAATTAACTCTAGGTGGCACTTTGACAAGGAAGCCTGTTGGCTTATCGAGAGTCCAATACTTTTTTTTTCTATGTGTATCCTGCCCTTTTAAGGTATGTGTCGATTTCATTTCTAAACATATTCACGCTACTTGCACCAACTCAATCAGGCGATGATCTGTTCCATTCATTTATACTCCTTTTTGAAAATGATAACTTTCTTATATCTAACCCCTCTGCTCCTTTACTAATGTAAATTCCTGTCCTCTGGTACTTCTATCTTTTTAACTGAGTAAAACATATTTCTATCAATATTTTCATAACCATTCAATATTTTAAACACTACCATGTGATTTCCTCTCAATCTCCTGGTCTCTAGTGTTGTTAAACCACACTATTTTATTCACATTTCGTAAATAAGATTCCTCAGTTTTTGTATAATTTTAGTTGATCTCCTATGTAATCTTTCTGGCATATCTATGTCCTTACTGCGATATGGCTTCCACGCTTGAATAGAATATTCTAAATGAGGCCTAACTTTTGTTTTGTATTAGCTCTTTTTCCTTATACGTTATATGTCGCCTAATTAATCCAAGGATTTGATTTCCTTTTGAAGCGGCAATGCCGCACTGCTCTGAAACCTTCATATCAGCACTAATGGTTATCCCTAAGTCCTTTTCTTTTACTGTATTACTATTACAGAACCTCCCATTGTATATTGTATATCTTCGTTCCCATGTCCTGTGTGGAGGCATTTACATTTATCAAAATTGAACAATGTATGCAATTTTTCAGACCATTTGATCAACGTGTCAAGATCATCTTGTAAATGCTGGCTACCTCCATCACGTCTAATCCTTCTAAACTATTTTGTATCATCCACACATTTCAACACCTTGCTTGTTATATCATTGTCCAAATCGTTCATATATATTAAGAACAATATAGGTCCCTGTAGCATTTCTGCTATTTGTGGATATTTGAATCTACTTTCCTTAGCTTTAATTTGGTAAATGAGGAAGATCAAGCCAGTAGATAGGCAGATTATTGCAGCAACTCAGTTGCAGGTGCGCTCAGTGGGGCGTGGAATTATGTTGCTAGCGTTCCTAGGCAAACAGGTGGTTTCACTGTTTCTTAGAGGGTGTACCACAATACCTAGCTTGAATTGTATATTGTATTAGCCAGTAGAAATGATGGAAACCTGTCATATGATGTGTAAATAGGTCCACTTATATAAACGTCTGTGGTACGCATTTCGCCATCTGGGCGCTGGCGAAGGACTGGGACAGATCCAGGGTTGAACGAGACAGGTTGCCCTGTTGCCAAGAGAATGGCAAATCAAGTAGTAAAGCGTGTTTGGAGTCGTTAACGTGGGTTACGTTCCCAAGCTTGTGTGTGTGTAATATTCAGCGGCAAGAGTGACTGTTCGGGCTTCGAAGAAGCCATGCCGCCACGTCAGCGGCTTATTGAAACAAGTTTCCGGTCGGCCCCAACGTATTTGCGTTGATGAGCGATAATCGCGACGCGCTCACCCAGCTCGGGCCATCCTCAAACAGCGGTCTCACATCGACATCGTCAGAAAGCTTGACCGAATGCGCCTCGTAGCGACCGGCGGTAAACGTATACTGCCAGGCGTCGTCATTCGCGCGAACCCGTTCATCCGACTTTTCGATCGTTTGCGACAGGGCAAGACCTCTTGATCGAATTCGTAGCGGCCGGCGGTAAGCGTCTACTGCCCGGCTTCGTCTTTCAGTTGAACGTATTCAACTGACTTCGCAATCGTTTGCGACCGTGCGATCATTGAACGGACGCGACTCGAGAATTCGCGGCGTACGATGGCAATCGTCACTTGCCCGGCGTCATCAATCGTGCGGCCGAGATACATCGTTCTGATTGTATTCTGAGCTCGGCGTGTTGACTTCAACAAACGTTCGTATAGATTCGAGATGGGACTAGCCCGGTGTAAATGTATATTTTCTAATTGAACGTATCTATTATTTGCAGTATTATGAATGGTAGTTATCTGTGGTTTTGAAGTGAGGTATTATTACCCTTGAAGTATTAATATATATATTTGTTGTAACCGATTACTGTAATGAGAGTCCGCGAGGGCTGGCTATATGCTGTGTATTTATCTTATGGGAGTTATTCTTAGAAAACGCTTGGCGCCTAGAGTTTGGTCGTGTAGTGGAATAATCCACCTCAGAAAGGAAGAGGAACTTGATAGCTGAAAGATTAATTGTATATTTACTTTCTTAGTTAGATATATTCAAAGATTCCGTGTTATTGTTTATTATGTTCTGTTAAGATTTGGTAACGGGATTTCTTTATTCTCTTCATTTTTTGCTAATCGAGATACTTACCAAAAGGAAGATATTTTGTAATAAAGTTTATTAAATTTTCCTCGTTCTTTGTTGCTTGTTCACGATAATCGTTCTTTCTCATATGCGTTGACCTTGATATATAAGAAGCCTACTAGACTGAGCCATCTAGAGACCTCGCTAATCCGTGACACTGTTACATTTGCCATTCAATCTCCTACGAAACATGGGAATGATCACCATGAACCTGGCTGGATTTCCGACTCCAAATGCCGGGAAATCACTTCTCCGAGCGTTTAAAAATCCGCACCCAAATTATTTTTTCTGGCGGAAACCCTGCCAGCCTATTCGCTTTGGAATTGAGACGACGTTGGTGAAGACCGCTATTGAATAGAGTGCAATAGCTACACCTAACAACAGTTAAATGTTTACTCTGTATAGTCTTATACTTAGAGATTCCCAAGGAAACATTTCATTTATGGAATTGTATTGATTTTACTTTAATACATTTTGATATGTATATATTGCAATAGTATGTCATTTCCATGTGTATGTCGCAATTCCTGTGTCACGGGTCGTTGCCTAAGGATAATAATTGTGACACAAGCGGATTGTGATAATCTTTTACGGATTCGTTTGACAATTCCTATAGTTGGCGAACATATAAATGATATACGACAATCAGCATCGGTACATTTTACACAGTTTTATAACTTATAATTCTTACTCGTACAAACCTCGACAGAGTTAAACCTCAAACCTTAAAAAAGGTTACATCACGACTGATGTTATAATAATAATTCAGTCAAATTTATACATTCTCAAAATTTGCCTATAAATTATAATCTAAATATTCATTTTGGTCAAATAAAATGCTAAGCTTTATCAATGCACTGATGTACGAACGTTCGAAAATTCACGGCTGTTTTGGAGTGTTGACGAGTTTGAAGAGCTTGGTTTTCTGTTGACGGATCTCACATGTTCACGGAATTCAAGAGTCGAGCGCCCGAATAGATATCAGCGATTAACAAAGTCAGTGACTGTGTGACATTCTAAATCCTAACTAAATATATGCCGTTTTGGAAATCATTCTTATTTCTACATAACTAACCCTAATCAAAAAACACAACGTACGTTACTCATAATTACATTCCTATACAACTAAGGGCCACCTACCCGGCCAAGTATCGAATTACATTTTCGATTACTCTCGACAAAACCTACCGGCTCAATATCACTATCGCACCATTCCCCAATCTATCTTCCCGCGTCCTTTTTATAAACCAACCAATCACATTCATCTTTGGGGTGACGTGAAACATTCTAGAACTTTCTACCGCTAAAATATAAATGAAACAACGAGTGAAACTTCTGAATTCTTGGAAACCTAACATAATCAGCGGTTTTCGCCACCTATCCTAAAAGAAATTAATTAATTCATAACTTGACCTTTTTCCCAGTTTTACCGACGAATAAAAAAACCCACAAAAATATAGAATACATGTTATATGCTGTTACCAATTGTTTCAGCACCTTATGTTAAATTTCATTGAAAACCATCCATGACTGATTCATATCAGTGAGATAATAAACAATTGCTGATTTATATACATGTTGCAACTTGTAACATAACATTAAATAATCTCCCATAGATTATGACTGTGGGAAACAAACACAAATACAGCAACACAAATATATAATATATTACTAATTTGCTATAAGTTCAATTGCAAGTTGAAAATGGTACAACGCATACATTTAGTCACTGTAATTAACTGGAAAAACAGCTTAATAATATGAAGGTATTGACCTCTTGTGGACCAAATTATGACCACTTTGACTTCAATAATATAGAAGTGATTTGATGCCTGTCAATCACTGTCATTTAATCATTGTATAACTGGAAATGAGTTATACTGAAATGTTGTTTTACAACATTCGCGACAGTGTACACAATTAGTAGGTGTTGGACTAATCTTTTTAAAGAAATTAATCAGTTTGGGTGATCCATTGGGCCAACCAAAACATGGCACAACCGGTTGGCACATAGTTGGCTGACGGTCGCTGTGCTGGCTTTTATTTTTACTACGTATTCATTTTTGAGATGGTATATTTACAAATATGTTTGTTTATTGACAGATGCAGTATGTCTGAACCCAGGGATGGTACAACTCACTCCGATTGCGTTCCGAAGCAATGTTTACATTTTCCGACAGACCAATTATGGTTGAGTACAAAAAACGGATACAACAATTCTAAGGACAGTTAATCCCCTTTTACAGAAAGAAACAGTGATATTACATCATAGTTTTAAACTGTTTTGTTCTAATCATGTCTGAGTCCAATTATGTAATTGTAACTGATCAAAGCTGTATCTGTCAAAGTAACTGATTCTGGTTTGTAAATTTGTTTGTAGTTGAAATGCATTTCATTTGCGAAATTACAACAATAATAATTACTAATTAGAGTTACAATAATTACAGTATTTTTATAACGCAATCATTACCTGAACAAATGTTCAAAATTGCTCTAGCACATGTTAACAAATCAAACGTATACAACATATCCAAATTCAGCAACACATGCTCTATGATAAATTATTAACAGCATCACACAATAAACTTATATTAAGAAAAACAGTTCGTCCCGCATATCAAATCCATACTTTAAGACAAATTAATTTGAATGAAACATAAGTGATTTTATTGTATGTAATTGGTCTCAGCCCTGATTATAATAATATATATGACAGTAATTATAAAGGTCACAATTGTGTAGTGTAGTTTTTATTGTATTTTGTGTGTAGCAAATAGATTGTGGTGTTAAACCTCTGACTGTGAAAGCAAATGCTTTCTAATTAGAGTGAGCTATAGAATATTGCATAGTTCAATGTTCGTGTATATATGCAATAGTGTTGGATTTTATATTACACGGTATTTTGTACATTTACCTTTAGTCAGGTGAAAACGGAATGTAAGTTTACATTGTTGAATATATTTTAACAATAACATTAATACTTACATTAAACATGTTATGTTGGAATGTTATTTTTTAATGGTTGGAACATCAACATCGGAACAACGCTAGCTGATGAAAAGGGTTACGTTGACAAACGGTTTGGGCAGTGTTGTGATAACATTGGTTTACGGTTGGCAGATAGTTGGGTCAACGTTGGTTCATGGTTAGCAAATGGTTGGAACAAATTGATTCATGGTTGGAACAAAGTTGGTTCATGATTGGCAAATGGCTGGAGCAACGTTGGTTCGTGGTTGGTAGATGGTTGGGGCAACGTTGGTAAATGGTTAGGGTAACGTGGCCCAACTTGATGTTGCAAGGTGGTGGCAACGTTTAACCAACGAGCAAAGTACCGTTGCACCAACCAAAATTCCTAATGTTGAGCCAACGGTGCACCAACAGTTGGCGTATGGTTGAGTGACGGTCGCTGTGCTAGCTGGATGCTATACGTGTGAATCAACTCCATAACACAGCATGTATGTGTAAGATTGACACGCGTGCAACACAGTAGATGGCGTTGTTCGGTCAAGGTCTTGATGACGATCTCGGAGGATAGTGTTTGAACGGCAGCTGGTTATTTAGAAGCTGCAAACATTTTTGTCTTCTTCCTTGTTCCTTGCCCCATAATGAGCCATTCTTGATGTGATATGTCTGAATAATGTAACGACCACTGGCCCAAATGTAGCAAACATTCCAGACAGTTCGATTGATAACCGCTGCCGGGATTTGAAATGTC
Organism: Paraescarpia echinospica; assembly: GCA_020002185.1. NCBI lineage: Eukaryota > Metazoa > Annelida > Polychaeta > Sabellida > Siboglinidae > Paraescarpia > Paraescarpia echinospica. Next base: position 3,725,849 of record CM034540.1, read on the forward strand.
GGGCACACAGCTACACAGCCATATGTGAACTCGGCATTATGTGCAACGCGGGTATTCTCAGCGCGTGTGTGCCTCGGTCGTTGTTTACGCTTGAACATAAATAACTATGCACGCAACTTTGAGCAAGTGGATTTTTGTATGTAAATGTTCTCAGTGACCGTCTAGCATACTCCAACATCGCATACATCAGATCTGAGGTCGACGACAGGCCGAGAAGACAACCCGCGCACGCCTACCACAGCTCCTTCAGACCGTCCCACTGTCTCGCCCGGGGGAGTAAAGCACGGTTTGTATTAGGAAAAGGCGACATGATAAAGCCGTCGAACCATTTGGGAAAGATGAGTAACTATCAACTGATTCAGTCTTTTTAAGATGTTGGAAAGCACGATATTTTTGTTGATCTCACGAATACAGTGTTTGAAGCCAACACACCTACTGGATGCAATGGTATTTCCGAAATAGAAGCAGCCATGATGTAAGTAGTTCTGTCAGTGCGTATGGCCTAGTTACCGTAGCTCTTACATCGCTGCGACTTCAGTGTCAAGAAACATCGTTACACTTTCTCTGGTAAGTTCCGTATCATAGTGTTCGGATGGACGACACGTACTGTCTAGCATTAAGTCCATGCACATTCACATGTATACACATGCGCAGAAACACACACACACACACACACACACACACACACACACACAAACGCACACACACAGGCGCTCACGCTCGCACGCACAAACACACACACACACAGACACGCTCACACACACATACACTCACGCACGCACACGGAGACATACACAAACACGCGCACACACGCACATATAAACATGTACACACACTTATACAAAGACTCATGCATTCAAACACGCACACATGCACACACGCACACACGCACACACGCACACTTGCACGCATATACGTACGCACGCACGCGCGCACATACACCCACACACCCACACGCACACAACCACACGCAAGCACACGCATGCACATAGGGACATACACACAAGCAAACATACATACACGCATTCACACAAACAAGAAAACACGCAAACACATATGCACTCATAAACTCATAGGCATTAAATGCATACAAATATGGATGGCTTCAAGTATTTCTGCATTCAAATATAAATACGTTGTACATAGACAAAACATACACAGAAACGTACATATATTCATACATACATGTATAGATACATACATACATACATCATACAATAATGTATGCACTCATGCATACGTCTGTACATGAATATATATACGTACACACATAAATTCATACATACATTATAACTATAAAAGTGAGAAAATGAGTTGAAAAGGTCTTTGTGTGCACATGGGTATATAATAACTAGTTTAGTTATATAATAATATTATATAATAACTAGTTTAAGTCAAGCGTACCTGTTAAATTTAAGATTATATATTAATTAATGTAATTACCGATTAAGTTAACGTTCGTACATGTGTAGAAACGTACATATATTCATGTACACATACATTCAAACATAGACACATGCATGCATGCATACATACATACATACATACATACATACATACATACATACATACATACATAAATACATATATACATGCATACATACACACATACATACATGCATATAATTATGAATGTGGTATGCAGTAACTTTCAGTTACGCTCAAGTGTTCCAAAATATAAAATAACTGAATGAGGCTAATTAATGAATAACTCCCGGTGGTGGCCATCTTTTATACCTTCGCTAAACCGGTTATTATTGTTCTGTGACATTAGCCATTACAAATTTTAACAGGTAGTATATTGCTATGATAATAAACTAAGTGTAGCGTCCAATACACCAGAGTTACAGCCAAATTTACTCAAGACGATATCCCGAAAACTGTGGCCTTATGACCCCATGTACTCTAAGTTCAATGAGTTATTGCTGTGAAACATAGCAACCGTAGCAGATGTTTGCATGTAGGGGTGAACAGTGTTAGCGAAATTATGTAATGAAAATAGTGAGCAGGCTGTGGTTGATCAAAGAAGCCATTAATCAAAAACTCCGTAAATCACCAGCGCATGAAAGGAACTTTCTTATTACAACGTCTACGTGGGTTCACTACGCAAGAAAGACAGCCGGGGTTTATCAACTGTGATGTTTATGTTCCAATAAAAACTTGGTGTTGCAATTTCAAACAGAACCGTTAACATTATCTGTTTATGTGTAACCCTACGACATGACATAATAAACGTTTTCAGCTCACATTCAGTGCATTAAGTTATGTAACCACTAACCACTTGTAGAATCATGACGCCGGACGTGAAGACGGTGGCCGTAGTAGGTGCGGGGGCCGGTGGACTGAGCGCCATCAAGTGCTGCCTGGAAGAAGGCCTAAGTCCGACGTGTTTCGAACGATCAAGCGAACTGGGCGGTCTGTGGTACTACTCGGTCAACCCACTGCAGGAAGGGAGGGTATGTGTTGCTCGAAATACAACATCCAACTCTAGCAAAGAATTGAGTGCCTTCAGCGACTTCCCGATGCTGAAAGATGTTTCAAATTTTTTTCACCATAGGTAAGTGACATATACACAATTCTTGTTATCACGAGTTATCAACTGGATTAGGCCGTTGGTGAGTATTTTACCTGATCTCACCTTGACGGAACAAGAGTCAAAGTAGTAGTATTTGGTGAGATGATTTTTAACATAAGCATTTTAACCTTTACTCAAGGAGACAAATCTCCCTAAAGATAACGTCAGTAATGATATACCCGTTCCTAATCTTAGCACCATTTCCAACATATTGAACAAGTTGTGAAAAATCGTCTTGGTATTCACATTAGATACAAATTCTTTGGTATAATGAATTACAATATGCGTACAAATAGGGGGACAGCTATCTTAAAATTGCACAATGATATTATTCCAACTGTACTTGTTCCTATCAGATTTGACTAATGTAATTGTCTTTTTTATAAGGTTGACTTAAGGATAAATTGAAAGGTCAAAATTATATACTAATAGTTATCAGGCAATTTTACGTCAGCAAGATGTATATTTATGTTCATTGCTTAAGAAAGTCTATCCATCTTCGATCATCTAGTTCCGAATTATGCTTGATCCTAGAGAAAAACACAAACAATGGAACTAAATATTTCTCTGTTGGTGAGCCGAGTCTTTACAATTTGTTCCGTATTAGTTTTAGATCAATTGAATATATAACACAATTCCGCCGTCTTTTAAAAACTTACATTTTATAACGTTGCGTATCCAACTTAGCTCACTGGTGTATACATCCATCTGTTTGCAACTTCATTACTGCTGATCGATTTTGAAATCGACTAATTATTTTTGATGCGCCTTTGAGTGGCGCAAAATAACCTTATTATTATTATTATTACTAATATTATTAATGTTGCTATGTTTGAAAAAGGAGAATACTGTCTGTAATATGTGTTATGATTTGTTTATTATAAAAACAGTCAAATGCTTTCGTACCTCCACTTGTACGCTGCGAACTTTGACCTGGAGAAATACATCAAGTACAACCATGACGTCATCCTGGTAGAGCCGACGACTGACTACGATTCCACCGGACGATGGACGGTCGCAGTGAATGATCTTAAAAGTGGCAAAGTGAAGACAAGTACATTCGACGCTGTCATTGTATGCAACGGGTTGAACAATCATCCACATTGGCCGGATATTCCCGGTCTGAAGTCATTCAAAGGGCGGGTAACTAACGCCGTAGAACACGGGGACATGACAGTTTATGATGGCAAGAAGGTGGTCGTCATTGGAATGGGAAACAGCGGGGCAGACACAGCTGTCGATATCAGTCGAACAGCCAGCAAGGTTAGTTTGTACGTATCGCATGAATAGCTTGTTCCTCGTTAATAAGGCACATACATGTTTTATTCTTTATCGGTTCACGAATCTGGTCACTTAAAAAAACGTGTCACAGAGCATCACAGGAAAAACAAGCCGATATGCAATTTATGTATATATTACAGAAGGGTGGTACTGCCTGTTTGCAACTTTGAGAAATAGAGAGGAGAGGAAATGAGAGGAGAGAGAGATAGATAGAGAGAGAGAGAGAGTGAGAGAGAGAGAGAGAGAGAGAGAGAGAGAGAGAGAGAGAGAGAGAGAGAGAGAGAGAGAGAGAGAGAGAGAGAGAGAGAGAGAATGACGAAATTCCCAATGTAAGTGGTTTCGTGCCTACTGCAGGTCTATCTGGTCACACGAAAAGGCGAATGGATAATCAGAAAATATAACGATGTCGGCTTGCCATTTGACATCGACATGTTCCGACGAGCCAACGGAGGTCTGTTTGGTGCCAAACTCCCCACACACCAGTTCGACCACAACATCTACCGGTATGTTTGTTCTGACGGTGCGATTGTACAACTGTGCGACTTGCTTTTAGAACATTGATAAAACTGAAATGTTGTAAATGCTGTCCAAAAGTGGTGAATAACGGTACAAACTATTATGTTATATCTATAATTCATAATTATCTACGTACACATGTGTGTAGCAATATCTAGCATACACTACAATACAATATAGCTTTATTCAACCATGTAAGGGCAACTACATCGCCGTTTCGGTTGGCACAGTGTCTAAATATATATATGTATATATATATATATATATTAAAATATATATATTAAAATATAACATAAGTGACAGCGTATTACTGGTTCACATAGTCACAAAAATAATAATGTCTCACACGAACTCATGGAGTGCCTTTCTTCACACAGCAGCCACTAAATATATGGAACATACACGCACACTACATTCATTTCACAGGAATAAAAGATAACGTCTTACGGTTTTGCACGAGGGGCACCTAAAACGGCGGCCCGACGGCAGAATCTCAAACATGGGATAAAGAGCATGACGATCATAGGCTGATATAGACCTTGCCTTCCGAAGTACCTGTTGTTCACAAAATTAATTCACACTAAATGAATTTAATTAGAAATCATATTTTACCTAATTCGTTTAAGAAAATGTCAGTATTAAAAAAAGACTTTGAAATTATCTATAGCCTAACATCCCACGAACAGTTCCACTGCGTGAAATCGTTGAAACGGTTCCAAACCATAATTGTTGTAGCAGTAGCCTATCTTGCCCTCTTTTTGCAAATCACATGTTCGCTAGCTTGGCTTGAGATTTTCCTTCTGAAAATATTGCTTATTTAACAGAAATTCGACGCGTATTGTTTCTACCTGTCTAAGCCATAACGTGTACAATTTCATGTAACTATTTAATAATTCGCGATATACAACACACAAGTTTTGTTACGTTGCTTATATACCAACATGGCATGTCAATGGAACAGATTTCAAAAGAGTTATTGATTCGAGAGAACAAATTATAACGAAACTGTTTGAGCCATAACGATTTAGTCATAAAGAGTAGTACGTTATGGCTAAGACAATTCGCGTTATAGCTAAGACTACTCTATGATAAAATAAACAAATATATTTTAAAACTTTGTGCAAGCCAACAATTATAGAGTTTAAAAAGCTACACCAAATATATATATATGATATATATATATATATTATATATGTTTATATAATATATATCCTATATATATAGGATATATATTATATAAACATATATAATATATATATATAGGATATATATAATTGATATAATATATATATATATCCGCCGGAACCGGCGGTGTTTTGGGGATCCACCGTTGTTCGTGGGGGCTGGATATAGGATTTAACCCCCAATATCCAGGAAAGGGGATGTATTTTGGGTGCAACTGGAGGTTTTCGAAGAGCCTCAATGTGGATTTTTAGCAAGCCTCAAGGGGGCGCAATTCTAGTTTTTTGGAGAGGCCTCAAAGTGTTTTTTGTGTAGTTGGATATTTTTGGTCAGTTTCTTGAGGAAGTGCAGTTAAAGGTTTTTGGTGAACTTCAAAAATATTTAAAGGCACCCAGCTAACCAAATATAAATTATTTCGTTCCAGCGTCATATATATATATATATTCATATATATTATATACATATATATATATATACATATATATATATATATATATATATATGACGCCGGAACGAAATAATTTATATTTGGTTAGCTGGGTGCCCTTAAATATTTTTGAAATTTATCAAAAACCTTTAACTGTACCTCCTCAAGAAACTGACCAAAAATATCCAACTATATATATATATATATATATATGTATATATACCCGGTATGTGTGTATATGTACATGAAGAAAATATTCGATTTTACTAAGCATTTTAGGTATTCAACCAAATTCATCCAGCTCTCGCAATATTAATTTCGTCCCGGTTTCAATGATATTTACCTGGTATGTGTGTGTGTACACACACACACACACACACACACACACACACACACACACACACACACACACACACACACACACACACACACACACACACACACACACACACACACACACACACACACACACACACACACAAACACACACACACACACACACACACTCACAAGTCAGCTGGAATTGACAACATACCAGCAGAACTGTTTAAGGTGGGGGAGAAGCCTTGATTAACACCCTCACAACAATCTGCAACAAGATCTGGCAGACAGGAGATTGGCCCACCCCATGGACCCAGTCACTGGTCATCACGCTTCACAAAACAATTATAGAAATATCAGCCTCATCAGTCACTCGAGCAAAGTCATGCTGAAGATCCTACTCAACAGACTCAAACTCCAGGCGGAAAAGGTCATCGCAGACGAACAGGCGGGTTTTCGAAGAGGACGGAGCACCAATGAACAGATCTTCAAACTTATAACCCTTTGTGAGAAACACTTTCAACACCAGCAAAGTGTGCATCATGTCTTCATAGATTTTAAGAAGGCATTTGATAGGTATATATGGCATGCAGCCCTATGGGCGACCATGAAGAAGTACAACATTGGCTCCAATCTTGTCCGAACCATTGAACACCTATATGACATGGCCAGCAGTGCAGTCATCTTCAATGACAGCATTGGACACTGGTTTCGAACAACAGTGGGAGTTCGACAAGGATGTCTACTTTCATCCACCCTCATCAAAATCTTTCTGGAAAGGATCATCAATGATGCCTCTGAAAACCATCAAGGCACTATCAGCATTAGAGGCGGGACAATCACCAATCTTCGCTTCGCTGACGATATCGACGGCCCTGCAAGAGAACAGCAATAACTAGTCAACTTGATGGAGTGCCTCGATAAAACCTCTACAGAAATAGGCATGGAGATCAGCGCTGAATAGACCAAACTGATGACAAACACACACAAGGCATTACCACAGAGGTCAACGTTAACGTATAGAGACTGGAAACAGTAACGAGCTTCAAGTACTTGGGATCAATCATTACAGACGAAGGTTCCAAACCTGAAATATTGGCAAGGATTGCATAGACAACAACAGCACTTACGAGGTTGAACTCCATAAGGAACAACCGTAACATCAATGTCAGTTCTAAAATAAGGTTGATGCGCTCCGTTGTTATGTCCATTTTTGTATATGCTCATGAAACATGGACCCTCACTGCAGATTTACAGAAGAGGAAATAAACCATGGAAATGAGGTGCTTTCGGAAGATCTTGCGCATATCATACAAATACCATGTTACTAACGAAGACGTTCGCAAAGTAAGATCAGACAAGCCATCGGACCATTCGTATACCTCCTTATAACGGTCAACAATCGCAAACTGAAGTGGTACGGCTATGTCTCACCATCATTTGGCTTTGCAAAGACCATCTTGCACGGTACCGTGAGAAGGGGGAGAAGAAGATGTAGACAGAGAAGTGGTTGGAAGGCAACATCAAAGAGTGGACAGGACTGTAGTTCGCCGACTCCCAAAGGGCTGAGAAGAACAGAGATACGTGGAGAGAGTTGGTTAAAGGTCGTCAGTGGTGCCCCAACGATTCTTACGGGTTATGGGACAGTGAAGTATACACATATATACATGAAGGAAATACTATGTATTTTAGGTACTCAACCAAATTTCGTTATTCTATTACTCTATTTTGTTATAATGCCACCATAACGTAAATACGCATAATATAATCAACTATGTTCAATTAAGGATATATCTTAGTGGTCATATGCGCTGGAACAGGGAGGCATGGGGGCAGTTTCGCTGTGGGGTGGCAGACACATGGTTCTGCCCCTCAGTAAATGAGAGCGTGAATGTTTGTTTTGTGCCAAGCCTCAAGGGTGGGTGGAAATCGAGGTTTTATGAGAGGATTAAGGTGTTTTTGGCGACCGTGAAAGTAGAGTGCAACTGGAGGATTGACATGTGATTTTCTTTCCCACCAATAATAAGCGAATAAGCGGCGCGGCGGCAAAAAAGTTTCAACTGCAATAATTTTTAATAATTACATACCTGATTAAGCCATGTAGTATTACGCAAATATATTATAATTTTACTCACCTCAGTAATAATACGAATTGTTGTCTTAGCCATAACAATAAGGTCTCAGCTATAACGTTGTGTCTTAGCCATAACACAAGTTATTATTAAATTACTATTTTACACACAGTACAATGATTTTTTTTGATATTGATGATTAACTGACATAAGTAATGAATTCATGAACGCAATTGTTGTTCAGAGGTGTTTGCCATATAATGTGCTTAACTATATGAAACCAAATATGCAGGTCTTAGGACAAATAAGATCCTGATATGTTGTGTTAGTATAATTATGATTATAACCTTACATTACCACATTGGTACATTAATTTTCGCAAACTAATATATATATAATCGAAAATTGACATTAATTTGCCTATGTCATGTTAAAATATGACATTTCTGTCATATTAGTAACACGTCCAGTCCCGTTATGGTTCAGACATGCGGCGATGGTAGTTGATTTCAAGTACACATGTTGGCTAAGTTTTATCATATTGATCGCTGCTGACTGTTGGACATTGGGGTTGATACCTTTGTCCATATTAACATAATAACAATGTTTGGGATAAATTAAGCACACACACGTTTTTATATTTATCGGCAGAAAATACACGTTACTGTAGAATGGCTCTCTCTCTCTCTCTCTCTCTCTCTCTCTCTCTCTCTCTCTCTCTCTCTCTCTCTCTCTCACACACACACACACACACACACACACACACACACACACACACACACACACACACACACACACACACACACAACCACACACACAGTGTCGGCTTAATATTCATGATTGTACAGTCGCCTTTGTAGTATAAGAAATACACCCTCCTTCCAATTCAGGTCACACAGTAAAGTTCCAAACTATTTATGTAGGGACATATTGTTCGAAACTAGACCTTCTAATGATCGGTCACCTCGCTATTCAGGCCAATGTGTCTCCACCACCCTTGAACAGCGAGGTTCCAGTGCAGCTGCAAATGGTTTGATTAGGCACAGCTGTAGAATGATTGTCCGAAATCTATTAATTTGATTTCCCTTTAACACTTGTACCCACTGCCTGTCCAGCGTTGTGCCTCCGTGGACATTTGCGGATCACCAGATAGTCGTGAATAGCGAGCTACAAGGCCAGATTCTGTGCGGCTACGTGACGATCAAGGCAGAAGCGGTCAGTGTCGCGGACAACAGCGTCCAGTTCAGTGACGGGTCACGTGAGGAAGACATCGACGTCATCGTGTGTGCGACCGGCTACGACTACAGGTAAATGCAGATAAGAAAATAAATAACTACCAGTTTTTTTAATGTGTATGTTTCAGTATATTGTTGGGATATTCTAATAGAATAATGCAAACAAACGTTAAAGTTCACTGTAACTGTATCACAACAAGAATAACATTCAGTTCAATTTTTTGTTCTTCCATTGTTAATATATTACATTAACAATGGAAAAAACAAAAATAACGTTTTGTTACTTGGTTACTTTACTGAATGAAGGATTATTACAATTTCTGAAATAAGTGCTGGCATAAATGTGGGCATATTTGGTGTCGCAGTCGCCATAAAAATGTTTCCTCGTAAATCTGATTTAGCTTTCAAGAAAAAAACAAGAGTGTATTGTAAGAAGATTCTAACTGCGAGAATCACATAATTGTTCTTATTTTTGTCATTCTTACGGCATAGCCATGTGTCTCTTCTTCTAATACTCGGTTTCCCTAACCCTCTGCTTCCCCCAGGCCTCTCCCTATTTCTCTATTCCACTATCCCCCGCCTTCTTTTTCTCCTGTATAGGTAATTAATCGAACTAACGGACAAATTGGGTGTCAGCTTCCCGCACTAGAGGACATCATTCAACTTCAGGATTCCAGAAAAGGCGCTAAATTATAAATGTTGTATAACTATTGCTTTATAGATCTGTTTACGCAAACTCTTTCTCTAGATAGATCGAGCTATCATTGTCGATATCTTAGCTGTTGTTGACATAATACTTAAAGGGACAGTCGCACTTCGTGGCTTTTCGTTTTTATTGCAACATCGTGTTATACAGCATAAATTATATATATTATAGCGTACTGGCTGCCCAAAGATGTTTTTAACGAAGCAGAAATCAACTTTTTGATTGAACCGTTAAATGTTTACAAAAATCAACGCGCTGTCACTCGACGTGGGCCGAGCTTCAGATGTCAATAGTACGCTGTCATCATGGCTTCCATGGCGCAGTATGACGATTCATCGACTGATGTAAGTTAAATAATGAAATGTCATAAGTATTCCGTTTGTCACTGTATTTGTGAAATGATCTTTGTTTGAGATCGTGTTACTGCTACGACTGTTATTAAGCAAACACGTGTCCGTCAACGAAAGTCTATTATTAGCACTTTAGTTTTGTCCGACAAAATCGAGTATACCGCCCTATCAACAACAGTGACAATACGAAGCCGAAGGGTCTCACAGTCAATTAACACTATCATCTAACACCAGTATGACTAGTTTCGTGTCTACTATCTATTGGTTAAAATTATATCATATTATGAGTGTGTGTACTCGTTTTCTTGAAATCGGTAGCATAATTTCATTTGAATGCATTCGTTACGATTCCTTCTTTGCGGAATAAGCCTACAATGTCGACTGGCGAATCATAGACAGTGCATAACAACCAGCTGTAGCCCACGCTGGTAGCGTGTTTGATTTTGTTTGGGGGATGCGCTTTTCAGTGACTGGGACATTTCTTGTCGCGTTAGTTGACGGGGTTTTGTTGGAAATTGTGCAGGTCGTAGTCGTCGTCTTTATTTTACTGGCCTTACTGGTTTACAACCGTGATGAAATAAAAGTAAATAAGACAGTATATTACTTTTCTTTTGTAATGTGCGTGCGTCAATGTTTCAAGGTTTGTGGCAGTAAAAGCACGTTTTCTAAAGTATTGCCATGCACTGTCAATCATTGTATGGTGACTAAGTAAACAAAATAAATGTTATTGTTATATATACAAAAATTATTTACCATATCACATTATCTGTTTACACAAAGTTTGAATGGTTCCAGGGAAACTGCTGCAGTGGGAGAAAGACGTGGAGTGACAGGGTGCAGCAAGAGGAAGGGGTGTGGGGAGAGGGCGTGGCAGAAGATTGAGGCAGCTATCACTGTCACTGAACAGGACTGACTGCACTCGCATGGCGAGGTTACGCAATCAGAGACAGGAGCAACTGCAGGTAAATATTTCTATCACAGTGCACATTTTGAATAACAATTATAAATACAAGTGACAGAATATTTAGGGTAAAGATTTTATATTCATGTTATGATCCAAATGCTGTGCAGGTACATGACGTCACTGAATATGCCAAGGTACCAAGTTTGAAACTGTGAACTATGCTTTTTATAAAATAAATTACATAATCAACAAATTTTTATCAAAAACATACACATACACCAACACAGAAATAATAATTTACAATGTATTATTCCAAATGCACTGCAAAATATACATTTAATTTATACATGACCCATATATAATGTAATTCGCACATACGCATGCATGCACATACGTGCACACACATACATACACACACATAATTTGCCTGGTGTTATCAAAAACATGCTACATTGCAGAATTTGAGCTTTCCAGGAATTACAATACAAAAACAGGTACTGTATTTTGCTTGAACATCTAACATGCACACCAACATTTTGTGTATTAAATAACCATAATGTTAATATTTAGTTACATGATATTTTTGCAATCCTTCTAGGCTAATATTAACGAACTGGATGAGGGGCAGGCAAAGACGCTGCTACTGAAGATGGTGCTGCGAGAGCCAGGCCTTGTGTTTGATGTCTTGAGAGGCACCAAACAAGGACCAAGGGGAGGTGGCTTTCTAAGCTGGTGCTCATGCGGGCACTGCCGAGAAATGGCAGCAGATGAAGACAAATGCATCAGCATGCGACCGGTGAGATGTGTACTTTTATAAGATATGAGGGTGGTGTGACAAGGGTGTGAATCTCTCTCTCCCACATCTTTTGGGATCACCACATCATCCAACAAACCATGTCTAATTCCCACAAATTTGTATTACTGACCTCCTTCTTCCTGCCATACACCCCAGTACGATTTGTAACACCATTTTCTGAAATTACGTATTTGTTACTACCTATATAGTATATATTTTTTGCAAACAAAGTCATATCATATATGTGTGTTTGACCTGAATCCATGACATTTTGGTAAAGGACACTTTGGCAATAGACAGTTGGGCAACAGACATTTTGTTAACAGGAGATTTCGGTAACAGGACATATTGGTAATCAAACATTTCGGTAATAGGACATTACGGTAAAACTATTAAAAATAATCATAATTATTTGGCAATTTTTAAAGGTGTCTTGTATAGACAATTATATACATTTTTGTAAAAGACAGTACATTTTGTTAATTTATTATGATGCATATGGCATGTTTTATCAGATTTCTTGAACTTAAAAATGGGCCAAGAGGCCTTGAAGTCCTTTGGACTATATTGTGAGTTTGTAATTATTAATGGAATGGTTTTTGGTGAATCATAGTTACAGATCATCAAGGGTTATGATGGAAGTAAAATATTGACATGTTTAATGGAGACTAAATACATGCCAGTGAAGAAACACCTGGAAATAAAATATTCAAGTAGACCGTTTCGTGAAGATTGTATATATTAGTTAATGTGTTATTAAAAATACTGTACAATTTGAACGTAATTACTATTTAGGCCGATATCCAGTGGTTGCAGAAACCTTGCAGGAGAGTTGTTGAGCTGCAATCTCGCATGTAGCACAGTTAAAGGTTGTTTAAGAAAGTGTCAATCAGTCAATAGAGCTCCAGGCTGTTCTCCCTGCTGTAAAAAATGTTGTTAACAAATTTAGCGTTTTAGGGGACATTTGGTGCCCTTAGAATGATTCAGTCAAATTTCTTGTGTATAGTGGAACTACCATATGAAATGTCTATGCAAAATTTGAGAAAAAGTTACAGAACGGTTTCTGAGATATGGCAGCTAACGGCAGACGCAGAGTGGTAGCGATAGTCCATTGGACGTTCGGCCCAAAGGACTAATTACACATGATAAAGTAAATCTGTAAAGTAGTAAAATCTATCAATGAGTTAAAACCTGTTCAGTCTGCCATGTCAGTGGTGCCAATCAGCTAAACCATTTAGAAATTAGATTGGTCACTTTTCCAGAGAGTGGACGTCAGTCAGTCACGGTTATTTAAATCCATGGGATAGAGGGGACAGGTTAGAGTGCTCAATTGCTACAGCCAATCAGTGGCTCGCTGCACACATTATCCAGACACACAACAGGTAATGTCATACCTGTGAACATGGAGTTGTCGACGACAACAAGGGGAAAGCTAAGCTTTTGTGGAATGGCTATATTATACCAAAGAAACAGAAAAATGGTGTGATACAGTGGCGCTGCACATGTATGTCGTGCGAGCAAGTCGTGCCATGGTAGTGTGTACACAGACTTGCTACCAGCAAATCCAGTGTTGAGAATTGACCACAACCACTGCCCTGAACCTACAGCATCATAATTGTTATACTGAATATTTGGGTTACTTTGGATGGAATAAATTGTTACTTAATACAACCGTAGTTCACATTCATTCAAATTAAAACATTATTATTAGCCACTATGGGCGCCTGGTATTTTAAATAGTTTTGTAAAAATAGGTACTCTCTGTAAAGATTATTTGTTTGGTCTTACCGAAATGTCCTATTACAAAATTGTGGTTACCAAAATATCCAATTTCCGAAAGGACATCTTTAAAAATGACCAAATATTTCTCATTATTTTCAATAGTTTACCGAAATGTCCTATTACCGAAATGTCTGATTACCAAAATGTCCTGTTACCAAAATGTCTGTTGCCCAAAGTGTCCTTTACCAAAACGTCTGGCACCCGTTTGACCTACATCCTAAATATATATCAGTAGGTATGACCATTACAACAAACAAACCTTGTTAATCCCAATGATAATACACAGAAACATCAGCATTGCGACATAATTTCACAGGAATGGAAAATGCTAATATACTGGGTTTTCCACGCAAATCCAAAAATACATATTCCGCGTCTGAAAGTCCAGATCAGACCACAAACCCAGTTTTATTTAAAAACTTAATCACACATACATAATCATGTTTAATTTCAATGCAACTGCTACAGTTTGAATGTACTGGTGTATACATTTCTTTTTAGGAAATGGACTTGCTCGTACTCGACCCCACAGTTTTGACAATGGTGGGACGCTACAGAGCAGATGTGTTTGGCGTGGCAGCACGAGGAGACAATGATGGCATGAGACATTATGCCTACCACCAGTTTGTTTTCTGGCGACATGGCAAACTGGGAACAGGGAACCGACATGTTATTCCGAGCTGTTGTATGTGGAAGATTAGGCAGACATTTCCGAGTGCAAGTCAATGAATGAACGTTTATTCAACAACAACAACATAATATATGCACAGTATGGTTTGCTGCTGCTGCTGCTGAAAGGACATAGCTGAAGTCATAGACTTATGTGTTGCTATGCCCTACTCGAACTAAGAAAACTGAATAAATACAACAGGAATTATAAATAAATCACAGAATAATATTCACAACTCATATATAAACTTTTTACCATAGTGCTTGTGTTACTATTACATGGGTTTAACAAAACGTCACCTTCAATTAGCAATTCACAAATATGTAGAAAGTAATGACAACTTGATTGCTTTTTTAAATTGTGTTAAACTTGGAAGCTGAGTCAATTTATTTGGTAAATTGTTCCACGTTTTTATACCCTTGACGGTGATTGACAGCAGTTGGAGGGTGGTGTTTGTCTTTTTAACATAGAACAGTTTGCTTTGTCTTGTATCATGTATGTGTATAGCTGCGGTTGGTTCAAATAATGCTTGAACACGACCATTTAAAGAATGGTTGTTTGCTTTATAAAGTATGATCATAGTCTTGTATTTAACTAAATCATGAAATTTAAGCATGTTTGAGAGATGGAAAAATACAGATGTATGATCATGGTAATTAAGATTATAAATAATCCGTATAGCTTTTTTCTGTAGCATAAATAGTTTTCTGAGTCTAGATTGATAAGTATTTCCCCAGATCTCACAGCAATATGACATATGTGGTTCAACAAGTGAATTATATAATGTGTGTAACGCTTGACAATCAAGAACATGCCAAGTTTTATACAAAACTGCTATGTTTTTTGATACTTTTGATTCAACCATTTTTATGTGTTCTCTCCATGTTATGTTTTCGTTAATGGTTACTCCAAGGAATTTAGTATATGATACCTGCTCAATGTTTTTCCCATTCAAAACTATATTCACATCTGTTCTAGGTTGCTTTTTATTTATTTAAGTGGACAGTACTCTGGCTTCAAAGTTCATACATTAGGTTGAAATAATTTCTTGTCAAGAATAAAGTGTGTAAACTTTATATAATCACACATCATCAGGTAAACGTGATAATTTATAAATTCATTGATAATAGTTTGTTATTAAAAAATAAATGTTACTTAACATGTAGGTTACTCATTGATAACTTCCATCTTAGGCATATTTTTTTCCCAAATCGGGTTTGATGCCTTGCCACTAGATCTGCTGTTGGTGGCGCAGGCACAGCTGCTAGTGTTGGTGCAATGTTGCGCGGGTCATCAGGTTTAAGTCCACGCATCCTGCGTTTTGGTAATGGATCGTCAGTGCATGCTCGGATGATCTTCTCCTGAAGGGACACTATGTACACCTACTGTTTCGGTTCTCACTCAAGATAATAGTCCATTTCTTTCTTCGTTTGTTGTAGACTTTGAGGTAGCTGTAAATTAATAGACAAACTTAATGACATGTGTCATTAACTTGCATTGTTACACAGTATGGCATGTGCCAAAAATTATATTTTTTTATTCAACATGTAAATATTTCAAAACATGTCAATATTTAAAGTAACCTTTTTATGTGCAATACGTCAGCATATAACAATGTTATGTAAATAGCTGAATTATTGCAAATAAAAAGTTACTTTAAATATTACCCATATATGCATAATGTACATACGCTATTATTATTATGCTTTGTATTGTTTATGTATTGCAACGTAATAAATACATTTCATTAAAAAAACTGTCTTCTCATACATTACTTGCTCAATCATAGGCATTGATTGTTAGAGTCGTCACCAACATAAATAAATCCAATCAATAATTAGCCCTATAATGGAATGGCAATAGTCGTTATTATAATGCATAACAAAAATATTTACATGTTCATGTTTTTACATGTATACTTAATGTGTACCTGCATACTTACACAGTGTATCCCTTTCGATTTCTTTTCAATGGTAAATCTTTGTGACTCTGATAATCAATCGCTGCCAGAAGGACCGGGAGGCTACAATAAGTAATTTCATCTGATAAATTTCTTATTCATGTTGCTTCCCTGTGTGTTTGAATCTATATTATTCGATGATGGCCAACCAAGACTTTTAAAATGTTAAGAATAATCAGACTCTGGACCTGGAATGGTGGATAGCATACGTTACAGTCACTATAACTTATGTTATCCACCACAATCATAATTTTTTTCGAACAACAATAAAAAGGCAGGATGTGTTTTTGTGTCACTTCTTTCTTGATGGGCCTAAGATACAGGCCAAATGTTATCAACAGGAACTGTCCTCAAAGAAGCTGGTTATGGAGTAAATATAGCATAAGTTACAAGACACCACATTTTGGCCCAGTATTGTGCAACTTCACTCATGCTAAATTTAATTTCTTATAATTTTCTTCCTTGTTACATTGACTAAGAGTAATGTGTACCTTTCAGTGACATTGATGTCAAGCTCATATGAAGCATCCTCCGTGCATTGTGATGGTAGCTATGAATCATCATCGTCGCCCTCCTCACTGTCTTCATCATATGACAGAGGGCTACAAACAAATACTTATTGAATAATTATGTTTAGTTGACAAAACAGTGCTACATATGTTTAAATTCCACAAATTAGTATGTAATGGTATGTCATAAAATTAAAGTTTTTTTTGTTTTAATGTCAACCACATAACTCAAGTAAAACTTAAACAAGACATGCATAATATAATGACTTATGTTACTTGTAGAAATTAGAGTAGAATATCATATCGTAACATTCCAGTGAAGCAATACTAACATTTATAAATATGCAACTGAAAAATTACCTAATGGAGATATGCATGATGTCTGGTTTCTGTAATGGGTCTGCCACTGGTGAAGGTAGGAATGAAGGCCCTGCCACAGGTTGGGATGATGGTGAATCGGCTGCAAAAACAGAGGTAATAAAAGGTTGTTCTGTAAAAATTTATGCAAATTATTATCTTGTTGACATAAAAAACATGTCATTTAAAATGCTATGCTATTTCACCAATGTGAACGACTGCTAAAAACAGTCAGGAAACATACAAATGTTGATGCCATTGCCAATTTTATAGGCGAATATTAAACAATTACACTCTTATACCGGATGATGACATTTCAACCAGGTTTATTAACAATTGCAGCAGCAGCTAGCTGCCATTTTAATAAAAAAAACTTTGTCTTTAACCCACAGGCACCGACTCGGTCTCAGATGGAATTGAACAACGACGATAATTATACCAGACAATAATTTTGTCCACTAGATGGGCGATGTTTGAGCTACGTAATATACTTCATATTCCATTCCCTTCCTATATTTTACCGGGTTACCATTCTACCTAGCTTACGATTACGCCTTGGTCCTAGCCCGGGCTAGCATCAAGGAGTATGGACAGTGTCAGTGAGTAACGATAACGTCCCGAGGCCGAGCCTGTGCCTGTGAGTCTGAACGACATGATGCCCGTACGGGAGACTTTCTATATAAATGCAACTTATCTATCGGCATCAAATATACTTCAAATTAAAAATATAATTCGTACGACACCATGTTCATTTGGAACTCACTGACAATAAAACATGACGACGATGTAATGCCTGGTCACTGACACTGGTGATGCGAATTCAAGTTGAAAAACTTACGTGTCAAGCAGAACTTCCGCCAGTTTATGATCAGATTTCGGATTTACGTCAGCCTTCAGGCGATCCCATCGTACCTTCTGCTCTTCCAAAATTACCCGTGTAGTAGACCGGAATTTGTCACGTTCTTTTTGTTTTTTCTTCGCCGCTGAACATAGTACTACACGACGCAACATTTTCTTAACCGCCATTATGATCGAATGACAACTGTGCAACTTGCGTTCACGTGATCACGTACCACGTGAGCACGCATTTCCGTCTCATTAGTAGTCGGATTTTAGCTACGCCTACAACGGCTTTAGGGGTCAGCACACTGTTGGACTTCCTGCTTGAATACAGACGAAACAAAGTGCAGTATATTTTTGAGAAATGACTTTTTATAATATTCACTTGCTCTGACATAAGTGCACTTGAGTAGTCAGATTTCTAGATGTGATTGTTGAAGCTGTTGTCAGTAAAATGGTGTCTTTTTAGCTGATTTTACTAAGCGGAAGGGTATCTGGCAGCAATTTGGCTAGTTGACACTTTAGCCGGATTACTGCCTGCATGCATTTGTAAATATTGATGGGTGTCATACATACAGGCATTTTGCAAGAGCTAGAGATATTAGATTTTGACTAAAATCGACCAGCATGTCAACGAGATGATAGTAACAGCAGGTGGGAAGTTTAAGAAACTTTATAGGTCACGTTTTCTTATAATCACACAAAACATTAACATGGTCGCCAATGGGAAAACTGACAGTGTGCTGAGCCGTTAACTGTGAACGGCAAAATCGACTTCCGGGGCAAAAAGCGACGTCGCGTTGCGTCGCTGCGCGAACTCCGAATGCGGCCCAGGTAGTTTACGATGTAAACAATCGCTACATTTGCTTTGTCGCTGCACCTTGTAAAATATTACGTTCGCATAGTGCATGGTATGGTATTATAATAGTTGGTCATGCACATAGAAGTGTAACTGTAACCTTAAGATGTTGCGGGCCCGACGATGGAACTGAAAGCCCAACTAGCATGCACACCCAACCCTGACCGTATGACTCCAAAGGTGTGTTGGCCCGTACTCAGCCAAGTCCAAGAAGACCAAGGCCCAATAATCCCAACAATCAAGCTTCTGTTGTTATTTTACAAATGTTAAAAAGACGCACATCAGCACATACGCACACACACATGCACACACACACACACACACACACACACACACACACACACACACACACACACACACACACACACACACACACACACACACACACACACACACACACACACACACACGCACCTCTCTCTCAGTCTCCCCCACCTCTCTCATTCTCTCCCTCCCTCTATCTCTCCCCCTCCCCCACTCTCTCATTTATATGCATTAATCAAACTAACGAACGAATTGCATTTCAGCTTCCCTCCACTAGAGGGCACCATTCAACTTCAGGGTTCCAGTAAAGGCGCCTTCCTATTGTATCGCTGGGTGTTTTCTCCGTCGTTGAAGCACCCCACCATGGCAATGATCGGACTCTCGCCCGAAACTTCCCCGGTTTTCCCCAAGCTTGAGATGCAAAGTCGATGGGCCACGTGGGTGTTCAAGGTAAACTAACTAATTTGATACAGTGTTTATTCATTGACATATGACGTGTTTCTTCATAATAATCTGATAAAAAGGGTGTTGATGAACACATGAACCTATAAAAGTCGAGTACCTCAAGGTCTCAAGAAGGTCAAGTTG
Source organism: Paraescarpia echinospica (assembly GCA_020002185.1). Classification (NCBI taxonomy): domain Eukaryota; kingdom Metazoa; phylum Annelida; class Polychaeta; order Sabellida; family Siboglinidae; genus Paraescarpia; species Paraescarpia echinospica. Next base: position 3,746,043 of record CM034540.1, read on the forward strand.
AAAATGTTCTGGGAACCTCGGGGTGCACTTGGATGTCTGAAAAGAATTGTTGTTGGAAGGTATTCGTGAGCCTCAAAGGGGTGCAATTGGATGTTTCTGGGAGCTAAAACATCCTTCCAAACAAATCTAACCACTCCACAAGCTTACTATATGTTTGGGTTCAATAATAAAGCTGTTATTTAATTTTATAAATAATTAACTACTAGATATAGTGTGACGTAATTGCAAAACGTGCTATGGTGCAGAATATCTCATTGTGACAGGGTCGTTGTCGTCTGCCGGACAGCAAGACGATGTGGCGAGAGATAAACGGACGAAGGAATGACATTGTCGACTACGTGACCTCCATGGATGCTATGGCTACCGATATCGGTTGTAAGCCCAGTATCGGTGAGTTTGTGTTAAAACCATATTTAATCAGACTTCACGAGATGTTGTCCTACTCTTCTTTCTCTGAATGTCACGGGTGAGTTTGGCCTCGAATACGATATTCAGTTTCCATTCTTTTATGTTCTCGATTCTTGCACTTGTCTCAACCAACCATCTCCACTTCGCTCAATCGTCTGCCATTCTCCATTCCTCTCACAAACCTTCAACGTGCTCGTCACAAACTCCACCCATCTCAGACTTGGTCGTTCTCGCTAGTATGATATTTTGTTGTGGTGCCATTTATAGTTTACGAACTTTTTGAATGCTTTAAAATGGTGCCGTGTAATTGTACGTATTTGTAGATGACTCTGGCAGTGGTGTTGCTATTACGTTAATAAAATCAAGGTGTGCTAGCGGCGAATGAAAGCAACAAATATTGATGAACAGTGGTGTTTTGATAATTATTTCACGGTGAAACAGTGATTTAATTGTGTATTTTTTATTGTACACTGGCGCATAACATTCGACTAAATTTGACGTTCGTGGTAAATAATGGAAACTATTTTTTTTGACTTCATATTAACTCTAAACAACGTAAGATTGATTAACCTCATGTAACGAATTGTCACATCTGGAAGTGTTGCGGCACAGTGAGGTGTCAATTTCTGTCAATTAATGTATGAGAAGGCAGGCGAGTGTGCGTGTATTAATGCACGCGGAACATAGACATACGAAAGAAATGTTTGATGGTTTATAGTGATATTACATTTTTCATCGACAGTGAAACTTCTACTGACAGACCCGAGACTCGGGTGGCACTGCTATTTCGGGCCTGCTACCGCGTATCAGTACCGCCTGACGGGGCCGGGAAAGTGGGATGGAGCGAGGGACGCCATCTTAGGGACAATGGAGAGGGTGCTTTATTCGCTAAAGACGAGGCCTATAACGAAAGAGGTGAGACGACCCGCCTCGTTAGTCCGATAGAACGCGTGAGATAGTGGTGTTGTTTTACAAAAACGAATGCAGCACCGCTATGATTACAGCAAGAAAATCACACTTGGCTACAAAGAGCGACATATCTATTTGCCCTTGTTATCCTTTTATAAAAACAACCAGTGTCGCTAACATTCACACCGCCCTTTTGTGAAATAAACATTTAAAATAAAACTACATCCTAGTTAAAATAATAAATGTAGTAGTAATGATAAATAGTACTAATCATCTTGTTCAACTTTAATAAAGTGACTAATTATACAATGCTAATAAGAAAATCTGCATATCTAACTTATATCAGTTATAAATATAACTATAGAAATGGGAAGAAAACCAAAAAAATTATATTTAATAATCTATGTATTAATACGCTAACTTTGGATTCAGCAGGAGATGTATTTCAGAAAACACATAATATATTATTTATATATAACTATTTACCTAATTGTTTTTGATAAGGTATGTCATTGTGTAGAAGACCATTCTTTTTGGGTAATAAATGTACATCGATTATACCAGTCTTACCAAAAATAAAGTATATATTTTGTATAATACAAAAGTCAGTACATTTGAGGAACCGGTATTACAGGTGTACATCCGGTGTTAACGACTAAGTCAGGTTCTTCAGTAAAATAGATCCGTGCTGAAGCGCGGTCCTTTATCAATTCCAATTGTGGTAGTCCAAAGCTGCGTTCACATTTACACTTTAAAACGGTCCAGTTTAACCGTTTTAACTAATCCAGTCAGAAAACATACGCGTGAACGAGATTTAGCGCTAAAACGTTTGAGCTAAAACGGTTTAACTAATCCGCTTCAGTAGGTGGTTTAGCTAAAACGGTTCAGTTTGCAAGTGTGAACGCAAGCGTATTAGTGAAAACGTTTTAAGTACGTCATAGTCATGCGCATTCGATCTTGCGCCTCGTCGCTTCCTGTTTACAACATCAACAAGATTTTGGCGGCATCATGTCTTCTATGGATCAAAACAACGCAAAAGCTAAAGAAACGCAATTGCGATGCGACAATTTTGATGATGGAGAACTGAAATTGTTAATCGAGTTGTGGGGGACAGTCAGGTGCAGGCCGAATTGGAAGGAGTCGGCCGCAATATAGCCATTTTGCTATGCTAGCTTGCGCATGTGCACATACTAACTTCCTCCTTAAAACGGTTGAGCTAAATGCGTAGGTGAACGCTCTCAATTTATAAATATCAATCGGTTTACCTAAACGGTTTAACTAAACCGTTTTTATTATGTAGGTTTGAACGCAGCTCAATATAACTACCGGCACTGCACGAATAAACCTGAAGGGTAATTACGATCTTACACTTTGCGTACTTGTGTTGAAAGGCAGTCAATGTAATTTTGAGTATTATTTGTGTCTGTATAATGCGTTGCTATAACATAGTGTGATATTTGGATGACGTGTCATCTACAGGTTGACGTCAGGAACCAACGCAAGTTCAACTTTCTAAAGATCGCCATTCCGTTGATGGCAATGACGGCAGTCGGACTACACTGGTGGCGAACAAACTACTAATGTTCCAGTTGGGATTGCTTCAGGAAGTTAAATAATTAATAGGTAGTATACTCTCCTGATAGATACAATATAAAGGAAGCAAAGTGTTCGTCTCTTCCACTGCGAACATAGTTGGGAAAAGTGTCACGGGTGAATAATGAATTTGTGTAATCATTTGTTTATGAATGTGAAATTGGATCAAAAGGTAAGACATTATTTGAAAAAAGGAGGAGAAATAGCAAGTAAGAATTATATATTTCCGAGGCATAATACTTCGCCTTTGAGGACCAGTGTTGCTGTTTTTGTCTAACTTTTTCTAACTGTCCCGTAGATTCGTGCAGTTATCATACCAAGGTAAGGTGACATCTGGTGTATAGTTACGTGTATTAGTAGTTAACATGCCGACACATATAGCGACGTCTGGTGTGTGATTACGTGCTCCCGCGAAATTACTATGCCAATGTATGGTAATAATTGTATCTGATGTGTAGGCACGTAAACTTGTGCAGCTATTATGGGCACGAGGTTATGACACGAGATCGACCGGTGTAAAATAACACGTGTGAAACATTGACCTGTACACGTTGAAAGCGTGTGTTATTATAGTATTGCATTACTAACTGTATTGCAACAAAGGATCAACCTTAACACAAAGAAAATCCGGTGGTTTAATGTTGTTTGCATTACACTAAAAGAACAATTGGTAACCTAGATTTCAACGATATAAAAGAATAAAAAAAAAGGAGGTCATGGAAGTAGGAAGCGACTAAGTCAAATGTGACATCGAACTCCCGTCATTAACAGCGTAGCGGGGTTCCGTAAATACGGAAGGCAAGTGGAATGGTGTGACATCCGGGAGGACAACAACAAGAGATCACTGTCGCTGATGTCTTCATTTTAAAACAGACATTTTGGCAAGAGGAAACGTTACAACTGATAATTACTTACAAAACGTGAACTATATTGCTGTTGTAAACATCGCCGCTGTCATCGTTTATTACTCACCCTCAACATCGACGTTAAGTCCAACAAAACCATACTTTGTGTTCATACATTTGGTTCAATCCATTAAACAAACTAATTATTATAATATCCTTATATGACCCATGTATGTGCAGGAATCTGAGCAAAGAGGCTGAATAATAAATAGTAATTAAACAGAATGAGTTGTATGAGGACTACAAGTTGATGCCAGACACATTCTTGTAAGGAACATTCCATATTAGTATAGTATGGTGGTATGTAACACCAAAACGAAACTGAAAACCACTCAATACAATTGAATGCATGCCAATGCAAGACTAGATAGGGGAGATCGGGGTAAACCGGATACCTGTAGCAAAATGAACATTTAATTTAATGGTCAGATCACATTTTACGTATCGTACCAGTTCGATTTGACCGGCAAACACACGGGAATGTGTTAGACAACTTGGTAAAGCCTCACAGTGACATATAACATGTGCGTGCAAAACATTGTTACCAATAGTGTTCCGACAGTAGTGTGTTGGCACTTTATGTTAGAAGCGACAGTGAATGTGGGGCAACGGGGAAACGTACATTTCCATTAACGTTAATGCAATTATCGATACAGCAAATAAAAAAGTTGCTTATCAAGATATAGGTTACTAAAGTTCCTGGTTTAATGCTTACAAAATAATTACTTAATTTTTAATGTCTATAGTTGGTCTAATTGAGCCAGCATTCGACTCGCATGATTCCGCAATGACGTCACTTCGTTCAGCAGTTGCAGTACATTGTTCCTGTATGCTGATCATTTCAGCGACAACGTCAGCTTCATCACAGTATGCATACCCTTCATCCAAACTCTCTCCCCCGTATTGGTCCGTACAACCAGCGTAGTCACAACTGACCTATTCCTGAATTTTACCGCTTCGCGTAATCCTTTAACGTAGGATTTTTTGAAGTTTTGTTTGACATGCCGCTGCTATACTCTAGTTGTCAAGTACAAGTGAACTCAGTAACCAAAACCACTTTTAACTTTCACCCAGTGACTCCAGAACCACTCCGACTAGATTTGTTTTGCCGCTAATTCAGGGATGGAGCAGCGTCAAACGTCGGCAGACCCGGACACCTAGGATGTCCGGGTCTGCCGACGTTTGACGCTGCTAGGATGACTAAACGAAAAACAACAGAACGTAATTATGAATATTAGGTATTCTCTCACAAATGCATATATTGTAGTTAATTCGCGTGAATCATTTTTGGACAAAAGAGAAGGCAAATACTCATGACAAAAATGTTACAGAACGGTTCACGTGAGGTTTGTTTAGCAATGCGTTGCATCAACGAGATAATTTACTATATACCCAAACTGGGTAAGAAGAATTGTGGGAGTAAGAAGAACTGATCACAGAAGAATGGAGGAATTGAGGAAGGAGGTGAAATTCTTAGATGGTGGCTGTCATTGTGGTCATAGTGACCGGATGTAGTGCCTCCTGACGGAATGTATTGGAGGGAGCGCCTCCTGCTGGTAAAAAGGATTCACCTAACGGGTGCGTATGTTAAGGAGTAATTAGGGGTAATCAAGGGCTAATTAAGTATTCATCTAGCGGGTATGCAGTTGAGGGACTTATTAGGAAGTACATGAAGCACTTTCGAATGTGAACGATCGATTATCTCCAGGTGTTCATTAAACCCAAATGGCCGAGTACAAGAGATAAGTGTCGTGCCGCGTCTGTGGACTCACGTGCCTTATCGCATAGGGCATTCAGCAACGACAATTAATAAGCCCACGCTTATTAAAGTTCTTAGACGGTCATTTCGTGTTCCCAGCGGAGTTCCTCATCTCTGAAAAATATACAAACCTTTGAAAACGGACTGTAGGAAATATACGTTAAATCATACACATACGAGGGGTATAGAAAACACAGTCAATGTTGATGCCCAGTCCGACATTACGAGCTGCAGCTGGACCTGAGAGAGTGTAACCAGACGCCACGTCGCTAGACAACGTGATAAGAGGTTAAGCCGGGACAACTTACAGACAACAGCCATAGATAATGAAGGACTATTGAACAAGTGATGTAATCACGTACCATCACATATCGAGAACTAGATAATTAGCACGCGTCTAAATAGGTCATATAGTGTTATGAAAGTATATAATTGATGATCAATAGATAAAGGTAACTTACGTGCAGTCTGAGACAGTGCTGCTGCTACAGGTGGAACTGTCGCTGTAAATACTGTAATCATCTTTAGGGGTAACTAAGGGGTAATTGTGGGTGAATAGGGGAAATTAAGGGTAACTAAGGGATAAGTTGAGGTAATAAAGTGGTAAATAAGGGTAACTAAGTTTATTAAGGTTATTTATGGGTAAATGACATGTAAGGTTAAATCCTGTTATTTGTGGGTCAATAAGGGGTAATTAAGGGTAAGTAAGCGGTAATTGTGGGTATTTAGGGAGGTAGTTAGGGGCAACTATTGGGAAATTAGGGTTATGTAAGAGATAAATGTGGGTAATAAAGGGTAACTAGGGGTAATTAAAGCTAATTAAGAGCTTATTAGGGTAATTAAGGGGAATTCAGGGGAATAAAGGTTAAATAAGGATAATTAAGGGTAAATATGGATAACTAAGAGGTACGTAAGTGGTAATTATGTGTAATTAATGGAAAATTAGGGGTAATTAAGGGTATTTATGTGTAACTAAGGGTTAATTAAAGATAACTAAGAGGGTAATTTGGGAATAATATATGGGTAATTAAGGGCAAATAAGGGAAAGTTAAGGGTAATTAATAATAATAATAATTAGTTAACTTCTATTGCGCCTAAATCCTTGGAAACTAAGCTCAGAGACACATCAAAACAAAAGGATTGGTTAATCTCAAAATCCATTATCAGTATTCCAGTTGTCAACATTGAGGGTATTTAAGGTTATTTAAGTGTAACTAAGATGTACTTTGGGGTAATTAAGGGGTAAGTGTGGGTAATTAAGGATACTTACGGGGTAATTAGGGTTTCAGCGTTAATGCTAGTTTGTGATTAATAGTTATAGATGAACACGTATTATAGTTGTTGTGGTATAGACGAATGCTATGTTGTCTAGAGGCGCCATTGTCGTTGCGGTAAAATAGATCACTCAGCGACGAGTGTTTAGAAAAGGCACGTATGTGATTAAAATGGCGAGTTATTTTAAAACGTTTTACTTCAAAGATGGCGACTGCCTCAACTTCTGGTGTAGTCATATGGATGCAGTCGCGTAAACGGAGGTAGCGCCTCCTGGCGGTTCGTGTGGGTAGCGTACCGTATGTGTGTCTAAGGGGTAATGAAGGATAATTAGAGCTAATCAAGGGGTAATTATAGATAATTAATGGTAATTCAGATGCAAGTAAGGGTAATTATGCATAGACGCATCGAATACGTGCATATACCGTCAAGTGTTTCGGGCCGAATAATAGTCACATCGATGGACGGGAGTTGCAAAGTACATGTGTCGTGTCAAGTAGGCTCCTCGTGACAGGTGGGAGATAAAAAGAGCACGCTCCTTATCAGGAAACATTCTCGGTAACGAGAACTGATTAATAGGCAACCCCATCACATGCTTCTCCCAGACGTCGAAAAGATAACAAGATATGGTGGTGGACGGCCAGGGTCGCGTTAGTCTATTTCCAACATTGTGAAAAATGTATGTTAAACTTCACGTGTGCACCTGTGTGCGTGTGTGCGTGTGTGCGTGTGTGCGTGTGTGCGTGAGTGCGTGTGTGCGTATGTGCGTATGTGTTATGTGTATGGGGTAAGTGTTGCGTGTATGTGTGGGTGTGTGTATATGTGTTGTGTGTTTGAGTGTGTTGTGTGTGTGTTAAATGTGCGTGTGTTGTGTGTGTGTGTGTTAAGTGTACGTGTGTTGTGCGTGTGTGTTGTATGTGTTGTGATGCAACGTGATACAACGTACTTCAGAGGGGGTTATCAGCTGACGGTTGCTTAGAAACAAGCGGTTCGTGTATCTCAGAACAGGCATGAGGAGTCAACACAGTTGGTGATTCTAAACAGGCAAGTTTGATGGGCGCGCTTAGTAATAACAACAGAAATCTTAAGCTCGGTCTATATTATGGTTGGTGGCGCCCTCGTTCAGTAAGTGGGAGATATACTAAGATTCGTGACCGGTAGAGGACGCTGCTGAAACAGGACCGTAGATATATATTCTTATATTTGCTCGGTTGGTCTGTAGTGTATACTGTACATATATATGAATTTATGTACGTATGTTCGCTACTATTTTCGTATATATGTATGGTTATATGTATGTATGTAAGTATTTATAGATAATCTCAACAAAATATATATGTATTATTACATACATACATAGATACATTCCTGAGATTATCTATCAATACATACATACATACACTCTTACAAACATACATATATACGAAAATTGTAGCGTACATACGTACATAATTTCATACATATGTACAGTATACACTGCTGTAAGTGTATGTTATGTAAGTAAACATAAATGAAATCATCTATTTAAGTATATAATCATGTACGTGTTTATTTACGTATATCCACACATATGTTCGTATGTATGTATGCATGTATGCAATTGTACATGAATTTATGTATATATGTTTCAAAGCCTAGAATGGCCGTATTCATATCCCCGAGGAATACGGCGATCGACTGCATCGTCAACGTCATCTTGTAACTCAGGCGCATAACTTTTTCCTGCAAGTCACCCAAGTTGTTGTTGGCTTTTCCGAGATTCTGTGGTCTTTGATAATACCCGGCCTCGACCATGGTTCTCGTCGTAGTGATAGCCCTGGTGTCGCACGCATTTCTTAGCCTTATACCGAACCATGCGTCCTCTTCTCTCACGTTGTATCAACTATGCGGGTAGAGTATCTCCACCAGACCACACGCAAGTTGAGACGTTGCGGTAGCATCGTGCTGTAGTGAGTCAGCGTGTTGTCGGGGTGTGTGTTCATGGACGCGTTGCTAGGTAGCGTCACATGAAGGTCAGACGATTCCATCGCGTTTCATAGACGGATTCGGTATAAGGTACCTCAGACATCTACTCAACAGAGCCGTTCACAGGTTAGATTCCCCCGGACCTTGCGTAAGATTGTATATACTGCCCACGATAACCGTGTACAACTTGGCATAGGAAGACGATTTCAGCTTTATGGCACTCGTTGCCGCAGAGACGCCAGCTACGCGACGATCCGGAGCCTTCCAACGATGGTGATCGCGTCTGCTTCGTGCGTCAGCCGTCTGAGGTCCGGATGTCGTGCGACTACCTTTTGTACGGCGCACCGCGTCAGAGGTCTTTACCCTTTATACGCCACGACCGCTTCTGCATCGATCCAGCTGTTGAAGGAAACGGGATAGCCGCTCCATTTCACTAGCACCTCATCTCGTTTCCCCGACTTCCTACGCTGCAGTACCGCCTCCACGCGGTATAATTTTTCCTTCGAGCCGACTACTTTTTACAGTTCATGTTCGTAGAACGTTCCGACCAGTATCGCCACCGGCGTCGTCGATCAATCGGTATACGGACGGGTAGGACGGGTGCGCCTCTCCTACGGTGAAGAGTTCTTCGTTCCTGCTCGCCATGTACCTTTTCCTGAACCGTCTATTTGCGTTGCTGATACGCACGTGATCTCACACTCGCAGTTTCGGCCTTCATCGACCGCAGCCGTACAACCGCTGCCACACCGTCTTCTGTTTTTAGGCGTCGACACTAGCTGGATCCATTCCGATATTTCGATGGTAGGTGTTGTTGTACGACCGCACGAATCGTACCGTAACGTCTGGTGCTTCGTGAAGTACCAGCACATAGGGGCCTTCAACGTACGATTAAACTGTTCCACGATTGTCGCGTTCGTCTCCTCCTGATGCGTGACAAAGTGGTGGATACCGCGCATCTTCAAAAGCGTCTGAAAGAGTCGATTGAGGAACTCCGTACCGTTGTCAGTTTGAAGTGTTGTCGGCATCGTGCCTTAAGACTGCAAACTCTCGAGTGCCGTTACGAGTGCATTACCGGATTGATTCTTTAACGGAACGCACTAAACCAGTTTCGAAAAAACGTCAATAACCGTCAGAAAGAACGTCGTCCCGTCGTTATTGTTTTTTTAGATTCGCTACGTCGACGAGCTCAGCCTGCCACTGCTGGTGTTGACCGCCTACTACGACGCGTCGTTGTTTGAAACGATGTCGCACGGGTTTGTGTAGGGTGTAGGCGTTCTGTCCCAACAACCACCGCTTCGCGGTGCTGTTTGGTACTCCGCTCAGTGACATTCGTCGACGCCGCCGTAAAACCATACACTTTCCGGGTCAAAGTAGAAACTGCTGAGTTTGATGTCGCGCCGTTGACGACCCATGTCGTGTCGTTCCGTATTACGACACCCCGGGGCACCAGAACACCGCCCGTACTGACCGTACCGGCTAACGATGAGTGCGATGACCGCCTCACCGACTACTATTACAAATATCCTACACCTACTCGGGCAGACTTCATAGCGACATATACCTTCACCTGTAAGTTGTGTTTATCTCTCTTTAACAGACAGTCCACCGAGGTCTCCGGGTGGGGGAGAAAGGTCGACGAGTCGGCTCTCGCGATTGACCAGGGGTGCCGGCGTCCGCTCGCGTCAGCATCCGATCCGGGATACCGATAAACTCCATGAACATGTTCAGGCGTCTCAGTTGACGTGCGTATGGTACCCACCCCACCGGCGAACTCACCTTCCTTTTTTGTAGGACATCGTTCACGAGGTCCACCATGTTGCATCCTCCAATAGGCACGCCGTTTTACACGAACTCCCCGCTGTCGTTCGACAGCTTCGCCGGGTCCGCCTTCAGTTTCTTTGGACTCTTCTTTTCATTCTTTTAGGGGTGCTTTCCACGATTTTACCTTCCAGTGTACCCATTCCGGCAGGCTGCCGGGGATCTACTGCTGCCAGATTGGGTGCTGCCGGGGTCTCTCCGGGTGGATTCACCATATACACACGTACCGGCTGTTGCGTCCGATGCTCGTCCATGGTATTGTAACGATCCAACAGATGATTGTACAGCAACACCCTTCCCTTTCGGTCAGGTCCGTACGCTCGAGGTCGCTCTTCTTGTCGGCGTCCAGCCTACTAAGAACACGCGCAGTGGTCGTAGTCGGCTGCTGTTGTTGCGTTAGTAAACTCTCCACCAAACGCGGTTCTACCAGCGCCATCTTCTTCGCGTGCTCCTTCTATGCACCCACGAACTATCTGAGCGACGGTAGATGGACCGATCCTGTCAAAGGGGCCAGTAAAGCCCGCAGGAAACCACCCGTTCGCAGGATTTTCCTAATCTTAGCGGTGGTCGGTTTTCTCGACTACAACGAGTTCAGGTTTTTCTTGTACTTTACCAGTATTTGTTCCACCTCTTTGTCAATTTCCCTTTCCGTTTGAAATTGTTGTACGCGCACTCCCATAGATTACACCTCAGGTCGGCGTCGGCGTTGGCGAGTATGACGTTTCTCAATATTGTGTTCTTGTTCCTATTCAACATCTGCAGGCACAATATTTTAATAATATTTAAAAATATTGCCATCCAGAGAATTAACTCTAGGTGGCAGTTGGACATGGAAGCCTGTTGGCTTATCGAGAGTCCAATACTTTTTTTTATCTATGTGTATCCCGCCCTTTTAAGGTATGTGTCGATTTTATTTCTAAACATATTCACGCTACTTGCACCAACTCAATCAGGCGATGATCTGTTCCATTCATTTCTACTCCTTTGTGAAAATGAGAACTTTCCTATATCTAATCTACACTGCTCCTTTACTAATGTAAATTCCTGACCTCTGGGGTCTTGTGCATGAACCGAGACAATGAGCTTTGTCTCGGACTATTTACGAACGTTGGGACTTTGACGGGATAATCGCTAAGCACGAACGCAGACAACTAGAAGTCTCGGACTTTCCGCGGGACGAAACGACACGATTTTTAGGCCCGCGATAACGCTGGCCTAAACGCAGTTGTCTCTGACTATTTCGTGATTAATGGCTGCCATTGGCGTTGTGTTTATGTGATCGGATGAGTTGGTGAGACCAATTACTGCATTCTAGCGCCACAACAGCAATACAAATGTCACAATGAATTCGTTAATCGAACAGAATCAAACCACTGTTCAGGTAAGTGAGGACTCAGTCTCAGAGTAGTTATTATCGAACTTTATCGTGCATATAGTGTCTGTGAATGTAACAGTAACGCGACTAACGTGTGTCCAATCGATAAACTTTATCAGATATACGAGGTATCACTGGATCGTTCATTAAATACGTTCTTGGTCGGATATAGTCACTGACACTGGAAGTATGATAGTCCGACCAAAAGTTATCATGTTCGACGAAATATTAGGCCCCACGCAAACAGGATTTTCGGACGACGCATTTTACTAGAACATCTATCAGAAAAGGTGGTAGGTCTTCTACCGAGTACCGGTACCGCATCGCAGTCGAAGCAAACCGGTGATAGTGATGAAAGCATATATTTCACCTTTTTGTCCGACTGCCTACGTAATTGTACTTGACTTGAGTTGTACTAGTCATAGGAAAGACAACGAACGGTCCCGTTGCATCTTTCAAACACGCCTATACTAGTATAGACCTTTCCATAAATAAAATTTGTTGTCGTGGTTGTGAAGCTTTAATGGTTCTATTTATAGGGCGAGCTATATTTTAGCTGTACCATTTCTGTGATTGCACCGTATTTCTTCATTTCACTATGCAGCCATTTTAAAATTAGAAAATGTTCTCCTTCAGAACTGGACACTCTGCATCTGCTATCAGGAGTCAGCCGTTCTTTCTTCTTGTCTGCGTGATGAAGCCAATCTACTGACAGTTGCCGATTAATCACTGTAGGAGGAAGGTGGATCACTGGATGTCATGCATATGGACCACTACCATTGTTTCCCAAAGCTGCTTGAGGGCTGTACCCCAGGGACATCTTCAGATACAGCATTTAACACCATGACCAGCATCTGGAACAATGATGATGTAACCAAATAAAAACCGTGTGATTGGTAGATAGTGTACTAGTATGCATTTAAATATAGCATATATCTGGACTTCTATCAGATTTCTGACCCAAATGTAGCAAACATTCCAGACAATTCGATTGATAACCGCTGCCGGGATTTGAAATGTCGGGCACACAGCTACACAGCCATATGTAAACTCAGCATTATGTGCAACGCGGGTATTCTCAGCGCGTGTGTGCCTCGGTCGTTGTTTACGCTTGAACATAAATAACTATGCACGCAACTTTGAGCAAGTGGATTTTTGTGTGTAAACGTTCTCAATGACCGTCTAGCATACTCCAACATCGCATACATCAGGTCTGAGGTCGACGACAGGCCGAGAAGACAACCCGCGCAGGCGTACACAGCTACTTCAGACAGTCCCACTGTCTCGCCCGGGGTAGTAAAGCATGGTTTGTATTAGGAAAAGGCGACATGATAAAGCCGTCGAACCATTTGGGAAAGATGCGTAACTATCAACTGATTCAGTCTTTTAAAGATATTTTTGTTGATCTCACGAGTACAGTGTTTGAAGCCAACACACCTACTGGATGCAATGATATTTCCGAAATAGAAGCAGCCATGATGTAAGTAGTTATGTCAGAGCGTATGGCTTAATTACCGTAGCTCTTACATCGCTGCGACTTCAGTGTCAAGAAACATCTTTACACTTTCTCTGGTAAGTTCCGTATAATAGTGTTCGGATGTACGACACGTACTGTCTAGCATTAGGTCCATGCACATTCACATGTATACACATGCGCAGAAACACACACACACACACACACACACACACACACACACACAAACGCACACACACAGGCGCTCACGCTCGCACGCACAAACACACACACACACAGACACGCTCACACACACATACACTCACGCACGCACACGGAGACATACACAAACACGCGCACACACGCACATATAAACATGTACACACACTTATACAAAGACTCATGCATTCAAACACGCACACATGCACACACGCACACACGCACACACGCACACTTGCACGCATATACGTACGCACGCACGCGCGCACATACACCCACACACCCACACGCACACAACCACACGCAAGCACACGCATGCACATAGGGACATACACACAAGCAAACATACATACACGCATTCACACAAACAAGAAAACACGCAAACACATATGCACTCATAAACTCATAGGCATTAAATGCATACAAATATGGATGGCTTCAAGTATTTCTGCATTCAAATATAAATACGTTGTACATAGACAAAACATACACAGAAACGTACATATATTCATACATACATGTATAGATACATACATACATACATCATACAATAATGTATGCACTCATGCATACGTCTGTACATGAATATATATACGTACACACATAAATTCATACATACATTATAACTATAAAAGTGAGAAAATGAGTTGAAAAGGTCTTTGTGTGCACATGGGTATATAATAACTAGTTTAGTTATATAATAATATTATATAATAACTAGTTTAAGTCAAGCGTACCTGTTAAATTTAAGATTATATATTAATTAATGTAATTACCGATTAAGTTAACGTTCGTACATGTGTAGAAACGTACATATATTCATGTACACATACATTCAAACATAGACACATGCATGCATGCATACATACATACATACATACATACATACATACAT
>CM034540.1:3761613-3799113 GCA_020002185.1 Paraescarpia echinospica
AAAAATCAATATTCAACGTCAGACGTTCGCAAGAATGTCTCTCTTCGCGGATTGTGTCAGTGACGTATTTACAGATATGAGAAATGGCGAACACCCAAAATATCTTTGGTCTGACACCTTGAGTGACGCCTGTTGTGCCATGCTATTTTATGGTTATCGGTGAAGAGAAAGAAAGTAGAGATACTTTAAATGATGAGTAGATAACTAATGTTTTTAAATTATGGGAAAGTGATTTAAGCAGGGACGGATCCAGAGTGTAGTCTAGGGGGCGTCAAACATCCACTTGGTTCCGACGAAAGTCGGTGGTCTGAGCTGGACCTTCAGCACGATTCCGCCTTCAAGCTGACGGATCATCCTTGGCATCGGAAGAACGGGGGGTTCTGTTGAACTTTTTTGAGGCCGCGCCGCCATACCTTCAGCTGTTCTTCAGCTTCTCCGCTGCCTCGGCTGGCTCGACTGTGGCATCGGAAGACGGGGGTAAGGGGTCCTGTTGAAAATTGTTCGACGTCGCGTCTCCGTAACTTCAGCTTAAACCTAGAGAGGGACATATTCCAAAGGTTTAGGGGAGGCAAGTTGCGGGGGCCCATTCAAAACGATCTGGGGGCACGCCATCCTTCACGTTGGATTTTGCACCGCTTTGTTCATACATTTTGTTTCGTTCACTTTGTTTCGTGCACTTCGGCCACTTTTGTTCACCCTTTAACAACAACAACTTGGAACGATTAATATAGGTACCAATTACAGCGGACATTCAGGTTGAATTAGAAAAAAAACGTGTGTAGACTGAGTCTGAGTGAATCTCTCTCTCTCTCTCTCTCTCTCTCTCTCTCTCTCTCTCTCTCTCTCGCTGTCTCTCTCGCTCTCTCTCACTCACTCTCGCTTCAATAAACAACCAGGGTTAGTAATTGCTCACTCTTCAGTGTTTTACTTAAATATCACGTTGACCGAAAAGTTCAAATATCTACTTGTTTGAGTAAGTTTTACAAACTTGCATAAATAGAAAAAACAACTTGACTTGCTTCTTTTAAAAAAGCGTTGTCATTTGTTATTTACATTAACGAGATTATGTGGATGAGTCGGTGCCTATAGCATAGACTGGATTCAACGTGCTGATGATCGTATTTCTTACAATTGTAGGATCTACGTGTGCGCATGTGTGCGCATGTGTGTGTTTGTGCGCGCGTATGTGTGTGATTGTATGTGTTTGTGTTTGCGTATCTATCTGCGTTTGTATTTTGTGTGTGTGCGTGTGTGTGTGTGTGAGCGCGCGCGCGCTTGAGCGCGCGTATGTGTTTATGTGTGTGTACAAATGCAGGCTGGTATCCCTATTAATGGTGTCTGACATTGTGGGAGCCAGACAAGTTCCACTGATGCTGGTGTCCCTCTTAATGGTGTCTGACATTGTGTCAGCCAGACAAGTCCCACTGAGGCCGGTGTCCCTCTCAGTGGAGTCTGTCATTGTGGCAGCCAGACAAGTCCCACTGAGGCCGGTGTCCCTCTCACCGGTTTCTTACATTGTGGAAGCCACACAAGTCCCACTGAGGCTGATGTCCCTCTCAATGGTGTCTGTCATTGTGTCAGCCAGACAAGTGCCACTGAGGCTGGTGTCCCTCTCAGTGGTATCTGTCATTGTGTCATCCAAACAAGTCCCACTGAGGCCGGTATCCCTCTCGATGATGTCTCTCGGGGTCATGTTACGGCGACCTCTTCTCCGAGGGCCCGAGGATTTCCAAAGGAGAACTTGGTTAGCCATTTTGTCGTGGGGCATAACATGTCCTGACAGACGTAGACGTCGTAGCCTCACGGTGGTGGAGATCTGTTGTAGACTGCCGTACACGTCCTGGTTGGTGATGTTATCCCGCCAGGACACATTGCATGTTTTACCTATTTGTCTGATGTTGGAGCCGTCAAGTATTCTCTGTAGTGTTCGAGTGTCCAAAATTCGCAACCCTATATGACGATAGGTTCAACTGTGAACCATAAGATGTTAAGTTTTGTGTTTCTGTGTATTGACGGATGCCAAACATAATTCGGTGCATGTATTGCTACCAAAACATGGACTTTTCAACATGAATATCTTGTTGAGTGTTGGTGTATGAGCCATGATATTAGATGAGGAAGTAGAGCGCAGTGGTGTAGCGGTTAGAGCTTCGGGAGAACTCTCGACCAAGAGAACGTGGGGTCGATTCTTGTGCTGGGCAGCTGTATGAATGTCTATCTTTCTGTATACAGTGGTGGATATTTATGTACGAATAATGTTCGCGCATTAATTAAGAACCGTGACTGGGTGCTTCCCAGGGAAGTCGTAATGGTGTTCGATTGAATAGGTCTGCCAGGACCGGATACTGTGCTATATAAGAACTTACCCTTACTTTTAAATTTACTTCTCTATTTGGCTCAATCTAAGGTATGTAGATTATGATTTGTACCTGGTTTTATGTCATGTACTTGGTTTTGCTTGGATTGAGAAATAATCCATTTCCGTTCGATACGCTTTCAACTTCTTTGAGTAGACAAAATGTGTAGTTTCCCCTTTCAGAATGAGAACAATTGCAAATATGTTTTCATACATGATCTGTGTGGCTTGAACAATGCTCTGAGGGATGCCGCATGTAGAATCAATAAATTCTTTTTGTCTACCGAGTGGAAGGCTTTCTTAAAGTCGACGAAGAAAATGGTGGTTTTTCTTAAGAAATTAGTTCATTTTTATTCACATCGTCAATTGGTTGTAATCTGTTGGTCTCTCACTTGGCGGACCTGGAAGAGACTCCGGTGGCTGGGTGTTAGATCCAGTGGATTAGAGAGGTTACACATTTATCCCTTTTGTGGGATAATTTGCTTCCCTGGTTGATTCGGTTTTACGAAAAACAAATGCAAGAGAAATACGTGTTGTTTGCGAGTAATATGTTTTATATTTCTGACAGCTGAAAATTAGGCTACATGAAAAATCGTGTACCAGAAGAACATTAAATAAAATAAAAACACCTTGTTAAGTGGCTAGACAGGTTTTTATTCTGACCCGTGATTTAAATTCGATCTTGTAAGTTTCACAATCAACTTTTTGCAGACACAAACTACTGGCAAGTCTTCGAAAAATGCACACGGGTGTTGTGTTTTGTAGGGTACAACGTGTCGTTGGCAGAACGTTTCAACACAATGAAGTCTAGGGCACCGGTAAGTGTACGGCGTATTGTAATACAGGTACAAGCAAAATGTCTGTCTCCAGACGGGACAAATTGGTAGTTCTTACGTGAAGTCATGATAACAATATTTACCAAATGTTAGAAAGCACACAGCATCGTTACATAAACACCATAAAGCGCTCGCATAGGTATGCGATTGTTTCATCGTACGTCAATTGTACACAACCGCGCCACGCACGTGCTGCAATACTTGTTGTGTGTTCGAAATGACGAATGTTTGACAGGAAGTGAAATTTAGGCCCTAGTCGTGATAGTGTAGAATTGCTAAATTATATTCATATCGCAATGGTATTGGTATCAAGGTCGACGTAAGTCTATTGTGTCAGCGTCTATTCCATATTGACAAACAACCGAATGAATTACGTTCCAAACAATTAATATACTAAATAAAGGGTGATAAAAGGCATTCTAATTATGGTGTATTTTGAACAAATATATATATATATGTGTGTGTGTTACATTACCCACGTGGTGTCGAAGATTAATCCCGGAAAGTTTCATAGCCATAAATACGCTAGCTAGAAAGAGAGAGAGAGAGAGAGAGAGAGAGAGAGAGAGAGAGAGAGAGAGAGAGAGAGAGAGAGAGAGAGAGAGAGAGAGAGAGAGAGAGAGAGAGAGAGAGAGAGAGAGAGAGAGAGAGAGAGGGAGAGAGAGAGAGAGAGAGAGAGAGAGAGAGAGAGAGAGAGAGAGAGAGAATGTGTGTGTATACGTGCTTGCGTGCGTGCATTAACGCCAAGACCTTGCTGGTCACCGAAACTCCGTCAAATAACTAATGTGTCACAATCAGCTTACAGACAGTTTCATTCAACAGAGACTGCCCTCTTAAAGGTTCATAATGACATTAACTTGAACATTAATAATGGTAAAATGACTGCACCTACTAGACCTCTCTGCCGCTTTTGACATGATTGATCACAGCATTCTCACTGAAAGCTTATTAAAGTGGTACGGCATATCTGGCACAGCTCTAAGCTGGTTTTCTTCATATCTAAATTGTATATACCAAACTATAAAGATTGGGAACTGCTTTTCAGCTGCACTGCCGGCTTTGTTTGATGTTCCCAGGGTTCTGTTCTTGGGCCTTTGCTTTTTACTCTTTACACCACGCCACTAAGCTCTGTTATACAAAGACGTAACTTGGATCATCATCTTTATGCTGATGATACTCTACACTCTACAGGTCTACATTTCATTGGCTACCCCGGATACAAATCGTTCCCTTAACCAACTTAGGGATTGCGTTCAAGATATCTTCCACTGGATGACTGACAGCAAGTTGAAATTAAATGCAAATAAAACTGAATTGATCATTATTGGTACTCCAATGCAGCGTAGTAAACTGGATGGTTTTCACTACGCGTCTTTTGAATATATACTGTATCAGGCCAGCAACCTCGGTGCGTAATCTAGGAGTTATCTTTGATACCAACTTCAATTTCCGACAACACATATCTCAAACAAGTCGCTGCTGTTTTTATTATATTCGTGATCTTCGCCGTATTCGCCAGTATTAATCATTTTCTGTTGCTAAAACTATTGCAACAGCGCTTGTTAGCAGCAGACTTGACTATTGCAATTCCCTCCTTTATAAAACCGCTAGCAAGAGTAGTTACAAGGTATCCTCGTTTTTCTCTCTGTACCACTTTTGAAGTCTTTGCATTGGCTTCCTGTACGATATCGTATAATATTTAAAATCTGTACCATTACATACCAGGCACTGTCCAGCAACCATCTTATTTGCATTCATTGCTTATTCCTGTAAGAAAACCTATCCAGCTTCGATCATCAAGTTATGACCTACTTTTTGTTCCTAGAGTCAACACTAACATTGGAACTAGGGCTTTTTCTGTTGCTGCACCAACTCTTTGGAATATGCTCCCTCTTAGTGTT
Source organism: Paraescarpia echinospica (assembly GCA_020002185.1). Classification (NCBI taxonomy): domain Eukaryota; kingdom Metazoa; phylum Annelida; class Polychaeta; order Sabellida; family Siboglinidae; genus Paraescarpia; species Paraescarpia echinospica. The sequence continues at coordinate 3,766,707 of CM034540.1, forward strand.
AGATCAGTTGAAAATATTACAAAATTCCGTCGTCATTTAAAAACTTATCTTCACAACCTTGCTTATCCACCGTAGGTCCCTAGCGCCTTGACCCATCTGTTGACAACTGGTATACTGCTTATGGATTTTGAGATTGACCAATCCTTTTGTTTTGATGCGTCTCTGAACTTGGTTTCCAAGGATTTAGGCGCAATATAAGTTATCTTATTATTATTATTATTATTAATAATATATTCCGAAAGTTATCTTTACGTCTTTCAATGTGAATTTGTGTTATTTTATTACTCAACGTCGGGTTCCAGGCGATCGCGATGGCGGCGTTATTTGTGTGTTGCTGTACGGCTTTCGACGCTTGCAAAGCTGGCTGCTCGCTGGGAGTTCAACAGCTGTCTGCGTCAGTGTCCGGACAGTTCTCTCAATGAGCGCATACCGACTTGCGGCTGCCATCGTTCCATGGCCAGCTGTGTCCGTCGGTGTCAGATGAGGTATTCCAACACAAACACCGATTAATTAATATAATCTTCAATTGACAAAGACGAACATGAGTTCAAACATTTGGCGTGAGAAAAAATGTTATTGATGTCGAGTCAACACATAATGCACATTGAAGCGATGTTATTTGTTCCTCGATTTGTTAAGTAATACATTTTTGTTCCTCTACATAACTATTTTGTCATCCAAAGTGCACATAGAAAGCATGAAATGATGTTCCCAATTAGATTTTCCCCATTAATAGTTACAAAAAATTTCAGATTATAACAAGTCTTTTTGGTAATAATATTATAATTGACGCCGTAAATCCAAGAGTCAGGGTATTTTATTTGCTTCAAGTGACCAGGTGTCTGGTGGGCATTTCTGAATACCCCTACACCTGGGCTGTTCAAAACACCGCGTCTTAAGGTACACGAGCGGTGGACTGATGTGCTAGGGGATGATGAATGCATTTAGGTGTGAATACTAAAATATGGGGTAGGGTTAAATAGTAGTCCATTTCAGCAACATAAATCTTCCAAACTATATAAACTATGGCATCATTGGAACGGTTTTGGAATATTCTTTCCAACTGTATCATAAATGATGTTTAATGATGATGTAATGACGTCACTATGACGTAATAAGTGTACTACGCTATAAATTACTCTACAGTTTTGTACGCAGTTCACGTAAATGAAACCCTCTTACCTACGGAATTCCCGCAACAATATTTTTTCCAAGACGTTTACAACATATACATGTGAATTACGAATAGTAATATATAATACTATAGAAGGAATAATGTTTTAGATTTTATATTTACAGCGTCTTAGCGGAGTAAAGATTCCATATTTTAGTGCGTGGGTATCGTAAATTATTGCTAGTTAATGCATCATCAAGGAATTGTTCTTACTTTAAGGGAACAAGCAACACAAAAACACCATTAAAGAATGCCTACTGTATCACATACCGTCATTTGTATTTAAATCTTAGATCATTTAGTAATTGTTTAAAGAGATTTACTGAGCCTCTCTCGAGGCTGACATTTTGGGCATTTCGCCTGCGGGCGGTGAAAACAAAACAAACTCCACCCACTGAGGTAGGACGGAGCTTATATTATCGTTCACAATCACATGTAAACAAATCGGGTAGCCAGCATATCATTCCAGTCGACCGTCGCGTGGTATTTATTTTAATAATTAATTAATATAATTAATACATAAGAAGTCATTGTTGTACTGTGGATGGTATTAAAGCATCTACACATTATAGCATTTATAGATAACCACATCCCTTTTGCGAGACCGCTCTTCGCGTGCCACAGCAACACTGTCCGGCCCCGGAGTTTTCTTTCGGTGGAAAAATTCAGTGGGGACAGCATCTTCTTTCAAGAGTTTTCGTCATTCAGGTAATCAAAGTAACCTGTGCTCCAAATCAGTCTTGAAGCAGTCCAAGGTAAAATGGTCCCCGCAATCCATCTTACGGTTGAAGTTGAATTTGTCCATCGTGTGTACCAATGTAGTGCAGCCATTTCATCGCCAGATCGCGCGTCGCAGGGAATTTCTTCGCATTTCGAATAAATTGAAAGAATCTGTTTCCTTTCGATGCAACTTCTGCTTTATTTGGGCATGCGTAAGCCTGAAACTCAGGCATTTTGCTTAAAGTATATTTACACAAACAACCCAAACCAGTGCGCTATTATTTACTATGTCCTACCTGCATCGCTGAGGGAGGTGGATAGCGTACGTCATACTCACGCCTTCTATCGCGTTATTCCTCGTGAATTGGGCAATAATGTCAGCGTCCATATTCAATGAAACTTTACGTTTTAAGATTAGTTTTAAAGTGCATAACATTCATACAAAAAATGTGTTATGTGAGAATATACTATCTTGAATGATATATGGCATTTGGGGGGATTTCGAGGGATTTTGAACCTTAGGGTTGCTTGTTCCTTTAATGCGTGGGTGTTGTAAATTATTGCTAGTTTAGTGCATCATCAAGGGAATTTCTTAATACCGTAAAATCGTGTCTCAAACACGGAAGATACATATGTACTATACCTATTTTCGAATATCAAACAACGTAGCTGCAACAAATATTCAAGAAGATTAAGATGATGACGACGAAATGATTCCGAAAAGGTACCTTTAAATTTATAGATTCTTTTATCAAAATAAGAACAATAAAACTGAAATCGAGTTATTGAATCAAGGTCACCATCAGGCATGCTCACAGGGAAACAAGAGGTGAAAACAACTTTCTAATCTTATAATCCAAACCATTTAATTACTTTAACTTAACTAAACTTACCTTTTCTTGACAGGGCGAGGACACCGGACCAGATACTGCACTTCGAGCAATTCTTGTTTGTTATCAGCGAACATCATAGAACTTTCAACCAACAATCTGTGCAACTACCACAAGTCTGGAAACATTACCTGTGGGACATTACCCGGAAGTCGAGGCTACCACATTATTCATCAGAAGAAGAAGAACTCGGCACGGATGACGAAGACGACGGCTATAATAGTTCATAAGATACAGACAAAGTTTGTTATATTAATTAAAATGTTTACATTACTTCCATTTATTCAATTATACAACCATAACCTATGCTGCAGTTTCTTATAACCAAATAACCTATATTTTGAAAAGAGGCGTCACTGTGCGATAACATTGCTGTCTACAATACAAGTTTTTGTCCGACATTTAGCATATATACACAAATGTCGATCTATTGCTTCTGAGTTGACGCACCTCTTAACTAGGCCATATGAATATGTCAACAGTTCTAGGTTATATAAAATAACGCCATATTAATTCAAGGCGAAACATAAAGTTCCGCGACTGGAGCTACCATAATGTTTGTTCTTACGATAGCGCATACATTCGCTCCCCTAACGTATTTCATAATGTTATGTTCTTCTCCGCAGCTTCCTTATTTAAAGTTCGTTTAGAATTGCACCACCAAGGTTATGGACTTTAGTGCTAGGGGTTGACGAATGTCTTTAGATGTGAATAGTAAATTATGGGGGTAGGGGGTAAATCGTAAAGCAACACAAATCTTCCAAATAATACCTTGTGAAATATTTGAATACATTTGCTACAATAACATAATTGTCACACACACACGCACGCACGCACGCACGCACGCACGCACGCACCCCCCCACACATATATATATATCACGTGACCTGTTGCCTAGCAAAAGCTCCATCAAGTCATCAGAAATGAATGCCGAACACGTGGTGTGTTTATACATTCCAACGTATATTTTGTTGAATATACGTTGGAATACCAGATCTCGAACAATACTCTCGGATTGATGATATAATCATCACTGGCTTCCAAACAAACCACAAAACATACGCTCGGACTGCAAGCAGCACAACGACCGAAACCGACGCGGAAGCACCGCCCGAAGAAACGTCCACACTGGAGGACTGCGTTGTGACGTTCCTCACAACGAAGGGAATACCGATCACCAAGAACGACATTTCGGCATGTCACACCCTAGGCGGAGCCAATCGTAAGTCGGGAAGTCGGATACCACGCATTATCATCAGATTTACCAAACGTAAAGCCAAAACAAACGTCCTGAGAATGGGAAAGAAACTAAGAGGCACGAACGTGTACGTAAACGAACACTTAACCGCCAAGCAAGCAGAGCTGGCCAAAACTGCCCGACTACTGCGCAAGCAAAATAAACTTCAGTCCACGTGGACGAGAAACTGCAAAGTGTTCGTAAGACTAAACGGTCCACCAGCCAGTGCAAACACACACCTTGTAAAATGCCTGAAAGACTTCCAAGACCTGGGCCTTGGTCTGGGACTGGCGTGAGTTGACTGATCATTGACAATGTTGTTGTTATTGTTGTGCAAACGCTGTCTAACTATTAGACGCTGCATATTTCTTCTTTGCTTTATTATTGTGGACACACTCATTGTATTGTATATGGGCTGTATGGTATTTCCTATGTTACCCATTCGTTGTTTATCTACGCTATCTAGTTACCAGCAACAGTTGATGCTTAAACGTCTCAAATGGCTAAAAATATGATAAAAAAGACTCCTAGTTTGTGGGAATTGTTAAATACTCATTTTGTCAAATGTGGACTTTGTGAGTCTACCTTTCATAAGACTTGTACCAATATAACACAGTATCAGTTTATGTTAATTATTAAAAAAAAACTAATTTATCGATGTTCATCCTGCTGTGAAGTTTTCCCATTTGAAGATATGAGCGATGATGAACTTATTTTTGAGAATTCACCAAATGAACAAGATTACAAAATCTACAAATTAGTTAATACTTGTTCCCAATTAGAATTTTCCTCCCCTAGTTATACTGATTATAATAGTTTCGACTTTGAAAATGATATCGATCCAAATAACAACTTTTGCGACAACTCAACATCAAAATGTAACTATTACACTGATTCAGATTTCAATGATAATATGTGTAAGCTTAATGGCTTATCATTCATTCATTTTAATGCCAGAAGTCTTAAGAAAAACCTTCTGAAAATGAATTACTATCTGCAAGACTTACATATGAAATTTGATATTGTCGCTGTATCTGAAACATGGGCACAACTGGATGTTATAGATGATTTGAATCTAATTGGCCACAGTGCTTATCATGTAACTAGAGAATCCCGCAAGGGTGGTGGTGTAGCATTATATATTCGAAATGATTTGTCGTGCAGATTACTTGAAACAAAATCCATGGAAGTCGAACATACTTTTGAATGTGTTACAGTAGAACTTGCCATAAAGAATCACGCTAATGTTATTATCAATTGTATGTACAGAACACCTGGTTCAAATTTAGATATATGTTGTGAAAAAATAGAACACATGTTTAATGATGTAAAAGCACACAAAACAATATTTCTGTGTGGCGACCTAAATATTGATTTGTTAAAACATGAACAACACAGCAGTACTAAACACTTTCTTGATTTGATGTATAGTCTAGGTCTTTACCCTCTAATTGATAAGCCAACCAGAGTCACTGACATTTCAGCTACTCTGATAGACATCATATTCACAAATGAATTGCGACACAGTCTCACCTGTGGTATTCTGTATAATGATATCAGTGACCATCTGCCAATATTTGCAGTATGCGAGTATCAAATATGTAGAAATACTAAAATGAATACTCAGTATACCAGAGTAATAAATAAAGACACCTTAACTTCACTCTCACATGAACTAAGTCTACAATCATGGGATGATATTTTAAACTTACATGATGTAAATCAGGCGTATGATCTATTTTTAAACAAATTTATAGGCTTGTTTAGCAAGCATTGCCCTATAAAAATAATTTCAAGAAAAAGTGACTCTTATAAGAAACCTTGGTTCACTAAAGGTTTGAAATGTTCTTGTGCCAAAAAGAAGAAGCTTTACAAAGCATTTGTTATATCCCGCTCACATGAAGCTGAACTAAAGTACAAACATTATAAAAATAAATTAACATCTATATTAAGGTTTGCTGAAAAATCATATTACAGCACAATGTTGGAGAAACAAAAAAATGATATAAAAGGCGTCTGGAAAATTCTAAATAGAGTAATCAACAAACAATCCAGTACTCCAACATATCCTGCCTATTTTATGAACAATGACAAAGAGATACATGAAAAGAAGGAAATTGCAAATGGATTTAATAATTTTTTTTACAAATGTTGGACCCAATCTTGCAAAACAAATTAATCTTCCTAAAAATGATGTAGATATATTTGATTATTTGGGAAAAGAAATTGATAAAAGTATGTTTCTAAGTCCTGTTGATGATCAAGATATCATCAGAACTGTTCAAAATGTTAAGGGTAAAATGTCAACAGATTGTAATGATTTAAACATGAGCATGATTAAGATCATTATTGCTCACATTGTAAAACCGTTGAAGCAGATATGCAATGTTTCCTTTATCACTGGAATATTCCCTAATCAAATGAAAACAGCTAAAGTCATTCCAGTATTTAAGTCTGGTGATAAGGGTGTATTTACAAATTACAGACCTATTTCTTTGTTGCCCCAGTTCTCAAAAATACTGGAGAAATTATACTGTGAGAGGTTAAATAGTTTTCTAGATAAGTATAATATACTCAGTTCTAGTCAATATGGATTTAGATCAAGCATGTCAACATCTCATGCCTTAATAGAATTGGTCGAAGAAATTACTAATTCTCTTGATAATAATAAATATGCCATTGGCATATTTATTGACCTTAAGAAAGCATTTGATACGGTTAACCATGATATATTGGCAACAAAATTATTTTTTTATGGTATTCGTGGTGTTCCATATCAGTGGATTATGAGTTACTTGAAAAACAGAAGTCAGTTTGGTCACTATGATAATTGTGATTCAGAAATACTCAAAATATCTTGTGGTGTCCCACAAGGATCTGTTTTAGGACCAAAGTTTATTTTGTACATAAATGATATTTATAATGTTTCAAGCATCTTTAAGTTCATCTTATTTGCTGATGATACTAACATGTTCTACAGTAATAGTGATATAGGTGAACTTGTCAGGTTGACAAATATTGAATTGGAAAAGTTACATGTATGGTTTGCAGTAAACAGGCTCTCTCTCAATATATCAAAAACAAATTATATGTTATTTGGCAAACGTATTATAAAGACACCTGTCTCTATACATATAAGTAAGGAAGACATAAATAAGGTTGAATTCACCAAATGTTTAGGAGTTTTGATAGATAATAAATTAACATGAAAAAAGCACATTTCTGTGATAAAATCTAAACTCTCAAAGAGTTGTGCCATAATGTATAGAGCCAGCTTTCTCATTGACAAACGGGGAATGCTTACTTTATACCATTCCCTTTTTCTCCCATACATTATGTATTGCATTGAAGTATGGGGCAATACGTATGCTACTACCTTAAATTGTTTAGTAGTGTTACAAAAGAGAGTGGTGCGCTTAATTTGTAGAGCTAAGAGGTTGGATCACACTTCTTCTCTATTCTCTGAATTACATATCTTGAAAGTGTCAGATATTGTTGATTTACGAACTGCACTTATTATGTACAAGGCAAATAGCAATTTGCTACCAGTGAACATACAAAAGTTGTTTACTTTGTACAGTCCTGTATATGCAACTAGACAAAGCCCAACTTTTAAACAACATTTTGCTCACACCAATTTAAAGAGAATGTGTCTTTCGTTTAAAGGTGTAACACTATGGAATTCTCTAGACAATTCTTTAATATGTTCTAAAAACGTCTATTGCTTCAAAAAAAAATACACTGATAATATTTTGCTTACTTACTAAAAATGTATTATCTATATTGGACTTCACAAATTGTTATTTATAGCACAAGTGGTATTGGTGATATATATTTCATTCTTTTAAAAATTGTATGTTGTAATCACGCATGTTGCATATTGTAAAATAATCTTGACTGTAATTATATAAATTGTAAATTGGGCAAGTGTTATAAGTGACACACTTCTTCTTGCCCTTTTCAACTTCAAAACTGTGACTTACAATTGTATACTTGGCATTTTTTTTTATTGTATATTGTGCATGTATTGTGTTATTTTTTAAATATTGTGCATGTATTATTATGTTGTTGTTGTTGAATAAACTTTCATTCATTCATTCATAGTGAGTAGAAAAGCCAACAAGTGATGTTATACGTTTAACGGCATTTTTGTTAATAGCAGAAATTCATGCTAGATAAGTCACTTGATAAGAAAAAATATGGATGGATGCCACCATCGGTTTTGAATTTGAAAGTCATTTTGAAGGTCATAAACTGTAACTTGGGTGAAAGTATTTTATTAATCATTTGACATACACATGAGCACATCTTTGAATATAATCACAGAGTTCATGAGTTTCGTATGTAGTAGTTATGTTATCAGGTATTGAACGTTTAATATAATCATAAACGTATGGAATATTTTAAAATAAAGCGATTTTCTCGAAATGTGTTTATAGCGTATACCAAAGTTGTTTACACACCCATTAATTATATGTAAGCATGTTTTCAGACACACACACACACACTCTCTCTCTCTCTCTCTCTCTCTCACACACACACACACACACACACACACACACACACACATATGTATATGTATATATATATATATATGTTGGTTATTTGCCCGACGTGACTAAAATAATTTACCCAAAATTACCTAGGATGTTCAAGAAGAAAGGTGACATTCACAAATTAGAACTTTGTAACGCATTTGGCCAACTGCCAAATGTACTGAAACAATTCAATATATCATGCAGGAGTTTCGCAAGGTGTATTCTAGCAATCCAAACTACAGGATGGGATTGACATTGAGGTCTATATGAAAAGCATACAGATCATGCTAGACATCATCCGGGGGAAGAGGAATGGCACCCACAAGTCATCGCTGCAATTATGCCTTGACTAACCATCTACGACCATACAAACTATGCCCGATGGAGAACGGTCTATCTTTCAGACAAACACCCTGGGAAGAGCAAGCGTGTTCAATAAGGGAAACTTTGTTTTGAAGAAAACCAAAGGTCGTTCCAATCAAGTTCCTACTTATCAGGCAACTGAGTCAATAATCAGACCATGCATGATGTAGACTAGAATAATCGACATTACAAAAAGCGATCGAGCCAGGTCACCTTGTCATCCTGAACTTTTGTATAGACAAGCCTCTATAAGAGGGTGTATCCATGTTCATACTATGTGGCAAACATATACCTTCTTCTAGGGTAGGTGTCGATGGGAGATGAGAAATATATATATATATTGCTTATAATACCATCTTTGCCGGGTGATTAGCATGGGCAATATTCTGGGGCATCTCTGTTTGGGGATATACTATATTCAGACCCAGAGAGTTAGATCATGTCAGAATCGTCAGTTGACTTCTCATGTGTACTACATAGGTAACGCATACACCATCCAGCCAGTGCAAGTTCTCTGTCATGACAAATTCCCATGACAAGGAGTGGTTGATTCTTGAATGTTTTAAGCACGACTTCTTTGCATGACCACTAAATGCTGATGCCATGTTACAACCTGTTAGTGAATGGAAGCTGAACAGGTTATCCCTCGCAGGTTGTGTAAGTATCTCAGATTCTGGGAGTTCCAAGGGTGTATCATATGCAGCCATCGAAACACTGATCAATTCTACCTTTGTTGTCGAGTTCATCTCACTTCCAAACATGGCCAGGGACAGCGGGGTTGGGGATAGCTTATGCTTCGGGATATTCACCATTTGCACTATTCAACGGATAGTGATGCCACTCTCAACTACGATAGTTGCTTTGTATAGGTCAGCATGGTTTTATGAGTGTTGCTTCCTCAGTGCATCATGAACACTATACTTTCTTCAGCGAATCTTTGCTTCGTGGTGGCGATAACGTGCTATTGGTCTGGATCTCCAGCTGTTAGATGATTATTGGACACATCACTTTGCGCAGAATCTTTGGTTGCAAAATATATTGCTGACATATAGACTGCCTGCTCGGCATGTATCACACGCTTGACAGGAAGACAACCGCGTCCACGGGAAGCAAGAACCAGTGGTTTATAGTCCTCCATTCTGCGTCCACGACAGGTTACACACATCGATCAACTGTTCAGCGCAGTAGGTTGAGACACACGACGTTTCGACCAATTTAATTTAATTATTGCTGTCTAATTGAATCTTGGAGCCATGAACAATATTTTCAATATGTCGTTGTTGTTTTTTCTTTTAACTTCTGCTACATTCACGTCAGGCAATTTTAATAACGACGGTTGTCCATAGAAATGTCACAATCTCTTTGTAACTACGTCACGTAGAGCAGCAATTCGTATGTCTGTGTATATATTTGTAGTGATGGGAAATGTTGCATTTGACTATCATCAATGGCTACTAAGAAAACTGCTTCCATGTATCTGCCACTATCTCGTTATGTGCAACATGCAAGTGTGTTTTGATTAATACATTGAAACTGTTATTCATATAAATGTGTGTATGTTTTGCTTTGGAGATTTAATTAATTTGCTGAGAAATGATTGAGTGTTTCTCTTTAGCCATGTACGTACATATGTATGTACATGGCTAAAGAGAGGCGGCGTTTTGGACTTGGAAACATTACTTTAAAATATTGCTTTTGTTTCACTTAAATAACATGTTCCAGAGATTTATCCTCTGCACTATACGGTGTTGGTTTAGAAGACCAAATAGCAATATGATTTTTACTCTCAACAAAAGACAGCAATGTCTGCAGAAGGACTATTGAGAGTTTGGATATATGAACAATGTTTGGTAGTAGTTAAAAAATTTGACACACTGTATTTATGACTGCTTCTGAAATAAAGTCTACGCGCCAACAACAGGAAGATTTGGACTTATCAACATATGGGGGTTTTGAACCACTCCGAGTAATTTTAACAATACTTATCAGACGTTTCGTTTTCCGAGTTCTCTAAAAGCAGGCCATGTCATTTACAACTCGACGGCCATTTTACTACTTACGGACGACTAACGGTGCGCAAAATTACGTTTAACCGATAACATATTTTTGAGTAAATATTTCGTGTTCTGTTCATTTCTTCATGCAACTACCATGAATAGTGTAACGTTATTAGCAATGGAACATTAACAATAAGGGACACATGCTATATCAATGCAAGAAACAGTTCTCGTTTTGCATGTATAATTGTGATCAAGCACCCATGAGCCAAAAACAATGGGGTACGGTGAACCGGTTCATGGGTGTCAAAACTGACTAGTGCAATGCGCACATTTGTTAGCTTTGAATATGGAATCGTAGCGTTCGAGTATTTGTTAGACTCTCGATAAGTCAAAGGCTTCCTTGTCCCCATGCCGTCTGGAGCATTCAGCTAAAGTTGGGAATATTTTAAAATCTTTTTTAAATCTTGCTAAATCTTGACGTAGCCGTAGAGTGCTTCCAATGCCTACATATCCCACGCCGGGATGTTGCTTATCTATCGTTGGGTTTTCCAGCAGCTCCGGCCAGAATCACACCTCGGATCACGATAACCGCATAGAACACACAGCGTGTGTCAGAGTGACTGATAGCAACCAGTAAAGCTCTTCAGACGAGACACACTGCGCAAGAGTCACAACCTGGGAAATGTGTGTGTAGTGTGTAAACTAAGACTAAACTAGTTTATGGGAACCACTTGTTTGAGCCATTTCGAATGGAACGAAAACGTACTCGCAGAGCAAACGTATGGTGCGAAAGCGTAAACAACATATTCTAGACGTGCAGCAGTCTTGGTCGTCACTATCATTGCTAATTATGAGGGTGTGTGACCTGCCACAGTGAACCGGGTATTTAGTCGCAAGGCCTGTTCTGCACGCGTGCTAAAAATAGCTGTCTACGTCAGGTCCCATCAATGTTTTAGTAGAAGTAAATACCATACCATACATTGCCAAATTATTAGAAAGGCTAAATAAAGATCACATAGTGGATTTTCTTGTTAAACATAACTTGATGAACCCATCTCACCATGGGTTTCTAAAAGCGAGGTCATGCTTAACAAATATGGTATGATTTTGGAAGATATCACTAAATGGGTAAACGAGGGATCACCAGTAGATATCGTCTACTTAGATTTTCAAAGAGCTTTCTACAAAGTGCCACATCAAATCAAAGTTTTCTGCTTAAACTAAAGGCCCATGGTATAGAAACTGGTATAATTAACTGGATAGAAAAATGGCTGATTGACAGAAGACAACGGCTAGTAGTCGATGGGGAGGCTTCAAACTGGAAATCGGTATTGAGAGGGGTTCCATAGGGATCAGTACTAGGACCTATATTATTCTTAATATATATCAACGATTTGGATGACGATATAACAAGCAAGGTGTTGAAATTTGCGGATGATACAAAAGTGTTTAGAAGGATTAAAAGCCATGGAGATAGACAAAATTTATAAGATGATATTGACAGGTTGATGGAATGGTTTGAAAAATGGCAAATGCTGTTCAATTTTGGGAAATATAAATGGCCCCAGACAGGATCTCGGAATAAAGATGTACAATATACAATGGGGGGTACTGTACTAACTACTACTGTAAAAGAAAAGGACTTAGGGTTAACCATTAGTGTTGATATGAAGGTTTCAGAGCAGTGCGGAATTGCAGCTTCAAAGGGAAATCAAATCCTTGGAGTAATTAGGCGAAATAAAGCGTTTAAGGAAAAAAAACTAATAATACCGCTGTACAAAACAATAGTTAGGCCTCATTTAGAATATACCAAACACACAGTGCCAGTGGGGAGAGGTGGTTGCGGTAGATACCATACCATACCATACCATACCATACCATACCATACCATACCATACCATACCATACCATACCATACCATACCATACCATACCATACCATACCATACCATACCATACCATACCATACCATACCATACCATACCATACCATACCATACCATACCACACCACACCACACCACACCACACCACACCACTCCACTCCACTCCACTCCACGCCACGCCACGCCACGCCACGCCACTCCACACCACACCATACCATACCATACCATACCATACAGTGCCAGTGGGGTGCGGTGGTCGCGGTAGCGTACATACCATACTATACAGTGCCAGTGGGGTGCGGTGGTCGCGGTAGCGTACATACCATACCATACAGTGCCAGTGGGGAGAGGCGGTCGCGGTAGATTACATACCATACCATACTGTGCCAGTGGGGAGCGGTGGTCGCGGTAGAGTACATACTACATACCATACCATACAGTGCCAGTGTGGAGAGGTGGTCGCTGTAGATTACATACCATACCATACCATACAGTGCCAGTGGGGAACGATCCAGGGATCGTTGATTCGATTTTATGCAGATTTCCATAGCTTCAGAAAAACTTTTCGCCGCCGCGCCGCCTATTACTAGGAGGGGGTAGAATGTCATATGTCAGCCCTCCAATTGTACACACAGTCAACAAACATACACATTAATCATCTCATAAAATTTATAATTCCACTCGCCATTGAAGCTCGCCACGAACACAAACATTCATGCTCACATTTAATGGAGGGGGCAGAACCATATGTCTGCCCCCCGGAGAAATTCCAGGGGCAGCTGCTTCCCCTACCCACCCCTGATCCCGCGCCTATGGTCATAGAACACTGTGCGTCAGCCATGGTATAAACGGCTGTATGCTATGTTACTCTGAATCAGCCATACATCCTGGTGATTATTAAACCAACATTCGCCGAATTAGTTGAATTAGTTGAATTAAACTTGAATGTGGAACAACTCGTTCGCGCTGGACATCGAGAAGCTTTGCAAATAAATCATAAGGCGTTAGTTATATTGCCAAAATGCAATGTTGATAATGTTTACATTTTATTTAATTTTAATGGGAGAAAAATATGCATGCGAACATCGTTTCATGCTTTTTAAATGCAATTTAGATGGCAACATATTTATTTTTATGAATATAAAATTGTTTACTTAATAAACCGAGGAACAAATAACTTCGCTGTAATGTGCATTATGTGTTGACTCGACATCAATTTTCTCCCGCCAAATGTATTTAACTCATGTTCGTTTTTGTTAATTGAAGATTATATTAACCCATCGGTGTTTGTGTTGGGATATCTCAACCGACAGCGATCGATACAGCTGGCCATGAGGTGATAGCAGCTGCAGCTCAATATGAGTCCAGTGGAAGAACTGTCCGGACACTGACGCAGACATTCGTTGGTCTCCAGCGAGCAACCGGTCCAGCAAGCTTCGAACGGCATGGCGTAACCAGCGGCGGGACTCAGCGTGCAGCAACACAGCAATAACGCCGCCATCGCGATCGCCTGGAACACGAGGAGCAATGATAAACTAACACCAATTCAAATGGAAATACCTATGAAGATTACTATTATTGTTTGACAGAGTTTCGGGGACAAGCAAGGTCTTGGCGTTACTGCATGCTGTCTCATCAAACAACTACACATACACACGCACTCACGCACACACGCACGCATGCACACACGCACGCACGCACACACGCACACACACGCACGCACGCACGCACGCACACGCACACACACACACACTCACACACTTCATCTCTCCCCCCTCTCTCTAGCTAGCGTATTTATGCGGGTATGTTAACGTTTCCTTATAAACAGCGTGCACCTCGGGTACCAAACTATCAGGGAATGATCTGCGATTCCACGAGTGTAGCGTATCACCAAAAATAGTTAAGCTCCGGTTCCGGTGTCTTAGTGTCTGCGTACGATGCTGGTTCGTCGACAAAGTTCACCAATCTACCGATCGAGGCACAACTCTCTGTTTTCATGCTATTAGCTTCACCCACTTTCAAACGGCGGCTAAACTGACATATCAACCAACCAACGCAACGAATTGTGACCCTTAAGTCCCGCTCAGACTATTGACTTCTACAACTTCTACACCAATCGCCGACATCTACAACGTTCCAGTTGTCAGTGAGAGCGCTCTGAATTGTTGGGTACAACTTCTACAACAAGTGTTGTTTCAAATTCAACAAATGAATCTGGTCCAACATTTGTCCATAGTCTGAGCGCTAACCATAACTCAATGTCACGCACAGTTGGCAGTGTGAGCGTACGTAACTGTTGAGTACAACTTATACAACAGTACGTAATACGTACGACTTCGACCAGTCATTCAGTGCAACTGGCAATCACCAAGGCAGAATGGAATGGAGAAAAAGAAGAACTGATCGAAGTGTGGCGGGCGTCCCCCATACTTTATGCAACTACATCAAAGTCGTACACAAACTGGGGAAAAGGATGCGACTATTTCCCAGATAGCGAAGCATTTTAACACGTCCCGTAAGTATGTTTTAATCGACTCAAAGTTATTGCAGTCTGCAGACGCAGCGACAGTGTAGGCTGTAGCATTTGCAGTTATTAGGGCCTTTTCCAAATACAATATTCAATAAGGAAATATTATGTGTAGAGAGAGGTAGAGTGGGTTCAGATGTATTCATGTTTCAGAAACACAGGCTTCTATTTTAAATATTCTTTGTTCAACCTTTTGCTGGTTATCATTGATTTTAGTCGAAATGTATAGGTCTATTTACATTACTATATTAAACGGCTAGGCTAGGGCATCTATATATATTTATCAGGTTCGATTGTATTGAAAAATATTTCATAGGATATGTGGCATGAAAGACCTCCAGGAATTCAGTTGTATTACATTTTTGAAATCTGTCATTCAATCATTTCCTTATTAACATTTGAAAAGATTGTCAAACATTGGGTTCGTTGTGTCTTCATTACAGGTGCTAAAAACACTCCCCAAACACTAAACCGAAGCATTTAAAATGCTTTGACTAAACTCGTCTATTGTAGTGACATATGAATCCGATAGGAGCGACATGGGTTTGTACGTGGTATGCGCAGTTGACGCCAGGATCGTAACGTCATACTGGCAAGTCGCCGACTGGTTAGTTCACAGTGTGAGCGCACCGGGAAGCGTCTTTGCGATTCACTTATGAAAAGCTAACAGGCGCTTTTAAGCCACGCTCAGCGCGCTCGTGATTGGTCGCTGGGGCAAGGAGCGTTTGACACATATGTCACACGCGTTTCAATTTGTTTTACGCGGGGCTTGTTATATGTTAGCAAGGACCTATACGTACACATAATAATTTTATGAACACGTAGGCAGGGCTATACGTACACAAACTAATTTTATGAACAGGTACGTTCATCCTGATTATATTATTTAGCGTTCAATTTAGACTGATACTGATTAGGACACTCTCGAAATCCATTAATTGTAAATGTTGTCATATTGTTATCTTAACACATTGTAAACACGAAGCAAATAGGTGCAATGTGGAGCAGCAATTACCGTTGCTTTTATAAAAAAAAATTGTAGAACATGCACAAAAGTAATAACTAATTAATTTGACTTTAATCGAGCTAGCATATTAGGGAAGACTATTCTCAATATAGTAATGCAATCACGGTCTTCAAGTTTTATTATGAATACTTGCGATGGGATGGGTGTAAAATTATTAGAATGTTGTACATTTGGAAGAAGGATATATGTGGAAATATTTATAAATGCTAGCCAATTAATGTGTTGTAAGTTGTATTCAGTACAAATAATCTATAAACTGCCAAATGACATATTTGGTGCTAAAATAAATGAGATTTGTTTAAAGTTAGTTTAAAATATTTTAGCAAAAAATAATCAATGTGTTCTTGTAGATGTATAACATAATCTATATTGAATATAATCCTGCAATAATTATGATATATTCGTTCACTCACGTACCCATTTGGCATGTTTACTGCTGAGCTAGACTCAGCTGGCAGACATTAAGAAATGTACACATGCATACTTAGCTATATTTAATTATGTAAATAGCATATGGTAATTGGGCTACACTTTGCTCAGTTCGTAAAGTGAAAGAGTCCCTGTAATGGTGCAACATAATTTTGCTGTTATTGTCATAGGAATTTTGCATGTTCCTATAACAATAAGAGCAAAACTGTTTTATTCGTGTAACAGTCACACAAAATATAACGTTACTACGCACACTAATTGAGATGTGTACAGTCTTTTATACAGTTTGTTTGATGCTAGTAATGAAACGATGATACTGTAGGCATAATTACTTATACCCAAGTATGATGCTAGTAATGAAACGGTGATACTGTAGGCATAGTTACTTATACCCAAGTATGATGCTAGTAATGAAACGATGATATTGTAGGCATAGTTACTTATATCCAAGTATGATGCTAGTAATGAAACGATGATACTGTAGGCATAGTTACTTATACCCAAGTATGATGCTAGTAATGAAACGATGATACTGTAGGCATAGTTACTTATAGTTACTTATACCCAAGTTTGATGCTAGTAATGAAACGATGATACTGTAGGCATAGTTACTTATACCCAAGTATGATGCTAGTAATGAAACGATGATACTGTAGGCATAGTTACTTATACCCAAGTATCCAATCCACACACACCACATTAATTCATGTATATTTAAAGCATACCATACTTTTAAGCCAAAGGGCTTCCTTGTCCACCTGCCACCTAGAGTTAATTCTCTGGGTGGCAATCTTGTTAAATTTTGTTAAATCTTTTGTTTTCAAATAAATTAAATTCTAGTAATTATATGATATTTACATATTTAGTTACATCTAAGTATGCATGTGTACATTTATGAATGTCTGCCAGGGCATACGGATGTAAGCAAAAGCCCAGTGGAGTCGAGCTCAGCAGTGAACATGCCAAATGTGTACGTGAGTGAACGAGTATATCATCATTCTTGCAGGATTATATTCAGTATACATTATGTTATACATCTACAGGAACACATTTATTATTTATTGCTAAAATATCTGTAACTAACTTTAAACAAATCTCAATTATTTTATCACCAAGTATGTGTTTTGGAAGTTTGTAGATTATTTGTACTGAATACAACTTACAACATATTAGTTGGCTAGCATTTATAAATATTTCCACATATATCCTTCTTCAAAATGAACAACATTCTAATAATTGTTCAGCCATCCCACCGCAAATAGTCAAAGTAAAACGTGAAGACCGTAATTACATTATTATATAGAGAATAACATGCTAGCACGATTAAAGTCAAATTAATAAGTTTCTAGTGTTGTGCATGTTCTATAATTGTATTATTATCATGAATGCAAAAGTAATTGCTGTTCCCCATTGCACCTATTTGCTTCGTGTTTACAATGTGTTAAGATATTAAAATAAAAGTATGACAACATTTACAATTAATGAATTTCGCGACTGTCCTAATCAGAATCAGTCTAAATTGAACGATGAGTAATATAATCTGGATGAACGTACGTATACGTAGGGCCCTGCCTACCTGTTCATAAAATTAGTTTGTGTACGTATAGCCCTGCATACCTGTTCGTAAAATTAGTATGTGTATGTATAGCCCCTTGCTAACATATAAGAAGCCCTGACGTCTCCCCGCAAAAAACAAAATGAAACGCGCGTGACACATGTGTCAAACACACCTTGCCCTAGCGACCAATCACGAGCGCGCTGGGCGTGGCTTAAAAGCGCCTGTTAGCTTTACATAAGTGAATCGCAAAGACGCCACCGGGTATCGGCGAAAATACAACGTTAAACGTTGCGTTTGCCAACTCAGTTGTAGAAGTTGTAGAAGTCAATAGTCTGACCAGGGCATTAGTCTCCGATGGTTGGCGTACGTTATTGTGACGTTACGCCGACGTAGAGCTACATCGGTTTCGCTGCCAACAAAGCGCGTCAGTTTCGCCGCAGTTTAAAAGTGGCTGGAGCTTATAACATGAAATCAAGAAATGGTGAAGTGCGCATGTCTGAACCTATGCAAATCTGGAAGTTCCTGCACGCAAATAGTCAGTTCCATACGTATTTATTTAGATGCGAATGTCACAAGATATCTCTGTGTAATTATCTTCAATGTTCATCATTGGTTTGAATTTTCGCACTGGACGTCAGGTTATCGTATGCGTTTATAATCCCTAAATTAAACTACAATTTATAACAGTGATCACAGCGATACTAAGGACTGGAATCTCCAGCACATGCGATGTGAACCCATCGCTTATATCCGCAGCACCGAATCATGTGTTCCTGGTGAGTCTCTGCACACATACAGCATAACCAACTATCATTTCCCTCTTCTTCGGTGCTTTCCTGTTGTTTCGTCTTGTGCAATTGCCGTTTTGATTTTGACCGCTTAGACGAATGTTGTAGGCTGTTCGGGACGAATTAAACAGTCATAGTGTCTAACTATTATATACGTGTGCATGTATGTAAAGCGCCCGATGGCAATTTTAATTGATTGGGCGCTATATAAGTACTTTTTTATTTATTTATATTTAGTTAACATCCTCCCCTAGTTTCGTATAGCGCACAGTCAGAGGTGCTCCATCTTCCCCATACTTCATCACACTGCTCTCAGCAACAACATGGATTGAGCGATTTAATGCTTTTGACATCCAGATGACCTCTATTTCACCGACCATTTCTAGCTAATGTGCCAATCTTTCAATCCTCTCGGGTAACGATTTGAACTTCAACCCACGTGGAAGATCTGCATTAAGTACTTCTACAGAAATGTCTCCCAACTGCTTAATGTTGACACACATGTAGTTGATAAGTTTCGCACGCAAAGAATCAGCTTCATTGGCTTCGTATATCTTGAGGATCGGATCAGTCAACAGTCCGAACTCGTCCCGTTCACCTTCCTGTAGTTCCGTGTTCATGCCGATCGCCATGTTACTGAATAAACATCTGCCATCAGGATATGTTTTAGTAGTCCCTGCTGCATGCCGTCACTGGTAGAATATACCGTTTCATGTATTGTGGTAGATCCAGATTCACAATGGACATTGACATTTCGACTACAGTCACCTTTTACCGAGCGTTCACCTGCGCCGACATCGATATTGCTCAGTTGACCTTCGTTGTTGTTCTGAGTGTCGCATGTGCCAATGTTGCCCGGACCATCGCACGTGCCACTGTCGCCCGGGGCATCGTACGTGCAACTGTTCGGAGCTCAGCAAATGTCACCGTCGTTAACGTCAGAGCGACGTATCGTCCTGCCGCGCTTACGCAGCGACCACACTAATCGTTTGGTCCCTTTCTGCACTAATCATCCCGCCCATCTGCCTCTTCCATATCAATGAAAGTACTTTATTCGGTTTAAGTACATATGTCAGACTGGACTCATCCATGCTGTATATCTGTTTTGCTTCGAAACCGTGTTTCTCAACAGCATTCTCAAGGAGACCGAACAATTGAGAGACACGTTCTCGGTTAAAGCCATGGGCCCTTGCAATGTCGGCTCGGCAGGTCGTAACGATCAACGCGGATGGCGTTTCATGAAGTTATAATACCACCTTTCACCAGCTAATTTCTTCGTTTTGTTGATATTATGGGGCAAATTATTTTGTTTCGCCAGATTCCAAAGGCATAGGTTCCTAAAAGACGACTGTCCAACCTCAAGACATGCTCTTCTAGTAATTGCTCCACTTCCACCGGGAAAACACTAGGGTGTCCGAAATATCGAAGTCCATCGTTTGCGTACGAGTTTGATCTCTTCAGATGACGTTTGATGGTTGATTTCGAAATTCCGTACGTTCTCTCCACTGCAATTAAACCCATATCGCCGTATCTATAAGCACGCAGAGCCAGATATATATCTTCTGATGTCCACTTGCTATATGTTCCCCTATAACTATGGCGTTTTCCCTAAATTGAACCCTAGTTTCCTAAATTGAACCCTTGGTTCAATATAAACTCCCCCTAGTGGTTCAATATAGGCAATCCGACAATGAAGAATCCCGGATGTTTCACATGCTTTTGGCTAATGATTCGCGCATCTAACTGCTCTTATCCGTAGATAACATACCCGCTGTCACCAATTCATTCGATATGTAACCAACTTCACCAAACTCTAGATTTATACCAGACTGTAGCAAAACGATTTCCATGCTCAGCTTTTTGTAGACTTCACTCTACCCGCCATTTTGTTCCATCAAATAACTGTTTAGTGAAAGGCCTCGACGCTAGATTGAAGAGCTGTGCGATAACCGTTTGTATTTCATAGAAAATGTTTTGGTTCAATATACGCAACGGTTCGATGTAGACAACCTTCCACTAATACTTAATGCGCGCATGAAACGTAACGTAACAATCGCAGGAACCACGCGCGCGCAGCAAATACTTCAGGAAACCGGTCACTGCGTCATGCATAACGTTGTTTGGCAATATGAAGTTGACGCTGACACAATAGTCTTAGGTCCACCCTCATACCAAGGCAGTCGTCGCATCACGTACGTAAATTATCTAAAGATATAACTATACCTGCGAATGTTTGATTTTATGTATATTTAAACAGTAGAAATAACATAACTTATTTTAACTCCAGTTAATTAAGAGGAGGTAATCGGAGTTGTAAAACTATGGGAAAGTGAAACATCAAATGATTATGAAGATATAAATATGAATTGGATCAAAGTAAGTATTAATTGTATTGCAAAACCTATTACTTCTATTTGTAAAAAAATCTTTCAGCACTAAAATATTCCCCGACAAAAAATGCAAATGCAAAAGGTGTACCACTTTTCAAGTCTTGGGATAAGTATGACTGAACTAACTATATACTTATTTCTTTGCTGCCACAATTCTCTAAAATGTTATAAAACTTTTTAAATTCTCGCTTTGATAGCTTTATTACTAAGACAATTTGTTGAGCCCAAATCAATATGGATTTCGTAAAAATATGTCAACGTGGCATGCATTTGTAGATCTAAGTAATAGAATAAGCCAATAATTCGATGACAAAAATATGCTGTAGATGTCTTCATAGATTTTTAAAAAGCATTCGATACGGTTGATCACCAATTATTATGTAAAAAATTGAATAGTTCTTGGTATCCGCGGAGTGGCTTGTAAGTGGTTAAACTGTTATATAGAAAACAGAAGAAAATATGTGTCAATTGACAAATGTATGTCTGCTGTACGCAGTGTATCATGTGGTGTGCCGCAAGCTTCGATTTTAGGCCCAAAGCTATTTATATTGTACGTTGATGATATGTGCAACATATCTAAACTTGTAAAATATATTCTCTTTGCAAATGACATGAACATTTTTTGTGCAGATAGCGATATCAAAAGACTGAGTGACGCAATGTGTAGCGTACTGGACAAAATGTCTACTTGGTTTGCGGTAAACAGGTTAAACATTTATAAAATCAATTTTACGTTATTTGGAAATCGTATGCTTAATAGGGATGTCGTTATAAGTATAAGGACTGTCAATACTGAAAGAGTACGAGTTACAAAATTTTTGGTGGTGAATGTTGATGATTTACTTAATTAGAATGTTCTTATTAAATACGTAAATCAAAGCTTTCCAAAAGTACAGCTATAATGTATGAATGAACGTTTATTCAACAACAACAACATAATACATGCACAGTATGGTTTGCTGCTGCTGCTGCTGCTGAAAGGACATAGCTGAAGTCATAGACATATGTGTTGCTATGCCCTACTCGAACTAAGAAAACTGAATAAATACAACAGGTATTATAAATAAATCACAAAATAATATACACAACTCATATATAAACGTTTTACTATAGTGCTTGTGTTACTATTACATAGGTTTAACAAAACGTCACCTTCAGTTAACAATTCACAAATATGTAGAAAGTAATGACAATGTATAGATGTATAGTTATCTGCTTAACAGAAATGATACGTATATTCTAAATTGTTCACTGTTCTTGCATTATTTAATATACTGTGTAGAAATATGAGGTAATGCATACCCGACAAATATTAATAGTATTTTCTTATTTCAAAAAAGAGTTATCCGCATTATGTATGGTGCCAAGCGTTTGGATCACACGAATGCACTTTTTCAACAATTACATGCTTAAAATTTGTAGACATTATATAACTGAAAACGTTATTATTTATGTACATAGCTTACTACTGTTGTTTACCATCTAACAGTTTAGACTTTAGTCTTTAGAAGATAGCCGAATAGTACAAATTAATGGCAATCAAGTCGCATGAGCGATATTACAGTAAAGGATTAACATGGGCTGGAACGATTGTCGTTTATAATAACATTGTAAAACTTAATGTATTTTGTGTTAAATGAACAAAAATACGTTCTGCATTCAATAATATTGCATTAGACATTGTCATATATCGAAATGTTTGGCCTATCATTTATGTCATGATGTTATATAATTGGACTTCGTATATAATTATGTGTGACTACTGTATATGTGACGACGAATATCACTATATACTCTATTGTAAAACATTTAAAATGGCTTAATTTGTATTTAGTAAAATTACATAATGTTACTCAATTTTAGTTAAGGGGATACAACCCAGGTGAAAGTGTTTTTTTTTTAATACTAAAATGTTTGTTTTAAATGCCAGATTATGATAGCTTATTATGTTTACTGTGAATAGATATCATTTTACAACAATTACATACCTTTAAACCACTCTTATCCATGGAATAAGGGTGTCAATGTCAAGTAATTTTTATCCATTATGCCACGTTTTCTTTAAAAAAAATTAAATTCAGCATTTGGAAGGATATCTCTAGGAGTAATTATGTGATCCAAATATAGTTATCAATGAGCTCACCAGATACACCATGTTTGTGTTATAAAAATACTGGCATTACTCAATAATCATATATTGTCGAAATATCTTTAATAATATACCATGTGCACACATCTTCACTAACTTGTTTTTTGTACACTAACAGCAAAAACAGGTAACAGCTGTTGTGAAAATATCTTGAATTTGGATCAAAAATATAAATAACTGTAATTTGCATTTCAGCTCGATTACCACCATGATGTGGCACATGGGGAAAGGCATCAACCGCAAGTTTACTGCGAAGGTCGGAGGCAAGGGATGCGAGGACCTCCTTCACTGGATACAGAATGTATCAAACCATCTGTGGTGGTGTTGTGCAACATGCAACGGTGACGCACAGTTGCTGAAGTAAGTACCAAACTTGATATGTATTCATTTTATACCTGAGGCATGTCCAAAGCAACAAGTAACCTTTAGATTTGCAATCAGTAGATGATGAGTAGGGACAACGATCCAAGTAGTACAAGGTGAATTCCAGTCACCGACTTGAATCCCAAATACACTAAATCAGCTCTTATGCATAACTAACATTATAATAAGTTTTTGAAATTTGCATTTCATAGGCATCCAACTTGTTTTTTTCAGGATGGCTACTCAAAAGTACCAGTCAGCATGACTACTACCTTATCAGTAAATGTATTTATTCAGACTTCCAAAACTGATAATGTAAATGCTGTTTACATGTTATGTGTTAATATGTGGACCACCGACTTATGTATGAGACCAAAAATGTTACATAGTCAAAGTTCCTGATGACCAACTTTTCAGTAGTTTAGTCGCTCAGATGTGAGAGGGGGAATACACATATGGATAGTGCTCATTCTGTATCACCCTACCTATTCCTTGTAACCAGTTGCTGTGTATTTTTATGAGTACAGTTACTTGAGTGTAATAAATTACATCTCCGTGTAATAATTACATTCCAGAATGCAATTGTCTGTAATGAAATAAATAAGAGCACTTGTGTCATTATCACCAATTTTATTAAAGAAATATCAAATCAAAACATGATAATCAAAATACAGTGACTGTATATACAGTAGATACAGAAATTAAGAAAAAAAAAACAAGTTATAATAAATTATGTGAAGGAATGTGATGATGGAATGCCTTATTTGTAAGGATCAGTATCGTTTTACTAATGTATCAGTACAATTACCATGATTGGCCATTGTAATGTTACTAAAAACAACCAACACGTTACACAGGATAAGCATTTAAAGTTCACTGAATGCTACAGTCATAAGGTAAATAACAACAGCTTACTAACAACATATAGACTGGTGTGTTACATCAGTTGTTTGAAGACATTTTATTAGAATACTGCATGTACTATTCTGCACTGTAGGAATGAAAGCTAGATTGATGCTGTCTGCTCTGGCGTGGAACTACCGACCACGTCCCAGCCCAGACAAACCTGTTGAGACTGGTGTCATGTGGTCCAAAAGACGCAAGCAATGGGTGCTGCATAACAGACCACAGCAGGTGAACCCACGTACCCACCTACAAATACTCACGGATCGAGTGACAGATGTGTTTATAAAGAAATATCACACTGCATCCGATCACAGCCACTGGGGCAGATGTCCCAAAACCAGAGAAGGAGGATCTGCTGGCAGCAAGAGTTAGTCAATTTGTAAAGAAACAGTAAATACTGCCACCACCCACCTACACCTTCATAGGTCACATGTACATTGTCTAGTTTAGTTTTCAAGTCCACCGTGGTATCCCTCGTGTTGTCCCCCATCGGGGGCAGGGAACCTTGATCGTATTCCATGGCTGGCGCATGCTGGTAGAACTCTCTGTACCTTCGTCCCAGCTTGCCATGCATCCACCAGGTAAACTGTCTGTATGCCGCCAACCTGAGAGAACAGAAATAAATTAGGCTCAAATAAACATCTGACATTATAAATAATTGACATAAAAATCGGTTCTATAACGACACCATTCTTTTATATAAATTGTTTACCATTAAACATGTGTTCATCTGGAATAAGGCAAATATTGATAATTTTGCACTACAGAACAAATTATGACGGTGCAACAAACATTGTATCTATACGTTATGATAACTTAAGTGGAACCATTATAATTTGTTCTGTAGTGAGAGAGTATCACTTTATTCATACAGTAGAATACAATAAAATGTGAAACGATAACCCAAGTACATGTGTGAATACAGTAAATAGCTATGTATAGTAGTATATTGTAGCAGGCTAAGGTAAATAATGACTAACGGTTAAAGTAAGTCATATTGAAAATGAACACATTTATGTATAGGATTACTTGCTGTTGAGGGAAATTTTATTTTGTAATTATTGTCATATTAGGGTGATGGTCATCATATTTAAATTATTCTTGGGTCAGACCAGTGTGGTTCGTCTTTACATTTAGAAAGGGTAAATGGCGTTAGCAGGGCTAGTTTAGACAAGCATACGATTGAATTAGTTGTTTTGTTGGTGGTTTTATTCCAAGAGATTTTAAGGAGGTTGTCAGTCTTAGATTTGTTGGGTTCAGATACATAGCCTCTGCAACCTATTTCAATGCATGTTAATTCTGATTTTATTCCGTTATTGTTAACATCATGGATTAGTGCGACATACTTGTTAGTTTTGAATACATGATCTTTCTTAATGTTAGGTTCAAATGGTAGTCAGTTCAATGATGTGAATTTGCTTACCATGTGGATGGTAGATGACGTATGGTAAGTCCACTAAGTAATTTCCCTGGAAGATTGTTAATAATTTGGGCATCAGGCATGAGATTGCTGATAAAATGATCTGTATATATTTGTATTGCTAGTACTACTATGATGTTGTATTGTGTTCATTATTAATACATTTCAATAACTATTTAACAACACATTTCACTGGTCTTGTAACAATGCATGCACATATATACGTACTTGTTTGTTGGATGGTCTAATTCCCATTCTGCAGCATCACCTGCTCCAAACAAAGAATTCTAAATCCTCTGCTGTTTGTAATGCACAGCAGTCCACCTGTAACACAGAATTAAGCATTTAAATGATAGTTTTACACAAATGTTAAGCAAACATGGATTGTTATTCTGAACAGATTTCACAAAGAATGCATCACGATCCTCTATAGTTCTGTATTCATCCCAGTATTATACCTGGGTCCATAGAAATATCATGCAGATTAAGGAAGGCCGTTTTGAAATGTGTCAATATTTGCACAAAACGGTGGTCATTTTCTTTGTCACCAAAACAAATGGGGGCTCTGGCTAAACAATATTCAAGGTACATTTTATTCATAAGAGCCAATGTAAAGTTTGGGCAGAAAAATTGCAATGTGCATAAAGTTAAAACTCCGTGAGGAGTTAATTCCTACTTATTATCTATCATAGCTCTGCCCTGTACAATTTTGGTTCACATGAATCATGGAGCCATTCAACTACATTTCTTTTAAAAAGTGAGGGTACAGCCATAATTGGTATTCGAAAATGGACATGTCAAAGTTCAAACACTGAGTCCAGTGGCACTGAGAGTGAGATCTAACTAAGTTAAAAGTCAACCAATCCCAAATGTAAGACAAGTGACGTGTCCCGGCCCGAGCGATCATCTCTCGCTGTTCATACGCAGCCCGGAACTTAGGCTCATCGGTTATTTAAACAATAAACTAAACATATTGATAATTACCTTCACCAACAGCGTTGCTGTCGAGTAGCAACCGCCTCCTGGCAGCAGACATATTCAGTTCTTGTTCCTGAACAAGGAGATCGCTGCGGCATTTTCCACACCGACACCAGTCAATTTCATCTCGGCATGGTATGCGCCCCGACATTTCCACTGCCCGTGGGCCTTCCTGTTCGTGCCCACCGGCACGCGTCTTTGCCCTATCTTCCAACACAGGCCCTTGTTTTTGTGGTTCAAACCGGTATCCAGCTGCTTCGAAATCGATTTGGTTTTCGTTGTCTTCCGAAGAATTGGAAAGCCATCTTACTTACACAGTCACAGCGCAAGCGCACATAGTTTAATTGGTAAACTTACCATAGCGCCACCTAACGGAGTTGGGAACAAATAGTACGCAGACAATTTTACGAAGCGAGTTACGACAGTGTGACGTCACTTTCTTCTAACAATGGCGTAGTCCATAGAAATTCGGTAGTTGTGTGTTAACAAATGTTTTCCTGGTAAACCGCTGACGTTAACAATTTTATTGTAGTTGGAAATTGTTAGTTTGTATTAACTCTTTTAGATGCTTAACACCAAAACGTTGCCTTTTGTTTTCCTTTAAGAGCTAGTCATGACTTAAAACGGCTCCGCGTTCATCCCACAATGAGATCGTTGAATCTCTGTTTCTGCGTAGTGTGGTTGTATGTATATGTATTGATTATATTGTGTGAAACAGGACAAAAGTACACATGATGGAAGCCTAGCCTTTTTACCTTAACAAGATTGTCAGGGTAAACTTACATGAAAGTCAATGATTTCGTGTTTACCCCCTTCAAACAGTGTATACACACTTACGTGTGTATAAGGTATTTTGTAGATTATGTATAATTATATTACATAAAATATACGATGTTTATATGGTTATGTATGTGTATATATACACGAATGTCGTTTTCTTGTATCATGTTGCCAATTTTTGAATACACGAATCATTCATTCATTCATTCATTCAATACCATGACGACACAAATGTTATTTGACAATTCTACACTATCACGACTAGGGCCTGAACTTCACTTTAATCAAACCTTCGTCATTTTGAACCTACAATAAGTATTGCAGCACATGCATGGCGCGGTTGTGTACGATTGACGTACGCTGAAACAATCGCATACCTAAGAAAGCGCTTTATGGTGTTTATGTAACGATGCTATATGCTTTCTAACATTTGGTAAATATTGTTATCACGACTTCACGTAAGAACTACCAATTTATCCCGTCCGGAGACGGACATTTTGCTTGTATCTATATTATAATACTCCGTTCACTTACCGGTATTCTAATCTTCATTGTCTTGAAACGTTCGACAAATGACACTTTGTATTCTACAAAACAATAATACGGGTGTAAATTTTTCGAAGTTGGTTTCTCCAAATAGTTTAGTGTGAAACTTACAAGATCGAATTTAAATCACTGGTCAGAATATAAACTTTTCTTGCCGCTTAGCAAGGTGACTTAGATTTGTTTCTAATGTTCTTCCGATATACAAATTTTGAAGTAGTCTAATTTTCAGCTGTCAAAAATATAAAACATATTACTCGCAAATAACACATATTTCTTGCATTTGTTATTCGTAAAATCGAATCTCGTCTACACGACACCATTTTGTATACCAAAAACGAAACTTATACATCGAACATGTTCGATGTATATGTTTCGTTTTAATATAGAGAAAGATATTTGGGTAATTTGGCAAGCATCAAAATCGTGTTGAATGTGACAGTTAGGTGCAATCACATATACATTGCACACACACCCATGTATACTATATATTTTTGTTTTGATTATACGATAATGTATTGTAACTTACCAATGAAAGATTCCAACAAACGCAATGTCTTCAAAGTAAAGGCGACTGTCCGGTAACGTTTCACGACGGTAATTAACAAGATGAATGGTTGTCATCACAATTATAAGGTGTTGTGCAAACAACGTATGTACGGCGGGTGGACGATCACGTGAGACGAGATAAGTGCGGAACGAAACTCAAGAGGACGTGTGCAGATCTATTGTCATTGCAAGTTCGCCCGAATTAACTGTTTGGTGTACACTAGCAGGATGAACCGACAGTGAAATATGAAATAATTAATGTCAGCAACTTAAACTTTGTCACCGTTTTTACATAATAATGGAATGAAATTAACTTGAATCGGGAGGACAAAATACTAGCTTTGTTTATCCTGTTATCACTGTAACGTTAATACGTTAATATTTGAGTAAACATACGTCTGCTGCATCAGTCTGAATGCACTAAAATAGTGCTTCCCACGTATATCCATAGTCTGACAAAAGACAATTTTGTTACATCAATGGAAAAACTGGATAATAGTATTGACTCGGCGAGAGGTGAGATCGCACTGTACGTGACGTGCTCGCTCTGTGCAAACAGTGCAAATTATACAAGTTTTAACCGATCAGCAGCACTACACATTTTCGCACACAACTCCACGAAAGCACCAAGATTCTATCGGACTTCGTGATTTTAGTAAATAGAAGTGACTTTTTGTGAATTATTCAGTTTTAATATCAGGGTGCACCTGTATGAAACAAGCTTGAACGTCATGCATGACCGGATATGTCAATAACAATTGACATGTGGATTAATTGCAGGACAAATTGACACAACCTGTGTGCGGTCAAACGTAAACATTACAATACTTAAAAATCACTTGTATGCTGGACGCCAACCAACACCAACGCCCGTGTCCGTGTGCCGCTAGCAATAACTACTGACGTGTTAGTGTATATATATATAGAACTGGCAGCAACGGTCAGAAGTCGCCAATCAAAACGGTCAAGCTCGAATCGCTCGCCTGTAATGGGTATCTCCACAGAAACCTGGAGAGTCCATATTGGTTCTTTCCATGCGAATAAATGGCCGCGCTGGCAGAACCTTGCGAAGGTGAACCAAGCGAAATCGATCGTCGGGTAGATGGGGCCATGCGGCCCCCTTCACGGCCCGGCTCTGCCTTCACGTCGGCCTGATGTTGGCGTCGCTGTTGCTCGTGGGGGGCATTGAGCCGAGCCCTGATCCAGTCACCCCAGCAACAGACACCGCCACACCGACAAATGACGCCGCGGGGTTCATTTGGAGTGAAACAGCAATTCCAAACCCACGCCTAGAGCAAACACCTCACACATCCTACCTGGACTATAAGATTTTAAAAGCAGGAGACATTCAGTTAAACCCGGGACCCAAAGAGAATGGTTGCCATGTTTGCAGCAAGACAGTGGACTCACAACATGGTCTACAATGTGACACTTGTGATGTTTGGTTGAACCCCGGCTGTGTCAGTGTTAACCAACAGGAACTTTGTGCATTTGAAACGTATGATATCTTCTTTATGTGTCCAATGTGTGAATGGGAGAAAAATGACAACAATGACATAAATAACATTGAATGTGATGTATTTAGTGACGGCGATAGATGATCAAATATTGACATGGGTGGAGATATACAAACAATACTAGACCCTACCACTGTCGCTGGTCTATCTTTTGCTCGTATTAATGTAAACGGTATTGATGTCGAGGGAAGAATAGATGAAATGAGACATATTTTTCAACGAAAGCCTTTCAACATTATTGGCATTATTGAAACTAAACTGATAATGATATGCCCATTAGCAAACTTTATATTGATGGATATGAATTAGTCCGAGCTGATTCATAGAACAGTGGAAATGAGAAATTTCAAAAACTTTGATAAAAATGACTTTTGTAATGAATTAAACATGTGTGACTGGAGTTCTGTTGATCAGTTTGAGGACGAGAATGAGGCTTACAAGAGATTTAAGGATCTCTTTACACATGTATGTGGCAAACCCTGCCCATTTGTTACTAGACGAGTCAGGAAATCACTTCTTCCGTTGTTAACTGATGACATTAAAGCTGATATTAAAATGAAACATTATTTTGAAAAAAACAGCACATTCTAAAGGATTATAAATATTTTTGCAAATGTATAGGCACTTCAGGAATGTCGTTTCGAATTCTTCCAAGACTGCAAAGCGGGACTACTACACTGGTCAAATCCTGGAAAATAAGAAGAAACCAAAATTAATGTGGAAATGCCTACAAGAACTCCTGCCAGGAAAATCCAAGTCCAGCCCCAAAGGTGTACTTGTTGAAGGTCAAATAATTACTGATCCCAAATGAAAGACCAATGCATTCAACAAGTATTTTATATCATTGGTCAAGAATTGGCAAGTAGGCTTTCACCAGCTGATTCATTCACTCCACCTAAATCACCCGAAATACCTGCTTTTACTTTCCCTACTGTCACACCTAATTTTATTGAACAACAGCTAAGGAATATGCCCGAAAATAAATATCTTTGTCTGGACAGACTGCTTGGCAGACAACTACGCGTAGCAGCACCAGTCATATCACAACCACTCGCTTTCATTCTAAATCTCTCTCTGACATCTGGCAAGTTTATTACAGAATGGAAATGGGCAAAGGTGCTACCACTTTGCAAATCAGGTCCATCAATGGAAACTAACAACTACAGACCGATCTCAATTCTACACATTTTGTTTAAACTACTTGAACGTTTTGTTCACAATTCCTTTACATATTATTTGAAAGAGCATAAAATTCTCACGAATGCCCAATCAGGTTTCAGAAGATTGCACTCCACTGTAATTTCACTGCTAAATGTTACAAATCGATGGTTAAAAACACCGATAAAGGAATTGTAGCGGTAGTAGTGTTCATTGATCTCCGGAAGGCCTTTGACACCGTGGACACTGATATTCTGCTGGCAAAACTTACAAGATTTGGGGTTACTCACATTGAACATCAGTAGTTCTCGAGCTACCTCACTGGTAGATCACAGTCAGTTTCGGTGGATGGCCATCTGTCTGATCCTTTGCCTATCAATATTGGGGTGCCCCAAGGGTCAATCTTGGGACCCTTGTTGTTTCTGCTATACCTAAATTATCTGCCTGCAGTCACCGAATCATGCAATATAAACATGTTTACAGACGACACTGAAATTGATTCAGTTGCAAAACCAGGTTG
>CM034540.1:3801613-4026613 GCA_020002185.1 Paraescarpia echinospica
GTGGTCGCGGTAGAGTACATACCATACCATACAATGCCAGTGGGGAGAGGTGGTCTCGGTAGAGTACATACCATACCATACAGTGCCAGTGGGGAGCGGTCGTCGCCGTAGAGTACATACCATACCATACAGTGCCAGTGGGGAGAGGTGGTCTCGGTAGAGTACATACCATACCATACAGTGCCAGTGGAGAGAGGTGGTCGCCGTAGAGTACATACCATACCATACAGTGCCAGTGGGGAGAGGTGGTCGCCGTAGAGTACATACCAAACCATACAGTGCCAGCGGGTCGCGGTGGTCGCGGTAGAGTACGTACCAAACCATAGTGTTCCAGTGGGGAGAGGTGGTCGCGGTAGAGTACATACCATACCATACAGTGCCAGTGGGGAGAGGTGGTCGCGGTAGAGTACATACCATACCATACAGTGCCAGAGGGGAGAGGTGGTCGCGGTAGAGTACATACCATACCATAACCATGGTCGCGGTAGAGTACAGTGCCAGTGGGGAGAGGTGGTCGCGGTAGAGTACATACCATACCATACAGTGCCAGTGGGGAGAGGTGGTCGCGGTAGAGTACATACCATGCCATATTGTGCCAGTGGGGAGAGGTGGTCTCGGTAGAATACATGCCATACCATACAGTGCCAGTGGGGAGAGGTGGTCGCCGTAGAGTACATACCATACCATACAATGCCAGTGGGGAGAGGTGGTCGCGGTAGAGTACATACCATGCCATAGTGTGCCAGTGGGGAGAGATGGTCTCGGTAGAATACATGCCATACAATACAGTGCAAGTGGGGAGAGGTGGTCGCGGTAGAGTACATACCATACCATACAGTGCCAGTGGGGAGAGGTGGTCGCCGTAGAGTACATACCATACCATACAGTGTCAGTGGGGAGAGGTGGTCTCGGTAGAATACATACCATACCATACATTGCCAGTGGGGAGCGGTGGTCGCCGTAGAGTACATACCATACCATACAGTGTAAGTGGGGAGCGGTGGTCGCCGTAGAGTACATACTATACCATACAGTGCCAGTGGGGAGAAGTGGTCGCGGTAGAGTTCATACCATACCATACAGTGCCAGTGGGGAGAGGTGGTCTCGGTAGAATACATACCATACCATACAGTGTCAGTGGGGAGCGGTGGTCGCGGTAGAGTACATACCATACTATACAGTGTCAGTGGGGAGAGGTGGTCGCGATAGAGTACATACCATACCATACAGTGTCAGTGGGGAGCGGTGGTCGCGGTAGAGTACATACCATACCATACAGTGTCAGTGGGGAGCGGTGGTCGCGGTAGAATACATACCATACCATACAGTGTCAGTGGGGAGCGGTGGTCGCGGTAGAATACATACCATACCATACAGTGTCAGTGGGAAGCGGTGGTCGCGGTAGAGTACATACCATACCATACAGCGCCAGTGGGGAACGGTGGTCACCGTAGAGTACATACTATACCATACAGTGTCAGTGGGGAGAGGTGGTCGCCGTAGAGTACATACCATACCACACAATGCCAGTGGGGAGAGGTGGTCTCGGTAGAATATATACCATACCATACAGTGTCAGTGGTGAGCGGTGGTCGCGGTAGAGTACATACCATACCATGCAGTGTCAGTGGGGAGCGGTGGTCACGGTAGAGTACATACCATACTATACAGTGTCAGTGGGGAGAGGTGGTCGCGGTAGAGTACATACCATACCATACAGTGTCAGTGGGGAGCGGTGGTCGCGGTAGAGTACATACTATACCATACAATGTCAGTGGGGAGAGGTGGTCGCGGTAGAATACATACCATACCACACAGTGTCAGTGGGGAGCGGTGGTCGCGGTAGAGTACATACCATACCATACAGTGTCAGTGGGGCGGTGGTCGCGGTAGAGTACATACCATACCATACAGTGTCAGTGGGCAGAGGTGGTCGCGGTAGAGTACATACCATACCATACAGTGTAAGTGGGGAGAGGTGGTCGCGGTAGAGTACATACCATGCCATACAGTGTCAGTGGGGAGTGGTGGTCGCGGTAGAGTACATACCATACCATACAGTGTAAGTGGGGAGAGGTGGTCGCGGTAGAATACATATCATACCATACAGTGTAAGTGGGGAGAGGTGGTCGCGGTAGAGTACATACCATACCATACAGTGCCAGTGGGGAGAGATGGTCGCGGTAGAGTACATACCATACCATACAGCGCCAGTGGGGAGAGGTGGTCGCGGTAGAGTACATACCATGCCATAGTGTGCCAGTGGGGAGAGGTGGTCTCGGTAGAATACATGCCATACCATACAGTACCAGTGGGGAGAGGTGGTCGCCGTAGAGTACATACCATACCATAGTGTGCCAGTGGGGAGAGGTGGTCACGGTAGAATACATGCCATACCATACAGTGTCAGTGGGGAGCGGTGGTCGCGGTAGAGTACATACCATACCATACAGTGTCAGTGGGGAGAGGTGGTCGCGGTAGAGTACATACCATACCATACAGTGCCAGTGGGGAGCGGTGGTCGCGGTAGAGTACATACCATACCATACAGCGCCATTGGGGAGAGGTGGTCGCGGTAGAGTACATACCATGCCATAGTGTGCCAGTGGGGAGCGGTGGGCGAGGTACAGTACATACCATACCATACAGTGTCAGTGGGGAGCGGTGGTCGCGGTAGAGTACATACCATACCATACAATGTCAGTGGGGAGCGGTGGTCGCGGTAGAGTACATACCATACCATACCATACAATAGAGTGACAGTGGGCAGAGGTGGTCGCGGTAGAGTACATACCATACCATACAGTGTAAGTGGGGAGAGGTGGTCGCGGTAGAGTACATACCATGCCATACAGTGTCAGTGGGGTGGGGTGGTCGCGGTAGAGAACATACCATACCATACAGTGTAAGTGGGGAGAGGTGGTCGCGGTAGAGTACATACCATGCCATAGAGTATAAGTGGGGAGAGGTGGTCGCGGTAGAGTACATACCATACCTTACAGTGCCAGTGGGGAGAGGTGGTCGCGGTAGAGTACATACCATACCATACAGCGCCAGTGGGGAGAGGTGGTCGCGGTAGAATACATACCATACCATACAGTGCCAGTGGGGAGCGGTGGTCGCGGTAGAGTATGTACCATGCCATAGTGTGCCAGTGGGGAGCGGTGGGCGAGGTACAGTACATACCATACCATACAGTGTCAGTGGGGAGCGGTGGTCGCCGTAGAGTACATACCATTCCATACAGCGCCAGTGGGGAGCGGTGGTCGCCGTAGAGTACATACCATACCGTACAGTGTCAGTGGGGAGCGGTGGTCGCCGTAGAGTACATACCATACCATACAGCGCCAGTGGGGAGCGGTGGTCGCGGTAGAGTACATGCCATTCCATACAGTGTCAGTGGGGAGCGGTGGTCGCGGTAGAGTACATGCCATACCATACAGTGTCAGTGGGGAGCGGTGGTCGCGGTAGAGTACATACCATACCATACAGTGCCAGTGGGGAGCGGTGGTCGCCGTAGAGTACATACCATTCCATACAGTGTCAGTGGGGAGAGGTGGTCGCGGTAGAGTACGTACCATACCATACAGTGTCAGTGGGGAGAGGTGGTCGCCGTAGAGTACATACCATACCATACAGTGCCAGTGGGGAGAGGTGGTCGCCGTAGAGTACATACCATACCATACAGTGCCAGTGGGGAGAGGTGGTCGCGGTAGAGTACATACCATACCATACAGTGTCAGTGTGGAGCGGTGGTCGCGGTAGAGTACATACCATACCATACAGTGTCAGTGGGGAGAGGTGGTCGCCGTAGAGTACATACCATACCATACAGTGCCAGTGGGGAGAGGTGGTCGCCGTAGAGTACATACCATACCATACAGTGTCAGTGGGGAGAGGTGGTCTCGGTAGAATACATACCATACCATACAGTGCCAGTGGGGAGCGGTGGTCGCCGTAGAGTACATACCATACCATACAGTGTAAGTGGGGAGCGGTGGTCGCCGTAGAGTACATACTATACCATACAGTGCCAGTGGGGAGAAGTGGTCGCGGTAGAGTTCATACCATACCATACAGTGCCAGTGGGGAGAGGTGGTCTCGGTAGAATACATACCATACCATACAGTGTCACATACCATACCATACAGTGTCAGTGGGGAGAGGTGGTCGCCGTAGAGTACATACCATACCATACAGTGCCAATGGGGAGAGGTGTTCGCCGTAGAGTACATACCATACCATACAGTGCCAGTGGGGAGAGGTTGTCGCGGTAGAGTACATACCATACCATACAGTGCCAGTGGGTAGAGGTGGTCGCGGTAGAGTACATACCATACCATACAGCGGCAGTGGGGAGCGGTGGTCGCGGTAGAGTACATGCCATACCATACAGTGTCAGTGGGGAGCGGTGGTCGCGGTAGAGTACATACCATACCATACAGTGCCAGTGGGGAGCGGTGGTCGCCGTAGAGTACATACCATTCCATACAGTGTCAGTGGGGAGAGGTGGTCGCGGTAGAGTACGTACCATACCATACAGTGTCAGTGGGGAGAGGTGGTCGCCGTAGAGTACATACCATACCATACAGTGCCAGTGGGGAGAGGTGGTCGCCGTAGAGTACATACCATACCATACAGTGCCAGTGGGGAGAGGTGGTCGCGGTAGAGTACATACCATACCATACAGTGTCAGTGTGGAGCGGTGGTCGCGGTAGAGTACATACCATACCATACAGTGTCAGTGGGGAGAGGTGGTCGCCGTAGAGTACATACCATACCATACAGTGCCAGTGGGGAGAGGTGGTCGCCGTAGAGTACATACCATACCATACAGTGCCAGTGGGGAGAGGTGGTTGCGGTAGAGTACATACCATACCATACAGTGCCAGTGGGGAGCGGTGGTCGCCGTAGAGTACATACCATACCATACAGTGTCAGTGGGGAGCGGTGGTCGCGGTAGAGTACATACCATACCATACAGTGTCAGTGGGGAGAGGTGGTCGCCGTAGAGTACATACCATACCATACAGTGCCAATGGGGAGAGGTGTTCGCCGTAGAGTACATACCATACCATACAGTGCCAGTGGGGAGAGGTTGTCGCGGTAGAGTACATACCATACCATACAGTGCCAGTGGGGAGAGGTGGTCGCGGTAGAGTACATACCATACCATACAGCGGCAGTGGGGAGCGGTGGTCGCGGTAGAGTACATGCCATACCATACAGTGTCAGTGGGGAGCGGTGGTCGCGGTAGAGTACATGCCATACCATACAGTGTCAGTGGGGAGCGGTGGTCGCGGTAGAGTACATGCCATACCATACAGTGTCAGTGGGGAGCGGTGGTCGCGGTAGAGTACATACCATACCATACAGTGCCAGTGGGGAGCGGTGGTCGCCGTAGAGTACATACCATACCATACAGTGTCAGTGGGGAGAGGTGGTCGCGGTAGAGTACGTACCATACCATACAGTGCCAGTGGGGAGAGGTGGTCGCCGTAGAGTACATACAACCATACAGTGCCAGTGGGGAGAGGTGGTCGCGGTAGAGTACATACCATACCATACAGTGTCAGTGGGGAGAGGTGGTCGCCGTAGAGTACATACCATACCATACAGTGCCAGTGGGGAGAGGTGAGGTCACTTGGTAAAATTACATACCATACCATACAGTGCCAGTGAGGAGCGGTGGTCGCGTGGGGAGTTACCTTGCACCACATACCAGCCTACAGTGTCAGTGAGGGAGCGGTGAGGTCGCGGTAAGAGTACATACCATACCATACCATACCATACCATACAGTGTCAGTGGGCAGAGGTGGTCGCGGTAGAGTA
Source organism: Paraescarpia echinospica (assembly GCA_020002185.1). Taxonomy (NCBI): domain Eukaryota; kingdom Metazoa; phylum Annelida; class Polychaeta; order Sabellida; family Siboglinidae; genus Paraescarpia; species Paraescarpia echinospica. Next base: position 3,807,446 of record CM034540.1, read on the forward strand.
CATACCATACCATACAGTGTAAGTGGGGAGAGGTGGTCGCGGTAGAGTACATACCATGCCATACAGTGTCAGTGGGGAGAGGTGGTCGCGGTAGAGTACATACCATACCATACAGTGTAAGTGGGGAGAGGTGGTCGCGGTAGAGTACATACCATGCCATAGAGTATAAGTGGGGAGAGGTGGTCGCGGTAGAGTACATACCATACCTTACAGTGCCAGTGGGGAGAGGTGGTCGCGGTAGAGTACATACCATGCCATAGTGTGCCAGTGGGGAGAGGTGGTCTCGGTAGAATACATACCATACCATAGTGTGCCAGTGGGGAGAGGTGGTCTCGGTAGAGTACATACCATACCATACAGTGTAAGTGGGGAGAGGTGGTCGCGGTAGAGTACATACCATGCCATACAGTGTCAGTGGGGAGTGGTGGTCGCGGTAGAGTACATACCATACCATACAGTGTCAGTGGGGAGCGGTGGTCGCGGTAGAGTACATACCATACCATAGTGTGCCAGCGGGGAGCGGTGGTCGCGGTAGAGTACATACCATACCATATTGTGCCAGCGGGGAGCGGTGGTCGCGGTAGAGTACATACCATACCATACAGTGTCAGTGGGGAGCGGTGGTCGCGGTAGAGTACATACCATACCATACAGCGTCAGTGGGGAGCGGTGGTCGCGGTGGAGTACATACCATACCATACAGCGCCAGTGGGGAGCGGTGGTCGCGGTAACGTACATGCCTTGCCATGGTGACGAGCTGGAGCGCCGGACTGTCGATCCAGGGGACGGTGATTCGATTTTATCTAGATTCCCAAGGCTACCACCTCAACAACCACTTATAACTTATTGCATTTGAATGTCACTAGTAACAATAATACAAATAATGTATATTTTTAAAGAGTGCTTGGATTATTTTGTATGGATCAATACACAATTTTGTTTAATGTTCGTAGTCAATGGTGAACTGACAAACTGACACTGCGCTTTAGAAATACAGCCTATTACTTGGAGGGGGATAGAAAACCATATATCTGCCCTCCAATTGCATACACCTTTCACAGTCAACAAAATACACATTAATCATCTCATAAAATATACATTTCCACCCGCCATTGACGATCACCACAAAAATATTCACGCTCACATTTAATGGAGGGCAGAACCATATGTTTGCTCCCTCCGGAGAAATTCCAGGGGGTAACAGCCTTCCTGTCCACCCCTGTGGCCGCGCGTATGGTCACAGTACACTGTGTGGCAGCCATGGTATAAACGGGCAGCTGTATGTTACGTTACTCTGAATCTGACGTGGAACACACTGAGTGTCCAACAAAAGTTGGAACAGGCGTGTAAGAACACTTCCTTCCTCTTCTAAGTACTGCTGTAAAAGAAAAGGACTTAGGGTTAACCATTAGTGCTGATATGAAGGTTTCAGAACAGTGCGGAATTGCAACTATAAAGGGAAATCAAATCCTTGGATTAATTAGGCGAAACATAACGTATAAGGAAAAAGAGCTAATAATACCGCTGTACAAAACTATAGTTAGGCCTCATTTAGAATATTGTATTCAAGCGTGGAGGCCATATCGCAGGAAGGACATAGATATGCTAGAAAGAGTACAGAGGAGAGCAACTAAAATTATACCAAAACTGAGGGATCTTAGTTACGAAAAAACCCTAAAAAAATGCGGTTTAACAACACTAGAGACCAGGAGATTGAGAGGAGATCAGATAGAAGTGCTTAAAATAATAAATGGTTATGATAATATTGATAGAAATATTTTTTTCTCAGTTAAGAAAGATAGAAGGACTAGAGGACATGAAGTTACATTAGCAAAGGAGCAGAGTAGACTGAATATAAGAAAGTTTTCATTTTCACAAAGGACTGTAAATGAATGGAACAGATTACCTGCTGATTGTGTGGGTGCTAGTAGCGTGAATATGTTTAAGAATAAAATCGACACATACCTCAGACGGGCGGGATACACATAGATAAAAAGGTCGGACTCTCGATAAGCCAAAGGGCTTCCTTGTCCACCTGCCACCTAGAGTTAATTCTCTGGGTGGCAATCTTGTTAAATCTTGTTAAATTGTTTCTCAACCTTATTTTTGTATTGAAGTTTAGCAGTTTCGATATTGTTTCTCCAGTTCCCTGACTTTCTGTTTATTCCCCTGCAAAAATGCAATCTTTTTCTCATTCAGACACTGCATCAAGTCCTTGCCGATCCACGGTTTATTATTTGGGTATATGCGAACTACCTTTTGTAGGGATGATAGAGTCCTCACAGAAAATTATGTTTAACAAGATTTAACAAGATTGCCACCCAGAGAATTAACTCTAGGTGGCAGGTGGACAAGGAAGCCCTTTGGCTTATCGAGAGTCCGACCCTTTTATCTATGTGTGTCCCGCCCGTCTGAGGTATGTGTCGATTTTATTTTTAAACATAGTCACGCTACTAGCACCCACACAATCAGCAGATAATATGTTCCATTCATTTATAGTCCTTTGTGAAAATGAAAACTTTCTTTTATCTAATCTACTCTGCTCCTTTGCTAATGTAACTTGATGTCCTCTAGTCCTTCTATCTTTCTTAACTGAGAAAAAAATATTTCTATCAATATTTTCATAACCATTAAATATTTTAAACACTTCTTTCTGATCTCCTCTCAATCTCCTGGTCTCTAGTGTTGTTAAATCGCATTTTTTAGGCGTATTTCGTAACTAAGATCCCTCAGTTTTGGTATCATTTTAGTTGCTCTCCTCTGCACTCTTTCTAGCATATCTATGTCCTTCCTGCGATATGGCCTCCACGCTTGAATACAATATTCTAAATGAGGCCTAACTATTGTTTTGTACAGCGGTATTGTTAGCTCTTTTTTCTTTTACGTTATGTTTCGCGTAATTAATCCAAGGATTTGATTTCCCTTTGAAGCTGCAATTCCGCACTGCTCTGAAACCTTCATATCAGCACTAATGGTTAACCCTAAGTCGTTTTCTTTTACAGTAGTACTTAGTATAGTACCGCCCCCCATTGTATATTCTACCTCTTCGTTCCCATGTCCTGTGTGGAGGCATTTACATTTCCCAAAATTGAACAGCATTTGCCACTTTTCAGACCATTTGATCAACCTGTCAAGATCGTTTTGTAAATGCTGCCTATCTCCATCACTTTTAATCCTTCTAAACACTTTTGTATCATCCGCAAATGTCAACACCTTGCTTGTTATTTCATCATCCAAATCGTTGATATATATTAAGAATAATATAGGTCCTAATACTGATCCCTGTGGTACCCCACTCAATACCGATTTCCAGTTTGAAGCCTCCCTATCAACTACTACACGTTGTCTTCTGTCAATCAGCCATTTTTCTATCCAGTTTATTATACCATTTCCTGTGCCATGGGCCTTTAGTTTAAGCAGTAATCTTTGATGTGGTACTTTGTCGAAAGCGTTTTGAAAATCTTAGTAGATGTCTTCCAAAAAACATAACATATTTGTTAAGCATGACCTAGCTTTAAAAACCATGTTGAGATGGGTTTATAAAGTTTTGTTTAACAAGAAAATCCACCATGTGATCTTTAATTAGTCTTTCTAATAATTTGCAAATCACTGATGTTATACTCACTGTTCTATAGTTCTCTGACTTGTTTCTCGAACCTTTTTTAAATAACGGTATAATGTTTGCCTCTTTCCATTCTAAAGGAACCACTCCCTCTTCTAATGACAAATTGAAAACTGTTGCAAGCGGTACGCTAATTTGTTCTACAATTTCAAATAATAGTTTTGGCGGAATCCCATCCCCTCCAGGTGAGTTAATATCCTTCATAGCCCTTATTTTCTTAGCTACCATTTCCGACGTTACAATTAATTGTCCTAAACAGTCTGAATCTGCCCCCTTGAACTTAGCCTCTGGTACGGGCAGTGAACTAATAGCTTCCCCGATAAACACTGAACTAAAATACTCATTCAGGTCTTCTGCCATTAAGAATCCCTCTGATATTATATTTCCAGCATTATTTTCTAGAGGACCGACCTTATCCTGAACTATCTGTTTGCTTCGAACATACGCATAAAACACTTGCTTTCATGTTTTATATCACTAGCTAATTTTTGTTCATAGCTTCTGTTTGAATGTCTAATTTCAGCTATAGCTTTGTTAAGTGCTTCTTTATAAATGTTGTAGTCTTCATAATGTCCAGTACATCTATACGACTTCCATATCATTTGTTTATTCTTAATGTTTCTAATGGCTTTTTTAGATAAGTGTTTCTTTCTGGACCGTTTCCCGTGTTTTTTGAAGGGTACAAATTTATCGACTATGCACTTAATTTCACTCCTTAAGATATTCCAGCATTCTGTTGCTGTCTTATTTTTCAGTGTGTTATTCCAGTCTATCTTTGCTAAATATTTCCTCATGTCTAATATCTTCTCTGGTAAATACTGAACTAAAGTACTCATTCAGGTCTTCTGCCATTAAGAATCCGTCTGATATTATTTTTCCAGCACTATCTTCTAGAGGACCGACCTTATTTTGAACTTTCTGTTTGCTCTGAACATACGCATAAAAACTCTTGCTGTCATGTTTTATATTACTAGCTAATTGTTGTTCATAGGTTCTCTTTGAATTTTTTAATTTCAGCTGAAGCTTGGTTAAGTGCTTCTTTATAACTGTTGTAGTCTTCACCATGTTATATGTGATTGTAGCAGTTAGTGCGTCCTGGTCAGATTCGAAGCTTTCACAGAAGATATTCCAATCTGTTGCTTCGAAGCAGCCTCTTAGAGTTTCAGTACTAGTAGGGCATGACACATAATGCTGGAGTGCAGGAAGTGGCTTATTAATGGCACACTTGTTGAAATCGACTAACACAAACACAGGCTGATCCGGTGACCTACTGACCGCCTCGTTGTAGCTTTCGGCTATGCGGTCAGCCGCGAGCGTGAAATCTGGGCCAGGCACGTACACAAGTATGACAGTAATCTGTCCAAACTCTCGTGGTAGATAGTGCGGCCTAAATGAAACAGTCAATATCTCGTAATGTTTGGGGTTGGCTGTCTCTCGTACTGTGAAGTATGTAGCTCATTTGTTGTTTACCGTCATGCATAGACCACCTCCTTGTTTGTTTCTGGTTTTCACGGAATCTTGATGGAGGCGAATGGTGGTATATCCAGGCAGGTTAATGTCGGAGACATCTTCCGTGAGCCATGTTTCTGTGAAACAGAACAGATTGCACCGGCGGTAATCCCCATCGTATAATTTAAAAATAAAATATAAACGTGCCGATTCCGGTTTCCGTGCCTTAGACTCTGTGAACGATGCTGTTTCGTCAACACAGTTCACCAACCTATCTATCGAGGCACCACTATCGCATTTCATGCTATTAGCTCCACCCACTTTCAAACGGCGGCTAAACTGACATAATCTAAGTAGGCGTGACGTCACAATCACGCATATCAACCAACCAACGCAACGAATTTTGACCCTTAGACTCCGTTGGTTGGCGTACGTTATTGTGACGTCACGCCGACGTAAAGCAATATCGGTTTCGCTGCCAGCAAAGCGCGTCAGTTTCGCCGCAGTTTAAAAGTGGCTGGAGCTTATTACATGAAACCAAGAAATGGTGAAGTGCGCATGTTTGAATGTATGCAAATGAGGAAAACAGCGCTGCAATTGGAATATTAGTGTCGCCAACATCGTTCAGAACCGTACAGAATACAGAAAACGGCACGATTGTAGGTCCGTTTATAGGTGTTCTATAAACAGCTACCGGCAAATATTTCGGGAAGCCGGCCCCTGAGTCATGCATTAGGTTGTTTGGCAACATGAAGTTGACGCTGGCACAATAGTCTTAGGTCCACCCTCGTACCTAGGCAGTCGTCACATCACGCCTGACTGAATGCTTGCCTATTCAACAATAGGTACAGAGTCGCGACTGCATCACATCAGGACAGTGAGAGCAAAGCCATTTTCGAAATAGGAAAATCACTCACAATCCTGTGCGAATGGGTTGACGAAATAAAAAACAAAACGCGTCCACAGACCATCGCATCTCGGAACTGATGGGCATCATTAAAGACAAAGGTGATGCGAGAATCAACACCCTCGAATTGAAAACCAACAACCTAGAACAAAACTCCATGAAGAAAAATCTTATCGTGATAGGACTAAGCCTACACGCGTACGCATGCACACTCGGCAACGGCATTCCTACGACAATGACAGTTAACCGATGAAGGCAAGCTTCATAACATTTCCCAAAGAAAAACTGGGCACAACTCTCGAGTAGTACGACATCACGGCCATACACGATCTGGCACCGAGAAAGGATGGAACTCGACCGGTCATCGTGCAGCTACTGACTGCAAAGAAGAAGGCAGAGCTCATGGGCAAGGTTCGCTGAGAGGCTCGTCTGTATATGTGAACGATCACCTAACATGATTCAACATTGAGCTGTTTCGCCAAGCAAGACAGCTGAAACATGAAGCGAACATACACGCTGCCTGGACCATGAACTGTTGTGTCTTTATAAGGCGTCATGAAGGTGACCTTAAGATGCAGATCAGACAGAAGACCGATCTCGTGAGGTTGTCGCCATGAACATTATAGAGACAATATAAATATATAGAGATAAGCCATACAGACTATATAGCAATGACGGATGATCACATATTTATCTATAGAGGTAAGCCATAAAAACTGTATAGCAATGACGGATGATCACATATTTACTGATTATTCATTGCTACCTTTTGCTAATCATTCTGTTGATGAATTCTACAGTATTAATAGCGATGCTATAGATAATGAAGCACATTTTGATGTAATGGAGAATATCTTTGAGACTTTTATATATACTGAACACGGTATATGTAATTATGAAACGAACGTCGATCCAAAGAGTTACAGTTATAATGATACCATGACATCCTGTGAATATTACACTGACCAGCAATTTAATAATGACCTAAGTATAAAAAACGAAGTCTTTGGTACACGTCAATGCCAGAAAAAAGCAATACGAATAATATCCTTAAGTAAATATAATGCTCACACAAGTCCAATTTTTAAAAGACTTCAGTTGCTAAAGTTGGATGACATTTATAAAATCCAACAATTAACATTTTATTATAAATTAATTAACAATCTTTTACCCTACTACTTCAATGTTTTTTTCCAAACACACACATCTATAATATTCAATAGCACTGCACACGTGAAAGAAATAATCTGTATATGTCCAGATTCAAACATGAATTTGCCAAAAAATACATTAGACACAACACAATAGAGACAGTTAACAATACACAGAGTATTATCATTAATACAATTTACACCCACAGTCTATAATATTTATGTTTTTTTAACATACAGACTTTTTTTATATTTCAAAATATGAATCGAGTTGTCGTATTCATAATTGCTTTATTTGTAATTCGTAATACGTATTGAACTGTATACCTAAGTATCCATATTTACGTACATTTGTACAAGAGTACTGTACATATAATCAGTGCTTGGTATTATGTATGTATGTTGATACATTGAGTAACTATTAACTGTAAAACAAGGCATATGCTATTCTGATTTGTGACATGTAAATTTTGTTGTTGTTTATATATATGGGGTGGCTCCTGTGCTAGCGATACATTATATATCTTAATAGGAGTCTCCCGACTTTATCTATTACTTACGTTTTTCATTGTATGTGTATCGTATTTATAGGTCAAATAAATTGATTCTGAGTTCTGAGTTCTGAAGCCTAAGCGCTAGTCTTAATGAAATTCTAGATTTTCTTAAACTGCTCAAATTACTATTTGATATCATACCTATAAGTGAGACATAGTTGAACAAAAACACCACTTATTTTTATATGTTTGATGGTTATGACGCTTTTCACGTAGTCAGGGATAACAAAAAAGTGGAGGTGTGACCATTTATATTAAAAAAAGAGCTTAACAGCCGAATATTTGAATGCGCAACTGTTGAATTTAGAATTAACATAAACAAGTATGTTGTGTACGGGTGCCCTGGTTCCAATTTAATATGTTTAGTGACACAATAGGACGTTTATTTAATCATGTACGTAACAAAGACGCATTAACCTAATGTGGTGACTTCACCATAGAATTTTGCTTAAATGCGACAGTCATGGTGGAACGAAACAAGTCTTTGTCTCTACCTTTTAATTAAAAGGCCAAGTAGAATTACTTTTACCTCTGCAACCCTAATAAACAATATTTTTAATTCAGCACTTGAATGCAAGATTGACAGTGGACTGTTTGTCAATTATATTAGCGAACATCTCCCTATATTTGCTTTGTGCAAATGTACTATAAAAATAACATACGTAGTTCTTCAAACAAATGTGTACGTCACATTAGTCATGAAAACATCAACGCTTTGAAAACTGACTTAACCGAACATTCCTGGAGTACTGTTGTAACTAATGAAGATGTTAATCTAGCATATGACTATTTTCTACAGACGTTTACAAAATTGTACAATAAACACTGTCCACTAAAAATAGCCAGCCTAAAGTAGCTAAGTCGAATTTGAAAAGCGCATGGTTTACCAACGGACTGAAAAATGCATGTATAAAGACAAGTTATTTAAAACAGTTTTATTATGTTTTATTAGTTCCGAAATCAGGTATAAAACAAAACAAAATTAATTAACTGGTATTCTAAGATCTGCTAAAATCAGTATGTTAACAGTCTTCTTGAAGACAAAAGAAATAATGTTGCTGGTATATGGAAAATATAAACAAAAATGTAATGGGACCAACTCATTAAGGAACCACTTCATCGACCATCTTGTTAATAATGGTGTGACAACTGCTAGTAATAAAAAGAATATGGCAGATATGTTCAACGATTTATTTTCTAACATTGGCCCGAAATTATCAAAGGTTGTAATTGTACCTGAGACCGTTAAATATTAATGGTATTTTCTTACTACAAAAAAAAAGAGTTATCCGCATTACGTATGGTGCTAAGAGTTTGGATCAGACGAATGCACCTTTTCAACAATTACATATCTTAAAATGTGTACACATTATAACACTGAAAACGTTATTATTTATATACATGGCTTACTACTGTTGTTTGACATCAAACATTCAACGTCTATTTGTTAGGCGGGAAACGTCGTCCTCGTTAAGAGCTAATCATGACTTAGAACTGCGTTCATTCCACAATGAGATCGTTGCATCTCTGTGTCTACGGAGTGTGGTTGTGGAATTCTCTGAGTAATGACGTAAAACATTAGTAATATAATTATATTTAAAATATAAATACAAAAACGTATATTTCACAAATATGTCACTGTGGAAATGTAGCTATTAACGTATTGAATCAAACTATCTGATATATGATAACCTGTGTATCGTACATTACAGTAAATACATAGAGAGGGTGCACAATATGTATTGATTATATTGTGTGAAAAACAAAAAGTACACGTGCTGGATGCCTAACACATTTACCTTAATATGATTGCCAGGGATAAACGTACATAAAAGTAACTGATTTCGTGTTTACCCCCTTCAAACATTGTATGTACACACTTGTGTGTGTGTATGGTATTTTTTTAGATTATGTATAATTATATCGCATCAAATATACGGATGTGTATATGGTTATATATGTGTATATATACAAGGTTGTCTTTTTCTTGTATCATGTTTGAATAAACGAATCATTCATTCATTCAAACACCATAGCGATACGAATATTATTTGACAATTCTACACTATCACGACTAGGGCCTAAACTTCACTTTGCGTCAAACCTTCGTCATTTTGAACGTACAACAAGTATTGCAGCACGCGCATGGCGCAGTTTTCTACAATTGACGTAAGCAGAAACACACGTATACCTACGCGAGCGCTTTATGGTGTTTATGCTGTGTGCTTTCTGACATTTGGTAAATATTGTTATCACGATTTCACGTAAGAACTAACAATTTATCCCGTCCGGACACGGACATTTTGCTGGTACCTATATCATAATACGCCATGCACTTACCGGTACCCTAGTCTTCATTTTGTTGAAACGTTCGATCAACGACACTTTGTATTCTACAAAATAATAACACGCTTAACTAAGTGACTTAGATTTTGTTATCTAATGTTCTTCCGATATAAAATGTGTCAAGTATTGTAAATCAAAAATATAAAACATATTACTCGCAAACAACACGTATTTCTTGCATTTGTTATTCGTAAAATCGGATCACTTCAACACGACACCATTCTGTATACTAAAAATGAATCTTACATATGGAACATACTATAGAGAAGAACACTTGGGTAATTTAGCAAGCATCAAAATCATGTTGAATGTGATAATTAACTGCATTAAAATATACATTGCATACACCCATGTATACTATATACTTTGCGTATTTGCCACGTATACTATATATTTTGGTTCAGCATTTCTGTGTTAAGAGATTGTACGATAACTTGTTTGTAATTTACCAATGAAAGATTCTAACAAACGCAATGTCTTCAAAGTAAAGGCTACTGTTCGGAAGCGTTTCAGGACGGTGATTAACAACGGATGGTCATGTGAAACGAGACAAGCGCGAAACGAAACCCAAGAGGAAATTTGCTGATCTATCGTCATTGGAAATACGCCCGGATTAATAGTTTGATGTACACTATTAAGATGAACCGTCAGTGAAAAATGAAATAAGGAATGTCAACAATTTAAACTTCGTCACCGATTTTATATAATAATGAAATTAAACTCACTTGAATCGGGGAGAAAAAATAAAACACTAGCATTGTTTATCCTGTTATCACTGTAACATTTGTAACATAATATAATGTAATATTTGATTAAACATACATCTGCTGCATCAGCCTGCATGAATTAAATAGTGTTTCATTATTATGAACAACCAAGATGCAAAAAACGCTTCCCACGTATATTCATATCCTATCAAATAAATTGTGTTACATGAATGGAAAAAATGGATAATAGTATAACATATTTCAAAATGTACACATTCAACTTACATACTTATGTGTGTGTGTGTGTGTGTGTGTGTGTGTGTGTGTGTCTGTGTATGTGTGTGTGTGTGTGTGTCTGTGTGTGCGCGTGCATATCTAACAGATATAATAACGTAGATAATGAACGTGATATTATAATGAATAAATCAACCGAATCTTTTCCTTAGCGTTGTCACGACCTAATAATGAATTTCTTTGAACCAGGTAAAGTGAGTTTGGAGGAATCCTGTGAAGAACTTCCTTATGCGAACAACTTCTCAGCAGGCACCCGTCTACATAACTGCGCTATTGCTTTGCTCCAGTATGCACGCGTTGGAATCCGCTCTTGATGTAGCTGTGGAGTGCTTCCTGTGCCTATATCTCCCCCTCCGAAATGTTACTAACCTATCGCATCTCTAGCCACAATCACATATCGGGTCACGATAACCCCATAGAACACACAGCGTGTATCAGAGTGACTGATTGCAACTCTTCAGACGAGACACACTGCGCAACAGTCACGACGAAATTTGTGTGTAATGTTTAAACCTTTTGTCTAAGACTAAACTAATTTATGGCAGCACTTGTTTGAGCCAATTCGGATGGAACGAAAAAGTACTCGCAGAGCAACCTTATGGAGTGACAGCTAGATATTCTAGACGTGTAGCCGGAACGGTGGTCTCGCGATGGAGCGCCGGACTGTCGATGCTGGGGACGGTGATTCGATTCCAACTGTCGCCGTTTCGAAACTTAAACAATTTCGTTAACCTCGCGTTGTATGTGCCTTTCAGAAGAGACACTAACAACCGTTGGCCCCTTCTATCTGGTGTCTGTGCCAGTGAAAGTAAAATAACCCACACAGGGGATAAATGTGTAACCTGTCGTGAACTCACAGAGTGCTAGTCTCTATCTCTAAACCACTGGATCTTGTTCCCAGTAGGTTGCTTCCCGGTGAGAAACTCCGAGCAGGCAGTATATTCACTGTATTATGGGACCCATTGACTACTGTATGAATATACAAGTGCATACCTTATGATTTCATTTTTCAATGTAAAGTTTATGAACCTCACCAAATAATAAAAATCTAAAATAATTAAATGCATTTACGAACCTACAGATTAAAACAATAGACGAAATGAATCAAAATGACCTCTTTCTCAGGAAGGAACAATCATTGTCTTCGTCGACTTTAAGAAAACCTTCCACTCAGTAGACAGAAAGCATTTCTTGATTCTACAAGGATATGGCATCCCTGAGGAATTTGGTAAAGCCATACAGATCATGCATGAAAATATCTCTGCAGTTGGTCTCACTCCAGAAGGGGAAACTACACATTTTTTCTACTACAAAAAGTTGAAAGTGTATCTAGGCTACTGGATTATTTAGCAATCCATGCAAAACCAAGCACGTGCACATCAATCCATATACAAATCCTATTCTACACACCTTAGATGGGATTCAAATAGCGAAAGTATTCGACTATAAAAGTAAAGGTAAGTTCTTATATAGCACAGTATCCAGTCTTCAGGACAGCTCATCATCATCGCCATCGATCGGTCGGGGCCCGAGCATAGATGAGCCTTTTCCACATGGGTCAAACGTTCATCAGGGATGGAAGGGCTATTTAGTCAATATCAAGTTTTTCGCAGATCAGCTTCATGTATGTTTTGTTCAGGACATCAATCGTGTTTTAAACTTCGTAATCGAACACCATCACGACTTCTCTGGGAAGCATCCGGCCACGGGTTTTTGATTAATGCGCAAAGATTATTCGTAAATAAATAGCCACTACTGTATACAGACAGGTGTTCATTCATACAGCTGAGTGAAATGGAGCAACGTAGAGTAAAAAGAACTTGTCCAAGGTTGACAGCTTGTAACATTTAGTTTCCCCTGAAATGATCTTTTTATATTATAATTTTGCCTAATCTATAATAATTGTTACGTATAACTGCAAGCGCCGTATATCCGATACTCATTCGCCGTTATTTCATTTCCATTTGATTAGAACATTTTTCTTATAGAAACGTTGTTTTGAGTCAAACGATTATTGAACAGTGAAAACACATTGTCTACGAGTTAGATATGTTGTTGTCCTCCTTGGTGAGGCTGGCCTTAATTCCGTTCCTCGATTCCATATTTATTTTTCCTCTTCTTCTTCTATTCTCTCACTTCTCTTGCACTAATCTCTACACCAACTGTCTCCATTCCCCTCTATATTTTGCTCTCGTTTTCCACTACTTTCCTTTACATAATCCTTCCATCGCAGTCAAGGTCTTCCTCGCCCTCTTCTCCCCTCCACTCTCCGGGCATCTGCTTTCTTTGCTAGCCGTTCTCCTCCCATTCTCTCCACATGCCCAGCCCACTTCAGTCACCTCCTCACCAGCCTCTTCTTAAGGCTTTCTTTTACTCCAACCTCCTCCCTCAATTCCTCCATTCTTCGCTTATCAGTTCTTCTCACTCTTGCAATTCTCGTTACCCAGTTTGGATATATAGTACATTAAAATATCTCGTTGATGCAGCGTTAACGTTCTGTAACATTTTTGTCATAAAAATGAATAACGCGAATTAACTGCAATATGCAGTTGTGAGAGACAACCTAATAGTCATATGTTCTGCTGTATTTCGTTTAGTCAACCTAGGTGTCCGGGTCTGCCGACGTGTGACGCTGCTCCATCCCTAAACTTGCGGCAAAACAAACCTGGTCGGAGTGGTTCTGGAGTCACTGGGTGAAAGTTAAAAGTGTTTTTGGTTACTGAGTTCACTTGTACTTGACAACATAACATAACTTGAGTGTAGCAGCCCCATGTAAATAAAACTTCAAAAATTTCACGTTAACGAGAAGCGGTAAAATCCAGGAAGAGGTGAGTGGAGACTACGCAGGTTGTACGGACCAATACGGGGAGAGACAGTCGATGAACTGTATACTGTGATAAAGCTGATGTTGTCGCTCAAATCATCGACATACATGCACAATGTGCTGCAACTGCTGAACGAGTTGACTCCATTGAAGAATCATACGATTTTTAATGCTGGCTCACACAGAACAACTGTAAACATTAAATAATTATTTTGTAAACATTAAACAATTAACTTTAGTAATGCAAAGTATCATTAATTAATATATTTCAGTTATATGCTGTAATCAATACGCTCTTAAATTGTCATGTTCCGATACAGTATATCTAGCTTTATTTTAAGGACTTCTTTCACCTGAAGCTATTGCAATTGATTCACCTGTATAACCTTTATGTAATATATAAAATCATGAGGAGGGCTATTTGTATTTGCGTGCAGCTTTTTTTTTTATAGAAAACGAGCAATCGCTGGTACAGTCCGCATATGTATAAGAATGTGTATAAAAGGTTTGCACCCAACATAATAATGTTGGTGTACCGCAATTGATACTGACAGATTGCAAAATGTGTAACTATCCCCGAGATAAATTGGACATTTCGCCAACATGATCACGCTGATCCAAAAAGCAGCTAATATATCTTCATGTGAAAGCAAAAGAGGATTAAGCCAATACTAGAAGCGCATTAAGACAACAACAAGACTGTTTCTTATATTCACGTGGATTACTGAGTTACTGTTCACTGCAAGCACATAACTATTGCATACAAACTTTAAACAAAATTATATGTTAATAAGCAATTTTTTGGTATGTGGTAAAGATAGTTGCTTTAACTTTAAATGTAATGTATTTGTCCGCTTTGCTCCACTGTCGTTTCTAATATAAACAATGCCAAATACACTACTGCCGGAACATTAGTGATAATTAAGTTTTGTACGCACATGTTAGATGTCACTAACACATGCCCTTGTGTTTGCCGGTCAAATCGAACTGGTACGTTACGTAAAATGTGATCTAACCATTAAATAATATGTTCACTTTGCTACAGGTGTCCGGTTTGCCCCGATCTCCCCTGTCTTGTCTTGCATTGGCATACATCCGATTGTATTGAGTGGTTTTCATTTTCGTTTTGGTGTTACATACCACCATACTGTACTAAAGTAAAATGTTCCTTACAACAATGAGTTTGAAATCAACTTATTATACTCATACAACTCATTCTAATTAATCTTTATTGTTGCACCGCCTTGCTTGCAGACGCAGGGGTCATATAAGAACTGTATAGTAATTATTTTCTTCAGTGGATTGAACCAATTGTATGCACACAAAGTATGGTTTTGTTGGACTCGACGTCGATGTTGAGGTGAGTAATAAGCGATGACAGCGGCTATGCTTACAACAGCAATATAGTCCACGTTTTGTAAGTAACTTTCAGTTGTAACGTTTCCTCTTGCCAAAATGTATGTTTTATACTACTTTAACAATTTGAAATAAAGGCATCAGCTACATTGACCTCTTGTTGCTGTCCTCACGGATGTCACACCATTCCACTTGCCTTCCCTATTTACGGAACCCCGCTACGCTATTAATGACGGGAGTTCGATGTTACTTTTGACTTAGTCGCTCTTTCTTTCCGTTGCCTCCTTTTTCTTTGTTCTTTTATATCTCGGTAGAAATGTAGGTTAACAATCTGTCCTCTTAGTATACTGCAAACATCCCTAAACCAGCGGAGTTTCTTTGTGTTAAGTGTTATCCTCTGTTGCAATACAGTTAGTAATGCAATAATATAATAACACATGCTTTCATCGTGAACAGGTCACTGTTTCACACGTATTATTTTACACCAATCTATCTCATATTATAGCCTCGTGCCCATAATACTGCGTGCCTACACATCAGATAAAATTATCACCATACATTAGCATAGTAATTTCGTGGGAGTAATCGTAATCACACACCAGACGTCGCCACATGTGTTGGCATAACAACTACTGATACACGTAACTATACACCAGATGTCGCCTTACATTGATATTACAACTGCACGAATCTACGGGACATTATTCACCCGTGACACTTTTCCCAACTATGTCCGCGGTGGAAGAGACGAACACTCTGCTTCCTTTATGCTGTATCTACCAGGAGAGTCTATTACCTATCAATTATTTAAATTTGGTTCCTGAAGCAATCCCAACTGGTACATTAGTAGTTTGTTCGCCACCAGTGTAGTCCGACCGCTGTCATTGCCACCAGCGGAATGGCGATCTTCAGAAAGTTGAACTTGCGTTGGTTCCTGACGTCAACCTGTAGATGAAACGTCATCCAAATATCATACTATGTTATAGCAACACATTATACGGACGCAAATAATACTCAAATTACAAGAGGCAAATACGGCGTGATATGTAATAGCATGCGTTTGAGGGTCTAACTTGATCTATCAACATAAGCAGTGTCGCAAGTTATCGTGGACTACCACAATTGGAATTGACAAAGGAGCGCGCTTCAGCGCGGATCTAGTTTATTAAAGAACCTGTCTCAATCAATAACACCGGATATACAACTGTAATACCGGATTCCTCAAATGTACTTACTTTAGTTTTATACAAAATGCACATTTTGGTTTTGGTTAGACTGGTGTAATTGATGTCCAATTAATACCCAGTAGCCTACTCTTACTCACAAAGCTACAATCCGGTTTCCGGTGGCGCCATTATATAACTGATCATCATTCACATCTCATATGAAGTAGATTGGTCATCTAGACATAGACATGCCTTATCAAAAACAATTAAGTAAATAGGTCTATATACATACATATTGTGTGTTTTCTGAAATGCATCGCCTGCTGAATCCAAAGTTAGCGTATTAATACATAGATTAATAAAAATATCTTTTTTTTTCTTCCAATTTATGTAGTTACATTTATAACTGATTTAAGTTAGATATGCAGATTTTATGATGAGCATTGTGTAATTAATAACTTTTTAAACGTTGAACAAGATGATTAGCATTATTTATCATTACTACAACATTTATTATTTTAATTAGGATGTATTTATTTTTCAGAATGGTGGTGTGAATGTTATCGACACGGTTTGCTTTGTAAAAGGATAACAAGCTCTTTGTCTGTCTGTCTCTTTGCATCCATGTGTGATTTTCTTGCTGTAATCATTGCGTTGCTGCATTCGTCCTTGCAAAACAGCATCACTATCACACGCGTCCCATCGGACTAACGAGGCGGATCGTCTCACCTCTTTCGGTATAGGCCTCGTATTCAACGGATAAAGCACCCTCTCCATTGTCCCTAAGATGGCGTCCCTCGCTCCGTCCCACTTTCCCGGCCCCGTCAGGCGGTACTGATACGCGGTGGCAGGCCCGAAATAGCAGTGCCACCCGAGTCTCGGGTCTGTCAGCAGAAGTTTCGCTGTAGATGAAAAATGTAATATCACTATAAACCACCAAATATTTCTGTCATATGTCTATGTTCCGCGTGCATTAATACACGCATACTCGCCTGCCTTCTCATACATTAATTGACAGAAATTGACACCTCACTGTGCCGCACCATTGCAAGATGTGACAATTCATTACAAGAGGTTTATCAATATTACCCTCTCTAGAGTTATTGTGAAGTGATAAAAATAAAAAGATAATTTATATTATTTACCACGAACGTCAGTGTACAATCAAAAATACACAAGTAAATCAATGCTTTACCGTGAAATAATTATCAAAACATCACTGTTCATCAACATTTGTTGCTTTCATCCACCGCTAGCACTCCCTGATTTATAAACCTAATGGTAACACCACTGCCATAGTTGTCTACAAATAAGTACAATTATATGGTACCATTTTAAAGCATTAACAAAGTTCCTGAACTATAAATGGCACCACAACAAAAATATCCTACTAGCGAGTACGACCAAGTCTGAGATGGGTGGAGTTTGTGATGAGCACGTTGAGGGTTTGTGAGACGAATGGAGAACGGCGGACGATAGAGCGGAGTGGAGATGGATGGTAGAGACAACAGTGCAAGAACAGTGAACAGAAAAGATTATAAAACACAACATCGTATTCGAGGCAAAACTCCCCCGTGACATCCAGAGAAAGAAGAGTGGGACAACATCTCTTGAAGTCTTAGTAAATTTGGTTTTAACACAAACTCACCGATGCTGGGTTTACAACCGATATCGGTAGCCATAGCGTCCATGTAGGTCACGTGGTCGACAACGTCATTCCTTCGTCCGTTTATCTCTCGCCACATCGTCTTGCTGTCTGGCAGACGACAACGACCCTGTCACAATGAGATCTTCTACACCATAGCATGTTTTGCAATTACGTCACAGTATTTCTGGTAGTTGTTTATTTATAAAAAAATAATTAATAGCTTTGCATTATTATTGAACCCAAACTTATAGTAAGCTTGTAGAGTGGTTAGCTTTGTTTGGAAGGACGTTTTTATCTTCCAGAAACATCCAGTTGCACCCCTTTGAGGCTCACGAAAACCTTCCAACAAAAATGCTTGTGAAACATCCAAATGCACCCAGAGGTTTCCAGAACATTTTCAACTTCTTCTCCTTGAGACCGTGAGCAACTCGACGTTTCTAAGTTCATTTGTTCATCAATAAACATTCCTTGTGTCAGATGACTATAAAGAAACACGTCATACGTCAATGAATAAACACTGTATCAAATGGGTTAGTTTACCTTGAACACCCATATGGCCCATCGACTTTGCATCTCAAGCTTGGGGAAAACCGGGGAAGTTTCGGGCGAGAGGCCGATCACTGCCATGGTGGGGTGCTTCAACGACGGGGAAAACACCCAGCGATACAGTAGATAGGCGTCTTTACTAGAACCCTGAAGTTGAATGGTGCCCTCTAGTGGAGGGAAGCTGAAATTCGTTCGATAGTTCGATTAATGTATAGAGAGAGAGAGAGAGAGAGAGAGAGTGTGGGGTGGGGAGAGAGAGGGGTTAAAATGTCTGTCAGTGTGAATTTGTTTGTGTGTGTGTGTGTGTTTGTGCGCGCTTGTGTGTCCGCGAGCGCGCGCGCGTGCGTGTGTGTGTGTGTGTGTGTGTGTGTGGGTGGATGGGTGGGTGGGTGGGTGGGTGGGTGGGTGGCTGGGTGTGCATAATTAATTTATAGTGAAACTACGCAAACATACACCACACACAGACTAAACATTTTCTAAAAACACTCAACACACTAAAGATAATTAAGTATAATGTCAACAACAGCTAATATATCATCAACGATAGCTCGATATATCTAGAGAAAAAGTTTGCGTAAACATATCTGTAAAGCAATACTTATACAACATTTATAAATTAACGCTTTTTCTGCAATCCTGAAGTTGAATGGTGTCCTCTGTTGCGGGAAGCTGACATCCAATGTCTTTCTTAGTTCGATTAATTACCTATAGAGGAGAAAGTGAAGAGGGACGATAGTGGGATAGGGGAATAGGGATAGGCCTGGGGGAAGCAGGGGGTAAGGGAAAGCGAACATTAGGGAGCGAGAGAGAGAGAGAGAGAGAGAGAGAGAGAGAGAGAGAGAGAGAGAGAGAGAGAGAGAGAGAGAGAGAATGACGACATTCCCAATGTAAGTGGGTTCCTGCCTACTGCAGGTTTATGTGGTCACACGAAAAGGCGAATGGATAATCAGAAAATTGAACGATGTCGTCTTGCCATTTGACATCGACATGTTCGGACGAGCCGAAGGAGGTCTGTTTGGTGCAAACTCCCCACAATCCAGTTATACACGTGTTGTTCTCTCGAAAGCTAAATCAGGTTTAAGAGGAAGCATTTGTCTGTTGACTGCGATACCAAATAAACCCACATTTATGCCAGCACTTATTTCAGAAATTGTAATAAATTTAACAATAACTTATCGTAATTGCACATTACGGTAAAGGGAATACATTGCAAAACGTCACTTTCAGTAATTCATGTCCTTCAAGTAAACTAACAAAGTAACAAGACGCTGTTTGTTTTCTTCAATTGTTAATATATTCTTGTTGTGATACAATTACATTGAATCTGTACTGAGCTAACGTATGTTTGCATTATGCCATTAGAATATCCCAACAATATACTGAAAATTACACATTAAAAAACTGGTAGTTATTTATTCCCTTATCTGCATGTACCTGTAGTCGTAGCCGGTCGCACACACGATGACGTCGATGTTTTCCTCACGTGACCCGTCACTGAACTGGACGCTGTTGTCCGCGACACTGACCGCTTCTGCCTTGACCGTCACGTAGCCGCAAAGAATCTGGTCTTGTAGCTCGCTATTCACGACTATCCGGCGATCCATATATGTCCACGTAGGCACAACGCTGGACAGGCAGTGGGTACAAGTGTTAAAGGGAAACCAAAGTCATAGTTTTTGGATAACCATTCTACAGCTTTGCCTTATCTAACCATTCGCACCTGCACTGAAACTTCGCTGCTCAATAATAATAATAACTTTATTTAGACACTAAAATCCAAAGTGGAACTCTGTTCAGTAGTGTTGACAATAGTCGTTAGAAATTATAAGAAATAAATATACTAGTAATACAAGTAAAACATTTAAATAAGTATACCCAAGGCTTTGCTATCCAAAACTGAACTAGAGAAACTAAATCAAAGATGCCATTGATGTGCATTATATTATGTATCATCAGTAGTAAGAATAAGTATATATATATATATATATATATATATATATATACAACGACCATATGGTAAATCGCGAGATAAACATATTATAAATATACATTAGTTAATTAATAAATAATCAATAACTACAGCAATGCATTATTAGTTTCAAATAAAAGTTCAAATAATAAAATAAATATGGGGTATGACGACTAAAGTATAAAATCAAAGCGAGTTTAAAGTAGTGTGTTTTAAAACGAGCTTTAAATGTGTCCATGCTCTGTATCAGTCGTAGATCTTCCGGCAACGCATTCCAGAGGGTCGGTCCAGCGCACGAGAACGAGCGACGGCCGTACCGCTCAAGGTGGTGCCGCGGTACAGTCAATAGTCCACGATCAGTTGACCGAAGTGCGCGGCGCGGCACGTATGGTTTAATCAATGACCCGACATAGGCCGGCGTCTTGTCGTGAAGTGCGGTGAATACAAGCACGAATAACTTATACTGGATGCGCCACTTCACCGGTAGCTAGTGCAGGTTATTCAGTGCTGCCGTGATGCTCTGTTCATCGTCCCGCCTAATTTGTAATACGACTCAGCCCGCAGAGTGTTGTACCATCTCAAGGCGGTGGAGTAACTGGTCGGATATTCCGTACAAGGCTGGTGGAGCCAAATTGGCCTGAATAGCGAGGTGATTGTATCATTAGAAAGTCTAGTTTCGTACAATTTGTTCTTACATAAATAGTTTGGAACTTTACCGTGAGACCTGAATTGCAAAAAGGATGTATTACAGATACTAAAAAGCGACTGTGCACTGTATATATATATACACTGTATATATATATATATATATATATATATATATGAGCCATTCTACAGTAACGTGTATTGTTCTGCCGATAAATATTACAATGTTTTGTGTGCTTAATGTATCCAAAACATTGTTATTAAATTATGATGGACTAAGGTATCAACCCCAATGACCAACAGTCAGCGGCAATCGATATTAACAAACTTAGCCAACACGTGTATTTGAAATCACCTACCACCGCCGCATGTCTGAACCATAACGAGACTGGACATGTCACTAATATGACAGAAATGTTATATTTTAATATGACATGGGCAAACTAATGTCAATTTTCGATTACACAGACATTAGCTTGCGAAAATTAATACTACCGATGTGGTAGTATAAGGTTATAATCATAATTATACTGAAACAAGATATCATGATGTTATTTGTGCAATAACCTGCATATTTGGTTTCATATAGTTATTCGCAATATTTGGTAAACACCTCTGATCAACAATTAGGTTCAATAATTCATTACTTATGTCAGTTATTCATTAATACAAATAAAATTCATTGTACTGTACAATATCACTACATAAAAATAATACTTTTTAACTAGTGTTATGGTTAAGACAAAAGTTATGGCTGAGACGTTATTGTTACGGCTAAGACAACAATTTTTATTATTACTGTGGTGAGTGAAATTATAATATATTTACGTAATACCACATGGCTTAACCAGGTATGTAATTGTTAAACATTATTGCTGTTGAAAAACTTTCACCGTCGCGCAGCTTATTCCCTTATTACTGGGGGGGGGGAAGAAAACCACATGTCAACCCTCCAATTGCACCCCATTCACAGTCACCAAAAACACCTTAATCCTCTCATAAAACCTCGATTTTCACCCGCCTTTGATCCTCGGCATAAAACAAACATTCACGCTCACATTTACTGGGGGCAGAACTATGTCCACCAAGATATATCATTAAGTGAACACAGTTGATTATGTTATGCGTATTTACAGTATGGTGGAGTTATAACAAAGTACAGTAATAGAATAATGAAATTTGGTTGAGTACGTAAAATACATAGTCAAATCGAATATTTCCTTCACGTAAATTATATCTTTACGTTTCTTTCCATAACCCGTAAGGATCGTTGGGGCACCGCTGACGAGTTTTTAACCAGCTCTCTCCACGTTTCTCTGTTCTCCACAGCCCTCTGAGAGTCGGCGAGTTCCGGACCGTTTTTAAGGAGGTCTTCGTATGGTCCGATGGCTTATTTTATCTTATTGCGAACGTCTTCGTTACTAACATGGTCTTTGTATGATATGCGCAAGATCTTCCGAAAGCACAAACTTTCCATGGCTTGCATCCTCTTGTGTAGATCTGCTGAGAAGGTCCATGTTTCATAAGGATATAGAAAGATGGACATGACAAGGGAGGGCGTTAGCCTTATTTTCGTACTGACGTTGATGTTACTGTCGTTCCATATGGATTTCAACCTTGTATGTGCTGCTGTTCTCTGTGCAATCCTGTAAGTATCTCAGGTTTGGAACCCTTGTGTGTAGTATTTGAAGCTTGTAACTGTTTCCAGTCTATGTCCGTTAACTTTGACCTCTGTGTTGATGCATTGTGTGTCGTTTGTCATCAGTTTGGTCTTTTCGACGCTGATTCCCATGCCGTATGCTGTAGAGGTTTTGTCGAGGCACTCCACCAAGTTGAGTAATTCTTGTTCTTTTCCTGCTAGGCCGATGTCATCAGCGAAGCGAAGGTTGGTGATTGTCCTGCCTCCAATGCTGATAGTGCCTTGGTGGTTTTCCAAGGCATTATTCATGATCCTTTCCAGAAAGATGTTGAAGAGTGTGGGTTATAGTAGACATCGAACTCCCACTCTTGTTCGAAACCAGTGTCCTATGCTGTCACTGAAGATGACTGCACTGTCATATGGGTATTCAGTAGCTCGGAACATATTTGAGCCAATGTTGTACTTCTTCATGGTCACCCATAGAGCCACATGCCATACCCTATCAAAGGCTTTCTTAAAATCTATAACGATATAGTGCAGGCTTTGCTGGTGTTGAAGGTGTTTCTCGCAATGGATTCTTAGGTTGAAGATATGTTCACTGGTGCTCCGTCCTGTTCGAAAACCTGCCTGTTCTTCTGCGATGATCTTTTCCGCCTGCGGTTTGAGTCTGTTGAGGAGGATCTTCAGCATGACTTTGCTCGGGTGACTGATGAGGCTGATTGTTCTATATGTTTTGGGGAAGCGTGATGATTAGTGACTGGGTCCATGAGGTGGGCCAATCTTCTGTCTGTCAGATCTTGTTGCAGATTGTTGTAAGGGTGGTGACGAACGTTTCTCACCCAGCTTGAACCAGTTCTGTTGGTATGTTGTTAATTCCAGCTGACTTTCCCTTTTTCAGAGAATTCACTGCAGTCATCCTCGTCGGTGGTCTGTGGACAATTTAGTATCGCTGGGTCTCCGGTGGTCTTCTAATTGTACAGTTCTGATCAGTTTTCTGTGTATATTTATGTATATATATATATATATATATATATATATAATAAATGGTGTATCTTTTTAAACTATAATTGTTGGATGTCACAAATGTTTTTTAAAATCTACTTGTTTGTTTTATCGTAAAGTAGTCTTAGCCACAACGGAAATTGTCTTAGCTATACCGGAAATGAGGAAAATAAACCGTAAGAAGTCATCTTTTATTTCTGCTACCACCAGTGTTTTTAGCGATGTGAAATGAATGTAGTGTGTGTGTACGTTCTATGTATTTAGCAATTACAGTGTGAAGAAAGACACCTCCATGTGGTCTTGTTAATATTAGGTTAATGTTATATGTATACATACATGTACAAACGACGATGTATTTGCCCTTACATGGTTTAATAAAGTTATTTTGTATTGTAGTGTATGCTAGATATTGCTACACATTTGTACGCAGATAATTATGAAGTATTGATGATAGCACTATAAATACATTATTCTAGCGATATGAACGACATAATAGAAAACAACTTATTAAGCTCAATGACACATAGTAATTTCCTTTTCGTAGCAATTTGATATAACACAATATTATGTGCCGGTATTCACCACTTTATGGACAGCATTTTTACAATATTTCAGTTTTATCAATGCTCTGCAAGCAAGTCGCAAAACTGTACAATCGCACCGTCGGAACAAACATACCGGTAGATGTTGTGGTCGAACTGGGGTGTGGGGAGTTTGCCACCAAACATGCTTCCTTTGGCTCGTTTGAACATGTCGATGTCAAATGGCAAGCCGACATCGTTATATTTTCTGGTCATCCATTCGCCTTTTCGTGTAACTAGATAAACCTGCAGTAGGAAGGAACCCACTTACATTGGGGAGTTCGTCATTCTCTCTATCTGTCTGTTTGTCCCTCTTTCTCTCCCTATCCCTCTCTCTCCCAATCTCTCTCTTCTCTGCTCTCCTTTCGTCTCCTCACGTCTCCTCTCTCTATCCCCTAGTTGCAAACAGGCTGTACACCCCTTTTACAAAATATACCGAAAGTACGTTCCAAAACAACTTATTTATATTGCAAATCGGCTTGTTATTCCTATGATGCTGTGTGACACGTTTGTTTTTAAAGTAACCAGATTCGTGAACCGATATAGAATAAAACATGTATGAGCCTTATTAACGAGGAACAACCTATTGACGCGATACGTACAAACTAACCTTGCTGGCTGATCGACTGGCATCGACAGCTGTGTCAGTCCCGCTGTTTCCCATTCCAATGACGACCACCCTCTTGCCATCGTAAACTGTCATGTCCCCGTGTTCTACCGCGTTAGTTACCCGCCCATTGAATGACTTCAGTCCGGGAATATCCGGCCAATGTGGATGATTGTTCAACCCGTTGCATACAATGACAGCGTCGAATATACTTGTCTTCACTTTGCCACTTTTAAGATCTTTCACTGCGACCGTCCATCGTCCGGTGGAATCGTAATCAGTCGTCGGCTCAACCAGGATGATGTCATGGTTGTACGTGATGTATTTCTCCAGGTCAAAGTTCGCAGCGTACAAGTGGAGGTACGAAAGCATTTGACTGTTTTTTTTATAATAAACAAATCATAACACATTATACATATTATAATGTTTTTAAACATAGCAACAGTAATAACAATAAGGTAATTTTGTGCCACTATCATCGGAAACTGAAGGCGCATCAAAAAGAATTAGTCGATTTCAAAATCGATTAACATTGTTATAGTTGTCAACATATGGATGTATACACCAGTGAGCTAAGGTGGATAAGTTATAAAATGTAAGTTTTCAAAAGACGGCGGAATTGTGTAATATGTTCAACTGATCTAAAATTGATAGGGAACAACTCTAGGACAAAACATAATTCGGAACTAGATGATCGAAGCTGGATAGACTTTTTAAGCAGCGAACATCAATACACATCATGCTTACGTAAAATTGCCTGGTAACTGTTAGTATAGATTTTTGACATTTCATGTTATCCTTAAGTCAACCTTATGAAAAACAGAAGAAATACAATAGTCAAATCTGATAGAAACAAGTGCAGTTGGAATAATATCGTTGTGTACTTTTAAGATTGCTGTCTCCTTCGAATGACGCTATTTGTACGCATATTGTAATTAATTATACATAAGAAATTTTATCTAATGTGAATGCCAAGGAACTTTCTCACAACTTGTTCAATATTTTTGAAACGAAGCTAAGATTAGGAACGGGTATATCATTATTGACGTTATCTTTAAGGTCCTTGAGAAAATGGTAACATGCTTATGTTACAAATCATCTCGCCAAATATCCAAACTTAGTGATTAACACATTTATACAATACTAAAGAACAAAGACATGCATTCAGCAGTGTGGCTGGTAATAGATCAAGATAAGCAAATTCATGATAACGCTTTGTCTCACTTCATTAACTGTAACCGGTGTAAAATATAGAATACGAGCAATTTAATTTCATACTAAAGAAACTTGACAACAATAATAGAAACAATAGAAATAAGTAATAGTAACCTACCTAACAGGTGGTGTTAACATTACATTGTTTTCAAATAGTTATATAGGAATCGGGCATAATTATGCAACAGAGATAGTTATTTTGTAAAATCAAAGCCAGTCAAAATAGTTTTTCTGTCCTGCAGAAAACACGAAATAATTGAATAACGGTACATGTAGAAGTATAATTAATGATTATTGCATGATAATCATCGAGATGGACGCAAGTCCAAATTTCATGTCCAGACGTCTACTCGCGTCTGATTTTTATCTAACAGGTGCAAAATTGGAAAGTTGGTATCGTAGACAAACAAACAGCAGAGGAGACTAATCGCGAATAACATTTAGAATATGCTTCGTCAGTGCGACCAAAATATGAAAATAAACAATTGCAAAGAGGATTTTCTGTGAATGATAGCTTGTTATATGTTCGGATTGCATTGGACCGTGAATAAGTAACTAGTAAGTAAAACATAATGTACTAGCTAATTTGACGTTTGTGCTATCAAGATGAGGTCAGGTAAAATACTCACCAACGGCCTATACCAGTTGTTAACTCGTGATAACAAGAATTGTGTAGATGTGACTTACCTGTGATGAAAAAAATTGGAGAACTCTTTCGGCATCGGGAAGTCGCTGAAGGCAACCATTTCCTTGCTAAGGTTGGATGTTGCATTTCGAGCAACACATATCCTCCCTTCCTGCAGTGGGTTGACCGAGTAGTACCATATACCGCCCAGTTCGCTTGACCGTTCGAAACACGTCGGACTTAGGCCCTCGTCCAGGCAGCACTTGATGGCGCTCAGTCCACCGGCCCCCGCACCTACTACGGCGACCATCTTCACGTCAGGCATCATAATTCTACAAATGGCTACATAATTAATGCACTGTATGTGAACTGAACACGTTTATTATGTAATGTCGTAGGGTTACAAATTGCAAACAGATAACGTTACCGACTGTGTTTGAAATTGCAACACCAAGTTTTTATTGGAACATAAACATCACAGTTGACACACCCGACTGCCTTTATTGTGTAGTGTACCCAGATGGACAGTGGATTGAGACAGTTCCTTTCATGCGCTGAGTTTAGGCTTCGTTGATCAATCATAGCCTGCACACTACTTTCATGACTTAATTTGGCCAACACTGTTGACCACTACATGCAAATATTTGTTACGGTTGCTATGTTGCACATAAAAAAAAACTATGTAACAATTGAACTTAGAGTACATGGGTTCATAAAGTATACTTTTTTACCTGGAAATCGTCTTCAGTAAATTTGGCTGTAATTCTGGTGATGTATACATGTATGTATGCATGTATGCATGTATGCATGTATGCATGTATGCACGTATGCACGTATGCACGTATGCACGTATGCACGTATGCACGTATGCACGCATGCACGCATGCACGCATCCACGAATGCACGAATGCACGCATGCACGCATGCACGCATGCACGCATGAACGTATGCACGTATGCACGTATGCACGTATGCACGTATGCACGTATGCACGTATGCACGTATGTACGTATGTACGTATGTATGTATGTATGTATATGCATGCATGCATACATGCATGCATGCATGCATGTATGCATGTATGCATGTATGCATGTGTGCATGTGTGCATGTGTGCATGTGTGCATGTGTGCATGTGTGCATGTGTGCATGTATGCATGTATGCATGTATGCATGTATGCATGTATGCATGCATGCATGCATGTATGTATGTATGTAAGTATGTATGTATGTATGTATGTATGTATATATGCATGCATGCATGTAAATATGCACGCGAATGGTTACATCATTAATGCACTCTATTTGAACTGAACACGTTTATTATGTCATGTCGTAGGGTTACACATTGCAAACAGATAACGTTACCGACTGTGTTTGAAATTGGAACGTAAACAATACAGTTATCAAACTCCGGCTGCTTTTATTGCGTGCTTGAAATTGCAGCACCACGTTTTTATTGGATCGTAAACATCACAGTTGACACAGCCCGGCGGCTTTTATTGCGTATGATTTAAGTCTAGACAGATTGACAAACAGACTGATATGCCGACATATAGACATACATACATGCAAGCACGCAAGCATGCACACACACAATCACACATACATACATACACACATACATGCATGCATGCATGCATGCACGCATACACGCGTACACGCCTACACGCCTACACGCCTACACGCGTACACGCGTACACGCCTACACGCCTACACGCCTACACGCCTACACGCCTACACGCCTACACGCCTACACGCATAATTAACGATTGAGTTAACATACGTACATGATATCGCAACAGTGTGGATTAGCCGCATTACTCTCGCAGCACCATGATTTGTTTAGCTACGTCAACCGGTAAAATAAGTTCAAAACAGTAAATTTAAAACACTGCGCTAGTGCTATGAACCTTGTTTCAAAAGTACACCACAACTCTGGTGACATAATTGAACACTGACATTCTTTTAAATACAGTTGCCTGATATCACCCGACCTTTATACTGTCACTTTACTTTATAGTCTAGACAGATTAACAAACAGACTGACAGACCGACATACAGACATACCTGCATGCAAGCACGCAAGCTTGCACACACACAAGCACACATACATACATACATGCATGCATGCACGCACGCGTGCACGCCTACACGCCTACACGCATAAACGCCTACACGCCTACATGCCTACACGCCTACACGCCTACACGTCTACACGCCTACACGCCTAAAAGCCTAAACGCCTGCACGCCTGCACGCCTGCACGCCTGCACGCCTGCACGCATGCACGCATGCACGCATGCACGCATGCACGCATGCACGCATGCACGCATACACGCATACATGCATCCACGCATACCCGCCTACACGCCTACACGCCTACACGCCTACCCGCATACACGCCTACACACATACACGCATAATGACTATTAAGTTAACGTACGTACATAGGCGATATCGCAACAGTGTGGATTAGCCGCATTACTCTCGCAGCACCATGATTTGTTTAGCTACGTCAACCGGTAAAATAAGTTCAAACCAGTATATTTAAAACACTGCGCTAGTGCTATGAACCTTGTTTCAAAAGTACACCACAACTCTGGTGACATAGTTGAACATTGACATTCTTTTAAATACATTTGCGTGATATCACCCGACCTTTATACTGACACTGACACTGAGTATGTGTGTATGTGTCTATGCGTGCATGCATTCATGCGTTCATGCTTACATGCGTGCATGCGTGCATGCGTGCATGCATACATGCATGTATGTATGTATATATGTATGTATTAATATATGTACGTTTTTGTGTATGTTTTTGTCTATGTACAACGTATTTATATTTGAATGCAGAAATGCTTGAAGCCATCCATATTTGCATGTATTTAGTGCCTATGAGTTTATGAGTGAATATGTGTTTGCGTGTTTTCTTGTTTGTGTGAATGCGGGTATGTATGTTTGTGTTTGTATATGTGCGTACGTGCGTGCATGTGCTTGCGTGTGCGCGTGTATGTGTGTGTGTGTATCAGTGGGTGCGAGTGTGTGCGTATGTGTGTGTGTGTTTGAGTGATTATGAGTTTTTCCGTGTTTGCATGTGTATGTGTGTACGTGTGTGTGGGGAGCGTGGTGTGGGTGTGTGGATGTATTTGCGCGCGGACGAGCGTGCGTATGTGCATGCAGTTGAGTGTGAATGCATGAGTCTTTGTGTACATGTGTGTACATAGTTCTGTGTGCGCGCGCTTATGTTTGTGCGCGTGTGTGCGCGCGTGTATACATTTAAATGTGCATGGACTGCATGTTAGGCAGAATGTGTCGTACATCCGAACACTACTATACGGAACTTACCAGAGGAAGTGTAACGATGTTTCTTGACACTGAAGTCGCAGCGATCTTAGAGCTACGGTAACTAGGCCATACGCACTGACAGATCTACTTACATCTTGGCTGCTTCTATTTCGGAATTACCATTGCATCTAGTAGGGGTGTTGGCTTCAAACACGGTATTCGTGAGATCAAGGAAATTATCGTGCGTTCCATCATCTCACTTTAAAATCTCGACCTTTGCTAATACAAACTTTGCTTTACTAACCCTGGCGAGATTGTGGGACGTTCTGAAGGAGCTGTGATAGGCCTGTGTGGTTTTTCCTCTCGACCTGTCGCCGACCTCAGATCTGATGTGTGCGATGTTGAAGTGTGCCAGACGATCACTAAGATCGTTCAGGTAAAAAAAATAAACTGTCGCAAAGTTGCGTGGTGAGTTATTTATGTTTAAGTGTGAACAACGACCGAGGCACACACGCGCTGAGAACACCCGCGGGGCACATAAGGCCGCGTTGATATGGGTGTGTAGCTGTGTGCCCGACATTTCAAATCCAGGCAGTGGTTATCAATCAAATTGTCTGGAATGTTTGCTGCATTGGGGCCATACACAGTAGTCTTTACCTTATTCAGGGATAACACACCAATAGTGGCTCGTTATAGGGCAGGGAACAGACCAAGAGTGGCTCGTTATGGGGCAGGGAACAGACCAAGAGTGGCTCGTTATGGGGCAGGGAACAGACCAAGAGTGGCTCGTTATGGGGCAGGGAACAAGGAGGAAGGCAAAGTTGTCTGCAGTTTCTAAACAACCAGCTGCCGTTCAAACACTATCCTCCGAGATCGTCATCAAGACCTTGTATGCATGTATGCATGTATGCACGTATGCACGTATGCACGTATATAAGTATGTATGCATGTATGCATGTATGCATGTATGCATGTATGCATGTATGTATGCATGCATGTATGCATGTATGCATGTATGCATGTATGTATGTATGTATGTATGTATGTATGTATGTATGTATGTATGTATGTATGTATGTATGTATGTATGTATGTATGTATGTATGTATGTATGTATGTATGTATATATGTATGTATATCTACTGTGTTGCACGTGTGTCTGTCTTACACGTACATGCTATGGTATGGGGTTGATTCACGCATACATCATACGCCAACCGTTGGTGCACCGCCGGATCAACATTGACCATTTTTTTAGTGCAACGGTTCTTTGCTCGTTGATTAAACGTTGCCACAACCTAGCAACATCACGTTGGGCCAACGTCGACAGCAGACAGTGCCAACGTTGTCCCAACCAGTTGCCAACGTTGCCACAACCATCTACCAACCATGAACCAACGTTGCCCCAACCATCTGCCAACCATGAACCAACGTTGCTCCAACCAATTGCCAATCATGAACCAACGTTGTCCCAATCATGAATCAACGTTGCCCCAACCATTTGCTATCCATGAACCAACGTTAACCCAACCATCTGCCAACCATAAACCAATGTTACCACAGACAGACACCAAACTGCCAAAACAGTTTGTCAACGTATCCCCTGTCATCAGCTATCGTTGTTCCGATGTTGATGTTCCAATCTTTAAAAAATAACATTCCAACATAACATGCATAATATAAGTATTAATTGTATTAAAAAATATATTCAACAATGTAAACTTACAATCCGTTTTCAACTGACTAGAGGTAAATGTACAACAAACACAGTGTAAATTAAATCCGACACCATTGCATATATACACGAACATTGCGTTGTGCAATAATCTATAACTTACTCTAATTAGAAAGTATTTGCTTTCACAGTCAGAGGTTTAAGCCTGACACAAAAACAACTATGTTTTAATTACATTTAAAAGGATGATGTAATATCAGTGTTTCTTACTCTAAAAGAGGGTTAACTGTTCTTTGAATTGTTGTATTCGTTTGCTGTACTCCACCTTAATTGGTCTGTCGAACATTGTAAACATTGCTTCGGAACGCATTCAATCGGAGTGATTTGTACCATCCCTCGTTTCCGACATACTGCATATGTCAAAAAACAAACATATTTGTAAATATACCGTTTCTAAAATGATTACGTAGAAAAAATAAATGCTAGCACAGCGATCATCCAATGATGTGCCAGCCGGTTGGGCAGTGTTTTGGTTGGCCCAACGGATCTCCCAAACTGATTAATTTTAAAAAGATGAGTCCAACACCCGTTAATTAATAATAATAATAATGACAAATTTTATAGCGCCTAAATCCCCAGGGATCTGAGCTCAGAGGCGCAACATACAAGAACATTGGGCAAAATCGTTAATAGGAACAAGCAAGAGTCGTCATTAGAGCAAGGCACTGCCATGGTTATGGTGGGAATGCAGTTTCAAATAAATAAGTCTTCAGTTTTTACGAAAGGTATTTATATCAGATGATTTTAAAGCGATAGGGAGTTGATTCCAAATATTGGGTGCAGCTACAGAGAAAACACGTTTGCTGATATTAAGCTTGGTTTTCTGAACAAAAAGACGTTGTGAAACAGATGATGTGAAATTCCTGGGGATTTCGGAAAAACGAAAGAGAGTAAACAAATAGGATGGGTGCTGCGTAGAAATGGTACGATATGTGATAGTGGCTAATTTGAATTGTATTCGATAAGTAACTGGAAGCCAATGCAACTGTCTAAGTAGGGGCAGAGATGGTGCGAACCGAGGTGCTTTTAGTACTACACGTGCTAAACAATTATGTACATGTTGGAGTTTAGCTAAGTTTTGTTTTAACAATATCGTTTAGGATTGAGTTGCAGTAGTCAAGACGACTGCTATTGATAGATACTGATATTGTTTTAGCAGTAGATGGACACAAATGACGCCGAATTCGGCGGAAATCACGTATATGGTAGATTTACATACTTGAGATATGTTCTGGTGAAAGCTGAAATCACTGTCAAAGATAACACCTAGATTACGAACATTACCTGATAGTGATGTATCATTACCAAACAATGTAACTGGAAAGTAGTTAACAACCTTGTTTCGTTGTTGTTTTGTGGCAATAATAATTAGATCAGTTTTATCTGGATTTAGCTTCAATTTATTTGCTTCCATCCACAGCAAAATGGCACGACTAAGGGGTGTAGCGTATAAGCTAAACAGAACAGGGCCAAAGACAGAACCATGTGGGACACCAAATGGAAGATGTTCAGGACAAGATAGTGAGCCAGATATGTTAATGCTTTGGCATCGCTGTAAAAAATATGAACTAAACCACTGAAGAACCGTGCCAGATATACCAAAATGTATATTAAGGCGATGTAAAAGATTGTCGTGATCTATTGTATCAAAAGCAGCTGATAGATCTAGTAAGGTGAGAGCAGTCAATTTGCTATTATCCACATTGCATATAATGTCATTGGTATTTTAAGAAGAGCCGTGTCAGTTGAATGAAATCGCTTACATGCAGATTGTAGATCATTTGATAAATGCTGTGAATAAATGTGTTCATGAAGTCGATTTGCAACAACCTTCTCCAATACTTTCGACAGAAAACTAAGATTTGAGATAGGACGGTAATTTTAAGGTCATTTTTGCACATACTTTTAATTGTGAACACTGTCACGAATGTCGTAAAACAACATTTCTGTATAATTCATTTTGAGATATAAAAATAATCTGTCACAGTGATTGACAGGCATCAAATAGTTTATTTATTATTGAAGTCAAAGTGGTCACAATTTGGCCCACAAGAGGACAATACCTTCACATCATTATGTTATTTTTCCAGTTAAATACAGTGACTGAGTGGATACGTTGGCAAGTTGTACCATTTTCAACTTGCAAATGAATTGATGGTAAACTGGTAATATATTATAAATTTGTGTTGCTGTATTTGTGTTTGTTATTCACAGTCATAATCTATGGGCGATTATTTAATGTCATGTTACAATTGCGACATGTATATAAATCAGCAAAAGGTTTATTTTCTCACTAATATTAATCAGTCATGGATGGCTTTCAATTAAATCATTTTAGCATAAGGTGTTGAAAAAATTGGTAACTGCATATAACATGTAGTCTATATTTGTTTTTTATTCGTCTGTAAAACTGGGAAAAAGTTCAAGTTATTAGTTAATTACTTTGAGGATAGGTGGCGAAAACCGCTGATTATGTTAGATTTCCCAGAATTCAGAAGTTTCACACGTTGTTTCTTTTAGATTTTAGCGGTAGAAAGTTCTAGAATGTTTCCCGTCACCCGAAAGATGAATAATATTTGATTGTTTGGTTTATAAAAAATGACGCGGGACGATAAATTAGGAAATGATGCGGTAATAATATTGAGCCGGGAGGTTGGTTCGAGAGTAATCGAAAATGTAATTCGATATTTGGCCGGGCAGGTGGCCTGTAGTTGTATAGGAATGTAATTATGAGTAACGTACGTTATGTTTTTTTGATTAGGGTTAATTATGTATAAATAAGAATGATGAACAGAAGGGCATACTTTTAGTTAGTATTTAGAATGTCACACAGTCAGTGTCTGAGGTAGTCGTTGATATCGATTCGGGCGCTCGACACGTGAATTCCGTGAAGACGTGAGATCCATCAACTGAAATCAAGCTCTTCAAACTAGGCAACACACCGAAACAGCCGTAAATCTTCGAACGTTCGTACATCAATGCATTGATTAAGTTTAGGATTACTATTTCAGCAACATGAATATTTAGGTTATAATTTATAGGCCTTTTTAAGGTTTGAGTTTTGATTCTATCGACGTTTGTACGAGTAAGAATTATAAGTTATAAAATTGTATAAACTTTACTTTGCTGCTGATCATTTGAATACATAATATTATTATTATTATTATTACTAGCATTTCTATAGCGCCATATCTCCGGGACCAGCCCGTTCATAGGCGCGTACACACATTATAAAACGTATATGGAGTCAAATGTAAAATATATATATCTATATAGATGCCGGTAAATATAATATTAAGATTTACAAGATTGTATATATATATATATATATATATAATGTAACTAAAATACATGACATTATTTGTACAATATTAAGATAATTAAGTTTGTACTGGATACGCCAGCAAACAGGAAGCCAGTGCAGTTCGACCAGCACAGTTGTTATGTGCTGGTCCTTTCGCTGTCTTGCCGCCGAGTTCTGTAGCATCTGCAACTTGTTCATAAGTGCCTCGGTGATGCCGTACATGACCGCGTAACTGTAGTCCTGCCTGATGTCACCAGGGCGTGGACTAGTGTCTTACACGCATCACTGGTAAGACAATGTCTTATTTTTGAAATTGCGTAGAGTTTCTAGTACGCTGACTTGCACATCCGTGACACGTGTGATGATATTGTTAGTCCACAGTCGATTGTAATCCCGATGTTGCGGGTGGTCGGTGACGGAACTATGTTACATCCGCATACACTAACACACGAAACGTCATGCAGGTGTTTACAATTTGGTGCCGTGATGATAATAGCCTAGGTATTATTATTGTTCAGCAGTAGATTATGGTCTGACATACACTGATTCGCTTCTTCGATGCATCGCTCGATGCGGTCAACCGCACATGCGGGTCCTCCATCCCGCGTTCAACTCAGGTCAACATACAGCTTCCTGTACATTTGGACGCCATCTGCATAAAGCAAGACGTGTCAAAATCTGCAATTTTCCATCTCCGCCATATTGCAACAATAAGACGTTATCTAGCACTTGCAACGACAGAACAAGTCATACATGCGTTTGGCACAAGCAGACTTGACGTTGGCAATGCATTACGCCACCAACTGCCTGTGAAACAACTAGAACGGCTGCAGAAGGTACAGAACTGGGCGGCCCGCCTTGTCGATGGCGCCAAGAAGTCATGTCATGTCACACCTTTATTGGCCAAGCTGCACTGGCTTCCGATAGAAGTTGGAGTAGAGTATAAGATTCACTTACTCACGCATCGAACACTGACTGGCTGCGCACCACAATGTATCACCAAATGTGTGAACCGACGCCAGCCAACTCGATTGCTGCGCTTCAGTGAACACAATAATTTATGTATACCACGTGCAACGCGTCGCTGGGGTGACAGATCATTTTGCCTGGCAGCCCCAACACTATGGAACTTGCTACCGCAAAAGCTGACTGCAACAACAATGACAAACACTGATTTTAAATCAAACCGTAAGACCTATCTGTTTTCTCGAATATTCTGTACGGCGCCGTGAGCAACGATTGTTGGAACGGCGCATTATAAATGTTACGATTTGATTTGATAAAGATGGTATTGCAGCTTTTGCTTTCTGAAGAGAACACACAATGGCAGAGTGTAGATGGAGAAGAGGATTGGGCCCAGCAGACCCTTGTAGGATGCCAGTCACGGTCAATGTTCTAAGTGAGTTGTGGCCGCTAATACTGACTGAGTCCTGTTCGACAGGTATGACTCAGTGCAATGCCTTCAATGCTTATGCTGCCCAGCTGGTTGATTTACATCGAATGGTCAACTATTTCAAACGCCGCACTCATATTGAGCAGCACTGCCAGCTCACCTTTCCGTTTGTCAAGGGAAAGGAGATGGGCATTCTGAATGCGCTCCAGTGCTGCCTCATGGCTGTGATGTTGTCTGTATGCACTTTGGAAAATGTCCATCAAATTGTTGTTGTCTAGTTGCTGGCGAAATTGGGCGGCTACGTGGCGCTGCTGTAACTATGAAATAAATGACAAGTTCGATATAGGCAGGTAGTTGGTTTCTTTAATAGAGGTGTGATCACAACATGTTAGAAGTTGGCCGGCACGGACCCCGACTCTAGCGACATGTTGATGATTGTAGCTAATGTCGGCGCAAGAATGTCAATGTCGGCATTCACGAGTGAGGTAGGAAGTGGATTAAGCTCGCTTGATTTTGCTGGACTCTTTTGAATCTTTATTTCCGGCATTTCCATGTGGATATTAAAATCGCCCACGATAATTAGTCCATTCAACTGTGCTGTGAAAGGTTCCACGAGATTGGTGAACTCGGCTATAAACGTTTTGAAAGAAACTCGGCCTCGGCCTGTGGATGGAGGACTGTAAACGAGTAATAACCTGATATTAGCAAACACCACCTCGAGGCACTGGAAGGACAATGCTGGCCGTTATCGCGATAAGATCATGTTGATATACGACTTGTATAAAACACCGATTCCCCACCTCGTCGGTCGGGCCGACGTTGGTGGACGAAATTGTATCCATTCGGGGTCAACTTGCTAGTATTTGGGATGTCCTTATGGTCATTTGTCAGCCACGTCTCTGTAAGCGCGATGATTTCAAGATCGTGTTCGTGGATATAATCGGTAATGCAATTAGTTTTGTTCCTGACGGATCTTGCATTTAGCAGAGCAAGATTTGTGCAGTTTAAAGGATTGTGGGTAATGTCAGTAATCAAGTTGTCACGTATTTGTGAGGATGTGTGCAGTTCATTTGTTGCGTAGCCTGGTGACTGGTAGATGTCCGATCACAGTCGATATACGGTGTGATCGGACTGCTCTGGGGATATGTGTCTTGGCAGTTACGATCTCAGATATCGCTTGACCTAACAGTGAGGTCGATGTCACATTGTGTGTTGAAGTACGTTTGTACCTATGGTTCTTGCCGCTTCTAAACAACCACGCGGTGGTACGGCAATCCCAAATAGTTTCAATAGACAGTACACCAGCTCAGAGAGTCTGTTGTCATTCATTATTACCTTGCTATGGCGCAGCAGTTCGCGCCTGTCGTATCGAATGTGGGTCAACATATTTGGAACCGTGTTGTCTTCGTTAAAACGAACAGGAGCGATTGCAGGCTGTAGTAATACCGCTCAGCCGCTCGTGAGATCGTTGGGATTCACAGACGCAGCTGTCTTCGTCTTGGAATTTGGGTGCGGAATGGGGCAGGTGTCATCACTGTACTCAAGGGTGGTTCAAATACGAACAGCGAAGTCAATTACTACATTGATTTAGCTGACGTCCATACATTGCGCAGGACAGTGGTTCTCAAACTGGGGGTCGTTTGGCAATTTCATGGGGGTCGTCTTGTGTAATGTTATGTTGCGTACACTAAAATGTACAACTTATCGCAACTTATTTATTAGAGGCGTAAGCAATGTTAGAGGCATTATTAATTTTCTCATCTCTTTAAAATTAGTAAACAAAAATAAACCTCACAATATTGGGAACATATCTTTGTACTTTTTATCTAGTCAGTCATGTTTTGGGAGAGGCAAGTGCTGAGAATCGTTGTGACATTTCTATTACGAAGGCTACTGTTCATCACTCAATATACAAGCCTTCTCTGAAAAAACCCCAGGTGATATAGATCATAGAAAAGTTTAATTTGTTCTGTATCAAACTGTGTGAATATATCGATATTCAGTGCACTGGCTGTATTGTTGCAATCCAACAGGAACTCTTGCTTTTATAAGTATCACAAACAGAATGAATGTACTTTCAACTTGACCAGAAGATGATTAACGAATACGTCTAGCCTACCTCTTGGATATGTTGAGCTGCTCAACTCTCTGAACGTTGAACTCCAAAGGAAAGCTTGATCATCCATGATTTCGATATATTCAAAATCATAATTTGTAAAATTGGAGGGTAAAAATTTATTTGGAAACCTTTGTCATGTTGGAAACACTATCATAACTCAGAATTTATGGAGGCGTGCGGTGGGTATTACAAATGTATAGCATCCGGAAGCCTTGAAACAGTAGATGGTCAGACACGTCCGTGAAACATCAAGTCAAACCTAGGCTATATAGGCTACTGTAACTGACATATTCACTCTCCCACTGACCCCTACACGTAATGACAATTATGCTGCAAAAGATCCAGTCGCCATGATGCAATACAGTCTTACTAGAAGTAATGTTCTTTATAGCATTATACATATACTGAACAACAGTACAAAGCGTAATATTTATTAAGCACCTCGTGTTGTACAATTGCATGTTAACACTCTCGGGAAACGACCGAAATGGTTCACCGTGCATCTTTGTCGTTTATAGCCATACATCTAAGGATAAGAAGAATCGTTCTTTTATTGAGAATGTCACAAATCGAGTCTATCAGGTGCCTTCATGACTCGTTCCGGATATCGTCGCACAGGTGGAATTGACGACACAGGTGAGTGTTTATGTGTAGACTCATCAGCTTCCGTCGACAGTGCCTTCGTAGGTATGTTGATCGTTGTTGTCACTTACACGGTCGGTTGTTCGTTCGTACGTTCTTGCCGAGTCGTGATTTCTGCTGGTGTTGGCTGAAACCTCTCGCGGGTTGCCAACAAATGTTCTCTGTTGCATCAAACTAGTCTTCCAACCTCGTACAGCACATCGTAAGAACGAGGTCCACAGAGCCGTAGTTCCTTTGTACGCTCCAACCAACTTCCATGTCGTGGATTTTTCACACGTGCTGTGTCGTTCGGATTCAACTGTTTCAGTAGTTTCCCACGATTGTGCAATGGCGATTTCCTTGTGTACGTCTCACTTCGGTAAGGCAAGCGTATTCGTATCTTCCTGCCAAACAACACTTCTGCCGGTGAATTTCTACATGCGAGAGGTGAAGATCGATACGCTAGCATAGCGATATAAGGATCTTCTCCTTTGAGTGCTGCTTTACGGAGAATGCGTTTCACGATTTTCACGTCATTCTCTGCAAGTCCATTTGATTGTGGAAAGTATGGGCTTAACACCTTATGTTCAATACCCCAGTTATCTGTGAACTGTTTAAATTCTGCAATGGCAAACTGCGGTCCTCCATCCAACATCACAGTCGATAGAATGTCATATCGCGAGAACAGCGACTTCAAATGAATAATCACCTATCTGCTTGACTCATTGGAGAGAAGTGCTATCTCGGGATAATTGGAGTAGTAATCCACTGTCAACAAGTACGGCACCTGTTTGACGTAGAATATGTCGCAACCTACTTTGCCTGTTTGGCCTTTCATGGATTTGCAGTGGCTGCTTTGGTTGTGCATACCTATACTCTTGGCACACATCGCAACGAGATACTGTTTCATACAGAGTACATTAAAGTACTGTATGTTCCGCGCTCGACTCTTACATGGCTCAATGCCCATGTGATCCTCATAGATTAACTGTAGCATATGTGCTTTTATGCTGTTAGGAATAACGACACTTTGTCCCTTCAGGATCACATCGTCGACGATGCTCAGTTCGTCATTTTCTGTTGGTGAACGGGCCTGCCAGGGAGTAAAGTGGAAGGCTCATCGAGCATTCTCAAAGAGTTGGCACAGCCAATAAAAGACACACTTAGATTACATCAGTTGCTGCCTCGTAGTACAACACGATGTCTTCGTGTG
This sequence comes from Paraescarpia echinospica, assembly GCA_020002185.1. Taxonomy (NCBI): domain Eukaryota; kingdom Metazoa; phylum Annelida; class Polychaeta; order Sabellida; family Siboglinidae; genus Paraescarpia; species Paraescarpia echinospica. Next base: position 3,847,975 of record CM034540.1, read on the forward strand.
ACCTACATGTGGTGCATGGAATTGGAGAATTCCTTCGGCATTAGAAGTCGCTGAAGGCCATTATCTCCTTAATGCCGTTGGAGGTGGTCGTGGGAGACAAACATATCCGCCCATCCCCGGCGGTGTAGAACCACAACCCGCCCAGTTCGCTTGACCGCTCGAAACACGTCGGACACAGATCCTCGTCTAAGCAGCATTTGATGTCGGTACACCGGACCCCCCTCTACTACGGCCACCGTCTTCACGTCCGGCGTCATGATCCTGCAAACGATGGTCCAACCTCCATAGGTTGTGCTTTTGATCTTGGCTGCTGTATACTTCTCATTCTGTGTTAGACACTTAACACACTTCAAATAAATTACGAACATCAATGGTTCGGCATAACAACACCAAGTGCCACTGCAGCACAAGCGTATCGTGGTTGTCGGTAGACTAACAACAGAGAAGCACAATTGTGCACGTTAGTAGTAGTATAGAGTTTTTGGAACCCCATCCTGAGGAGTTTTTTGGTCATTTTTGAGCGATATTTGGGAGATTGAGACGGTCGCCCCACTGAGCAAAGTGAGGAGTCACGTGACCGTACGTAGTGCGCCCCCTGGCGGAAAGAAGTGCAGTACCTAACCGGCCGTAGCGCCATCTAGCGACACGGGCGGGTACGGCGGGCAGGCGGGCGGGGGTGGAGGTAGTGCCTCCTGTGAGGTATGTGTATGAATGTGCGTGTATGAAAGAACTAACGAAACACAAGAGTATACGAGTGCACACGTATTTTATTGACGAAAGATACAAGCGTATAACATGTGTTTTATTAAGCGCACGAACATCAAGACTTGTGGGTGAGTGAACACCGCGCCAGAGGTCGTGAGCTTAGGGGTCAATACGACCACGCCAGTGGCTCGTGGGATGACGATGGTAGTAGTACGACTTACAGGTGAGCGAACATCGCGCCAGAGGTCGTGAGCTTACGGGTGTGTGACCACCGCGCCATAGGCTCGAATCATACAATGACGATGATGATGATACCTGTTCGTTAATGAAACACGGTTATCGCAGTTGTTTAAGCCAATGGAATACACGGCAATCGTTTGCTACCAGATCAGTGCCGAAACCTTTTACGAAATCCTTCATGACAAGTCCACGACAGCGAAACATGAGATAAGCAACACAGTATTGTCCACAAACGTTAGACACGGGACACTGCAGTCTCTTAGAATTATGAGTCCACGTTACACAATGTTTAGTCAAGAAGCGACGGAACTCGACGTGCCGTATTCGCCGCGTCCGTTGGCGTCTACGTAGATCGCTATCCAATGTTCGCCGGGTTTACCCGTGTCGTGCGTGTTGCACACGAAGGCGACGGGGTAAGCGTCTATCCGGAGATCGAGGAGCACGTCTTTGGGTACGACGCCACGGATGATGGCACGGGCGTGCGAATCGCGGGTGAGTAGGCGGACGAGCTGCATGGTTTCCATCAGTTGTCGAAGATGACGTTACGACTCCTGTCGATCTCCAGCACCTTCTCGAACACGGCGTAGGCGACGACGTCCACAGTGGTCGCCAGTGCGTCGCAGAAATGAATCTCGATGCGCACGTTGCCCTTTTGTACCAGATGGAAGCAGCAGTCGTCGCACGCGTCGGGGTGAGGTCCACGCCGAAGAAGGTGTAGCCGTGTCGGAAGTCGGCGCGAGACAAGCCGTTGCCTTCGTCCTGCCACACCTTACCCGTCGAGGTGAACAGGTTATGGTAGCACTTGACAAAGAGGTCGTTGTCGAAGTCGGGCTGGAAAGGTTTGGAGGGTATCTGTCGTCCGTCGACGTACACGGCGAAGAAGTTGATGTGGTTGTTTTTAGCGTGAAAGGGATTTCTGTCGTAGCGTCCGTTGTAGGCGTCGTTATCGATGCAGCACAGCACGAGACGTTTCGGAAGAGTGCCAAGAAAGAGGTTCTCGTGCGTGTACGAGCGCGTACCTGTGGGAATGAAGTAGACCTTGCATTCGACGGGTCGCAGCGGATATTTGGGGGTGGCTTTTTCGAGGGCTTTGATGTGTGCCATCTGAACGCTCGGATTCAGGGTGACTTTCTTGACGAACAGTGTAGCGTTGACGATCTGTATCTTGTAGCCGGGGTTGGCTCCGCCGGCCATTAGCGCGAAAGCATCCTTGCAGCGCACCAGACGTATCTTGACCTCGACGCCGTTGATGAGGAGTTTATCCTGAAGGAAGAGGTCGACGTGGAGACGACCCATCATGTCGACCACGTGACTCCGGGCGATCATGTTGCGTCTGGCGACGTGTCCCGCGTTGGCTGCTGGATCGGCGGCGTCAATGATGACGGCGTCCATACGATTGGCCGTGTCCTTGTACCACATCTGACCCGTCAGGTGCGTCTCCTTGGCATCGTCGCCGTAACTGAGCAGCGTCTCTATGTAGGCGCGGTACGGGTACGTGTTGGTCGAGGGAGTCACGAGCGTTCCGTTCAGGTAGACGTCGACCTGACTGAACAGCGAATGGAGCCAGTTATACACGGGACCGACGGGATCGGCGACGTCGAGATCGGTTCCGTCGGCACGCGTCACCTTCGCCTGAACGTGTAGTGTCGTGTTGGGGAGATCCAGGTAATCGTCTCCCGAACCGGGTATGACGAATTCGATCGGTCCGCCCGAGTCGAGCGAGGACATCGGTTGGTGGTGGACCGTGTGACTGTCGATGACGCCGGTCTGAGTCGGAGGCAGGGTGAAGAGATCGAGTTCGCTCTTGAGTCCCTCACACGATAGTTTATGAACGAACGCCATCGTCGAATATATCGGGTTCACGACGTGCCGTCGGTCTCTGCTGCTGCTTCCTCCGACGTCTCGCGGCTGTACTGACTCGTTTCGCAGCGGGTGCGCGTCTTATACGCTTACGCGGTTGCACGCCAGGGGTCAAGAAGTCGCTCATCATGTCTCTACCGGCAGCGGTGACGCGACGTTTGGCGGCCGTTCTGATGTTCTGTCCCGACAGGACGTCGTCGGCTATGCGCGCGCCGGTCGACACCGCTCTCCGTCCCAACGCCACGGCGCCTCTCTTGACGAGCGGCATGACGCTACGCAGTAGACCTCCGAATATACTTCCCAGTCCGTGTCCTCGTTGGTACCGGGCACCCGCGAAATAAGGAAGCGCACCGCTCGCTTGACGAGCGTAGTAGTCGTTGTAATTCATCTCTCTAGGACAGTGCCGTCCGTCGCCGTTGGAAATGAAGTGTCACCGTCACCTTACCGACCTCGAATGGCACGCGTTGTCCCGTGTCGTCTCTTATATCTATCTCGATCATGCCAAACTCTTTGTAGAGCACGGGTACGTAGTGAGTCTTGTCGAAGGTCTTCGACACGATGTCGCCATGGCGACCGCTCACCGGAACGATGCGCAGCAGCGGTACGAGACTGTCACCGACAACTCGCGGTTCCACGACATCTGTGTAGACGTAGAACGATTCGAGCCCTCGCTCCATGTTGACCACGGTGTCGGCTTCCGTGATATAGACCTTGAACTCGGGAGCCGCGGGATCCATCGGGAGAGCCGCCAGCGTGGCGATGCGAAAGCCGAGAACGGTGGTCAGCATAGTGGCACGGAAGACGGTATTCGGTGCCACGTGCACCGTTACCTTATGCTGTAGCTCAGTTTCAGTCGTCCCTCCCCCGCCACCCGACGTAGAGCGGCGTTAATGGCGAGGATCAGTGACCACGGATCTGTATAGTGTCCAGTCCCGATTCGGGTAGTCTTCGTGTGCAGGGCCCGCAGGTCCCTCTCTTCGTCTATCGGTAGTGACACAGCGAACGCCGCGTCGTCGTCTACGACGTTGTGCCAACTGTGCGGGTACTGTACCTCCACGAGTCCACACTCCCATTGTCCCTGTAGTAGGACACGTTTCGGTAGCGTCGTGACGTAGTGGGTCAGCGTGTTATCGGGGTGCGTGCGCATGGAAGCGTTGCTGGGCAACGTGAGATAGAAATCACTCGTCGCCATGTTGTTTTGACGTCGGGCTGGGTAGCAGGTAACCCAACGAACTGCTCAACAGGGCCGTCCACAGAGTCGGATTCGAGTGGTGCCCGAACGACAGGTTGGAGATGCTGACCAAGATGACCGTATACAAGACGACGACCTGACACAGAAAGACGATCTCCTCTTTGGGACACGCGGTGCCGAATATGTGCCACGGAGTCCTCTCTTTCTGTAGCGGCGGCGGCGGAGCGGCGTCGACGGCGTCTTCTTCTTTTTCTTCTTCTTCTTCGTCGCTAACGGTGATCCGTGATGTTGTCTCGTCTGCCATGAGTGGACGACTGACATCGTGACGGACGCGCGACTAGTCTTTATAGCCGACGAGGGCCTTGGCATCGATCCAGCTGTTGAATTTCGAAGGGTATCCGAACAATTTCATCAGCACCTTCTGTCGCCTGCCTACCTTGCGGCGCCGTAGTATCGATTCCACGCGGTACAGTTGATCGGGTGGAACCGTCACCTTCTGCAACTCCGGTTCGTAGAAGGTACCGTCCAGTATCTCTCCGAGATCGTCCGTTAGACGATAGACGGGCGGATCGGACGGATGCACCTCGCGTATCGTGAATAGTTCCTCTGTCCAAATCACCATGTAGCCTTTGTCGAACCGTCTCTTGACCTTGCTGATACGTACGCGATCCCCCACGTGGTACTTGGGCACGCCCTTACCGTGATGACCACCATACAAGCGCTGCCACACCTCTTCCTGATTAGTCGCATCCACCTACGACGGAGGCATCCCGATGCTGCGGTGGGGTGTGTCGTTGTACGGCTGCATCAGATCCGGAAGGATATCGATATATCGCCACGTTTCTTTGTGTGTCAGGTGTCGCCACTTCCGCGTCATTAGTGTGCGATTGAAGCGTTCCACGATGCTCGCCTTGGTCTCCTCGTTGTAGGTGGAGAAGTGTTGGATACCGTACCTGTCCAATACACCCCGAACGCTACGGCTATAGAATTCCAGACCTCTATCGGTCTGCAACGACAGCGGCCGAATGTCGGTGAAGAGCCCGTCCAGCGCCTTCGACATAGACGTCGCCGACTTGGTCTTCAGCGGAACGCATCGGGCGACTTTCGAGAAGACGTCGATCACCGTGAGTGGGAACGTCGTGCCGTCGTTTTCTTTTTTCAGACTGGACACGTCGACGAGATCGGCTTGCCACTGTTGATTCCGGCCTCCGACGATCACTCGTCGTCGCTTGAAATGAACTGTAACCGGTTTTTGTAGAGACTAGGCGTTCTGTTCGGATAGCCATTGTTCCACGATCTGTCTCGGTACGCGGGGAATGTCTCGGAAGTCGACTCGTCGCAAAGACGCGATTCCCCCGTATATCCCCACCTTTGCGGGATCGAAGTAGACGTCCTCCAGCTGTTTTCGACGGCGCACCATGATGACGTACGTATGATATAATCGATGATACTCCCGCACACGATGGGAAGTTCGGCGTAAGCGACACCGGTAAACAGACGACGTGTTAGACTGTCCCGTGGATCGCACATTATGACGGTGAATCGGGGCGGTGCGCCTCCTTTATGGAAGACGCTCCCAAGTCTTGCTGCCCGACGACGGTGGCGTAGGTAGAGTGGACGAGCTCATTCGTTGTCGCCTCCGCGCGAGGGGTGTCCAGTGCAGCGTTCGACGCGCTCTACCGAGCGCTCGTGTGGCCGCCGCCGCTACGACACTCTTCCTTTGTTCTTGTTAAATGGCCCGTCTCCTGGCCTCGTTACCCACCAACTCCATGGGCAGATTCATGTCGCCGAGTTGGCGGGCAAACACTGGCCATCCCGTCGGAGTGCCGGCGGTCTTGCGCTGGCGCAACAGATCGTTCACGAGGTCCACCACGTTACTTCCGGGTACCGCTACGCCTTTGTGCATGAGCACCACGCGACGTCTCGTTTCAGACGTTCCATCAGTCGTCTGGCTTTGGGCTGCAGCGCCTTGGGAACGCTGTCGACGACTTCCGCTTCTATACTTGTGGCCCCCGCCTCCGGCGGGGTCGGGTCCGTATTGGCCGCCGCCGTGGCCACCGGGGACGTGTCCTTGGTGTCGTTGACCGTCATCACGCGCACCGTTTCGCGCGTGCGTCGATCGGCCAATGCGTTGTAGCGTAGCAACACTTGATTATACATGACGACCTTGTCGCCGTCGGTGAGATCTTGTCCGTCGAGTGTGCCTTTCGTCTCGTCGTCGAGCTCCTGTACTTTGCGTCCTAGGGTATCCGTCGGCGCCGCGCGTAGATTGTCCAACAATCGCGGATCTACCAAGGCCATCTTCCGTGTGTGCTCCATCGTCGTCTACTTGAGTAGCACCTCTTTGAGCAAGGGTAGAAAGACCGCACCGGCCAAAGGTGCTAGCAGCGCCGACAGGAAACCGCCGGTCTGTCCCTCGCCGACCTGGTTATTACACGGTAGCAAGACGCGACGTCTCCTCGCCGCCGGTGCGCCTCACTGTGCCAAAGTGCGCAGGTTTGCTTTGTACCTAGCCATATGGCGTCTCTGTGGCTCGGTCAAGGGAATGTTGTTCTTCAATATATGTTGTAGGCACACTCGGCTAGTGCGCACAACAGATCGGCGTCGGCGTTTCTGAAGATGGCTCGTCTCAATTTCGTGCTCTTGTACCTGTTCAGCGCCTGTATGCAGAGGAGGTATTTCTTCACGAGCTCGGACATGCTGTCGTCTTCAAATCAAATCAAATCAAATCGTGACAATTATATTGCGCCGTTCCAACAATCGTTGCTCACGGCGCCTTACAGAATGTTCGGGAAAACAGGTAACTCTTAAGGTTTGATTTAAAATCAGTGTTTGTCATTGTTGTTGCAGTCAGCTTTTGCGGCAGCAAGTTCCATAGTGTTGGGCCTGCCACGCAAAAGGATCTATCACCCCAGCGACGCGTTGCACGTGGTACACATAGATGATTGTGTTCACTGGAGCGCAACAATCGAGTTGGCTGACGTCGGGTCACACATTTGGTGATATACTGTGGTGCACAGCCAGTCAGTGCTCGGTGCGTGAGTAGAAGTATCTTATACTCTACTCTAACTGCTATTGGCAGCCAGTGCAGCTTGATCAATAGAGGTGTGACATGACAGAACTTCCTGGCGCCGTCGACAAGGCGAGCCGCCCAGTTCTGTACTCTCTGCAACCGTTCTAGTTGTTTCACAGGCAGTCGGTGGAGTAATGCATTGCCAACGTCAAGTCTGCTGGTAACAAACGCATGTATGACTTGTTCTGTCGCTGCAGGTGTTAGATAACGTCTTATTCTTGCAATATTTCGGAGATGGAAAATTGCAGATTTACAGACCGCAATCACGTGCGTCTCCATCTTCATCTCGGCATCGAACTGTACACCAAGATTCCGTACATTCTGAGTTACAGTGACCAAAAAGTTTGTCATCATCCACGTCCTGATCTCCGCTACACATTCTTCAATACGGACGACAGCCGCAGCAATGTTCTCTTGGTGGGGTTTCACTGGCATGTAGATTTGAGTATCATCCGCGTAGAAATGACACATCAAATTGTACTTGCGAATAATCTTAGCAACTGGTGCTACATAGATGGAGAACAGCTGAGGACCCAGCACGGAGCCTTGTGGTACCCCGTATACCAGAGGACGAGCAGGCGATGTAGCACCATGAATGTGGACTGACTGGACTCTGTCTCTCAGGTATGACTTAAACCAGTCCAGTGCATCTTGGACCACTCCGATATCATGTGAGAGTCTATGCAACATCACTTCATGGTCGACGGTGTCAAACGCAGCCGATAGATCCAGGAGAACCATGATGACAACATTCTGATTGTCCATTGCGTGCAGGATGTGATTCTGCACACAGACAAGGGCCGTCTCAACGCTGTGATTCGGCTTGTACGCTGACTGATAGGGCTCACAGAGATTGTGCTCTGACATGTGAGCTGACAATCTCGCAGCAACGACACGTTCTATTGTCTTCGATAGATAGGGTAGATTTGACACGGGTCGGTAGTTATTCAAGACAGTTTTGTCTAGACTCGGTTTCTTGAGTACTGGCCTGATGTGCGCTTCCTTCAAGTGTGAAGGCATTACCCCCGTTCTCAGAGACAGGTTAACAATTGTCATGAGCACAGGTACAACATCGTGCGCACAGTCTCTAAGAAGCCAAGTCGGAATGGGATCAAGTTCACAAGATTTCACTGGCGATGACTTCAACAACATTCCAATTTCAGCCTCAGTGGCTGGCTCAAATGCAGTCAGCAGACATGTCTGCCGTGCATCCTCAGCAGAGGCATTTACAATGATGACATTCTGATTCAGTTCAGACCGAATTTTCGAGATCTTTTCTGAGAAGAAATCCGAGAACCGCCTTGCCAGTGTTTCAGACGAGTCACATGGCGGTAGTGGTGTGCCATTATCAGTGTGTAGGAGCTTGGCAACAATCTTGAACAGCTGCTTCTGGTCACCAGATGCATCAGCAATTTGATTCGTGTGGTATTTAAGTTTTGCACGGTGCACAGACGAAGAGACGAGCTGGCGCTGGAGGCAGTAGGCAAGCCTGTCAGACTCCAGTCCAGATTTTCTCCATGTTCTTTCCAGTTGTCGTCTAACACATTTTTGCGATCGTATGCCATCATTATACCATGGCGTGTGTGGTCGTACAATCACTGTGCGGTTCTTTAACGGTGCTTGCTTGTCAATGATAGCCGCAATGGTTTCATTGTACATGTCAACAGCATGGTTCATGTCATCAGACAGATGATTTGACAGTAGCAACGAACGGATTTCATCACATATCGCAGTGGTATTGATCTGTCGATAGTTTCGACTCATCGTCGTTACCCGGACGTTTGGTGGTTTCACGAGTTGTAGTGTGCAATGAATTGCCGAGTGGTCTGACATGTGTGGGATGTCTGTTCGTATATTGTTCAGAAACGTATCAGATGAGCGCGTTATAAGCAGGTCAATGGTATGTCCGGCAACATGCGTCGGGACTTCCACGTGCTGAGTAAGATCTGCTGCATTTAGAATGTTTTGAAAGCGCTTAGTGTCATTGTCTGATGTATTGTCCATGTGGAAGTTAAAATCACCTGCGATCAGCATGTTTGACGTATACATCGACATGGTGTCCAACAAATCACCAAATTCTAGGAGAAATTCCGCAGTTGTAAAGCCATTCTTGGAGTTTGGCGGGGGGCGATAGACGACAAGAAGACGAACAGATTGAGTATCATTGCTGAGTTGTAGACACATCGATTCAAATGTATTTGATTTTGGCATCTCGAGATGTCGCGTCGTGAAGCCAGACTTGTAGACGACTGCAACACCACCACCGGTGCTGTACGTTCTCGGGACATGTCGTAGTTGGTAACCAGCAGGTGTGATGCAACCAGTAGAGACGGAGTCATCAGCACTCAACCACGTCTCTGTGATGGCGAGTATGTCTAGATCATTGTCCTCAATGAGGTCACATATCACGGTCGCTTTCCCCGCTTGCTTCGGGTCACACACTGATCTGGCATTCAACAAGCAGAAACACACTTGGCGTACAGATGGTATGTCACATACACTGTCGAGTCGAATCAAATTCGATGTGTAGGTTTCACATCTCACGATGACCGATGATGGGAAGCGAGGAGTAATCAGTACAGGAATGGGTCTTTGCTTTGACCTCCCTGCCCTACACCCCCTGCGAGTCCGCCGATTGTTCACACGTTCTAGTTGTCTTAGTGGTGCCACACAAGCATCTATTGAAAGGTAGCATCCAGTAACAATAGAACGTCCAATTCGCAGTAGATCCAGTCTATTGTATGTGATCATGCTGTGGCAGTGCATTGTTCTTGTTGTTTTCACGCCTGGTCAACCGGCTACAATGTTGTGACACAGGTGCAGTTCACTATACTGGTAGGCATTGCATATACATTACAAAAATGCTAAAATGTCATTAAGTACTTGTTAAAATGGTGCAGTCCACCTTCGACCTGAGACATTCATAAAAACAACTCTAAAATTGCACTGCTGTTCCATGGTTAAAAACAGGTAAAAATGTAAAATATCCACGAGCTTGTTTTGGTGCAGCCACATAGAGGCGCGACACAAGAATCGTCTTCACGACCATGCTGCGACTGAAGGGACAAGGCGCATGCGTGAACGTCTTATACCTTGGGCTGGTACACGTACTGGACACCGTCGTCCGGAAGGACGCCCGTACGCAGACGCATGTCGTCGGGCGTGTCCTGTTTCAGATTGACGAGGAGATAGCCGTACGTTGGCGACGTGGCGTCTCTGAACGCTTCCTGTACAAACTTCAGGCGTCCCGGATACATCTGTCGCGCCAAGTGTCCTATCTGTGACGCGTCGCGAGGATTCTTGAAGACCACCATGTAGTGTGCGTTCAGACTGATCGTGCGACTCTCCTTGTTCTTCGGAAACAGGTTCTGCACGAGATACAGTACGGACGTGTTCTGTTGATGACTCTTTTTCGTGAACAAGGTCGTGACCCGTTCGTCCGTTTCCGCCATCAGATCGTCGATGACCACGAGGTTTCGCGTCGACGCGTCGAACGCGCCGCTCGGCAAGCCTTCCTCGAAGCGTACCAGGTCGTTGTCGACGTAGGCGCTCTGCCATTCGCCGTAACACCACATGATCTTCTCTGGAGGCGGATCGATCATCGTTGCAGCGTGACGTCGCAGACGCATCACGAACGTGCTCTTACCGCATCCCGTCGGACCCGCGACGATGCAGGTGAAGGGAAGTTTCCATCGCGTGTCCATCTAGTAGTCGCTGGTGGCGTTCGACAATGTCGCGTTGTTCACCGCTGTGTCGTTAAATGCGACGACGACACCTCCACCACACCAGCGAAGGAAGGGATCGCGGAACAAGACGTACAAGACGTACAGGTACAGACCGAGTATTCCCACTATTACTACAGCTACGACCGCTCGCGTCCGTGACATGGTACTCTATGACTATCGATCGCGTGTCATCTGTCTAAATAGCGTTGTCTTTTTTCGTGTGCCTACTAACCGCGTGACAGCTAGAGGCGCCTATAACCCCAACAGACGTAGGGGCGCATTTCCTCATCGTGTCAGCAGTTGTTCGGCATTACACGTCCTCCGGGCCCGTGGTGATTCCGTCCTCGTTGACCACGCGCTTGGAGTAGAAGTAGGTCAACGCCGCACGTTCCTGGATGTACGTCAGCACGGACGAGTGATTGACCCGGAACCAGCGGTTCTTCCCGCTTCCGCTGCGACGATTGGTCAGCACGTCCAGGAACGCCTGCTTGTCGTTGGTGTTGAGTCGTTTGTTCAGTCCTTTGGTGCTGTATTTATTGACCGTACCCGAACAATAGTAGGTCTTGCTGCAAAGTCCCAGAAAACAGTCGCCGGACCATTCGACCTTGAAGAGTTCCGGTGTTCTCTTGTCGTACGCCTTTCGCGCCTTGCAACACGGCTCGGTGCCGTCCCACGGACATCCGGCCAGTCGACAGCGCGCGTAGTCGTTCCGATGAGCGTCGCAACATTCGGACGGTATCCATTCGGTGCGGTGACAATAGTAGTGCTCGCGCAGTGCTTGGGTCACGAGGTCGTCGACGGACCCTCCGGCCAGAGCCAAATAGGAGCTGTCCGTATCGGTTTAGCAGTACTCGAACAACGGACGTTCCACGTACCTGACCATGAAGTCGTAGTAGAACTCCAACGTGCGCAGTTTGGCCCACTGCAACACGAAGAATCCCACGTGCGTGGGCAGGGCGTATTTGACTGTGCGCTTGTGCATTTCGATCTCATACGCATCGGCGGCGACGACGTCGAGTTAGCGGAAGGGACGATCGTTGATCGCGATCGATGCCGTCTTCTCCGTGCAGTAGGTGACCTCGCGGTGCTTATCGAAGTTGGTGATACATTTCCCATAGGAAGAATTCCCCATAAGTTTATTGGTGTCCGCGATCATGGCCTTGTCGGGGTGGGCGTCTCCTTCGCGACGTGCGGTCTACACCGATTCGCCGAATCGTCGGAAGCAGGCGACCGGTGTGTACTCGATGACCTGGTAGACGTGCGTCACCTCGAGTCCGTGCGCGTGGTACCATCGCAAGAGAGGGGTGGCGAGCAAGATCTTTTCCCCGCGATAACTCCTGACGAGCATGCGACGCGGGTTTGCCATGATGTCGTGTTCTTCGGCATAGCGACGCATGAACGGCCCGAGGTAATCGCGGGTCAGGTGAATGTTCTTGAAGATGGGCTGCATTTCGGCAAAGTGCGCGCGCAGGTCCTCCGGTACATGTATGTCGCACTGAATCATACCGAACACGCTACCGTTGCGCACGCCTGTCAGGATCTGTTTTGACGTCATTTTCCAGCGCATCTGTCGACGGCGTTGGCGAACGTCCAGAAACTGTTTCACGCACTGATCGCGTCTCGCGACCTTCCACTCGCATTCCCACAACTCGACGACCCTCACAAAGTGACGAAGATAGGCCGTGTTCTTTCGCGTTTCGGCGAGCAGTTGCGTCATGGGTTTGCCGTTGACCTCGTTGAACTCACGTCCGTTGCACGGACAACCGTGGTAGTAGCATCCGTGAAACTGATTGGCCGTCTTCGTTTCGCTGCACCAACCGTCCACCAGCAGTTTGCCGATGCGCTTCTCTGGACCTTTGGACTGGTGACGTATGGTGCGTCCCGTGCTTTCGGACTTCCACGTCAGCCATTCGGCGGCCATCTGACCTGTGGGATATGCCGCTTTGGATCGGAACTCCTTCTCTTCCCGTCGTCGCGTGTACCATCACGTCGGCATCTCTTGCGATATCGACCACAGATACAATGCGTTTGCGTCGTATCCCACGATGGACTGACACGTTCGAGCCGCATCGCCGTAGTCGTTACGACGTATCTTCGTGACCCCCTTCTCATGATGTCTGGTGAAGATGAGTGACGGTCCTCCGACGATGTTCTCTCTGACTAGCTGATGGACGTCCTTGTTCGTCTCGTTGAAGAGCGTAAAGAACGTCCTCTCCAGCACGTAGGTTAACAGGTAGGACAAGGTCAAACCAGGTATACTGAACCCTTGTTTGAACATGTCGAGATCGCGGTGTCGATAGAAGTCGAACTGTTTGGCGATGGCCTCCAAGAACGGCACGACGTCCCTGTTGTTGTACCAGACGAGACAGTCTCGCAAAGTCTCCATGTCGTTGTCTCGCCACACCTCCCGACATCGGGTGCAGTCGTCGTCGGATATACCTTCGTTCTTCAGTCGCCTGAAGAAGGCCTTTTTGGGCGGTAGAGCGGTGTCGACGAGTCAGTCCAAGCTGTCCATGTATTCATACGTGAAGTGACCTCGCAACCGTACGCTTTCAGGTACTTGTCGTACGAGAATCCCGGTGCGATATAATGAGTCATGTCGAGGAATTGCCACGTTTGATCACGTGAAACGTCCCTGCATCCTCCCCCTCCGTTTCTTCCTCCTCCTCCTCCCCGTCCTCGATTGCTTTCTTTGCAGACAGGAAGTAGGGTACCAGGAACTGTTTGACGACGTTCAGATCGTACCTGGCCGAGTTGAAGCCGATGACGGGCAACCGATGAAGCCAACCGTACAATTGACCCATGAGAGTTTTGTAGGGATTGGTCGGTTGTCGCTGTGACTCGTTGTCGCCCTCCGCGGCGGTCGCCTCCACGGTAGACGCCTCCTGTTCGTCCCTCGTCACGATAGCCTCCGCGAGTTCGTGGAGGGTGCCCTCGTATCTGTCTACGATGGCTTCGTAGGCTGCTTCGCTCATCGCCTGAAGGATGGCCATCATGTCGGATACCAACTTGTTGCTGTCGCCGTCCGTGATGAGACATTGCACCTGTTCGAATCCGGGTACGTTACTCTCCAGGGACACGTTCAACGGTACGAGACGAGCCACCCAGTGGACATTGGCGCTGTCCGACGGAAGCTGCGACGTATCGAACCAGGACTCGAAGTCGAAGGTGGCGCGATAGGGATAGTAGCGCAACCACTCGGGAACGCGAATGTTTTCGTCGTCCAAGCGCTGGAAGACTGTCGGCAACGGACGGTAGACGCCACCGGGATAGATCTTTCGCACGCCTCCCGTACAACCGCGCTCGTGTCGCTCTACTGCCCAAGCACCTTTCCATAGCGAGTCGCCACACTTCCTACATCGATACGAATGACAGTACATGTTCACGTCTTGTATGTAGCAAAAGTGTGTCTCGTGACGATTGACGTACATCGTTTCGGCATAGTGACACAAGGAACGGCGTACGAGTTCGGCAGTCGCCTTTCTACCTTCTTCTTCCGGTTCGACGAGCGTATAGACGCACACGTTGGTCTCAAAGGTGGTCTCGACGCGATAGAGATCGTCCATCGTCACCCCGTCAAAGTCTTCAATATCCACTCCGTCACGGTCGTACTTCGCGTAGAGTACCTTCACAGCGGGTTCCAAGTGGTGTCGGTCGCACCCACGATGCAGAGCCAGGCACCGGAAGAGACACAGATTATTGGTATACTTCTTGTTATACTTGGGTTCTCTTTCCAAACCGATGACGGCTTTGTTTCGTTTGATGTACCTCGGTAGTGTGACTTCCACACATCCTATCGGATGATCTACGATGCGATTGACGAAGAAGGTGACATTCGTGACCAGCTCGCATACCCATTGACTGTCCGGACGCTGATTGATGACCCACTGCAACACGTATATTTCTCGGATACGCTCCAGAAACGTATCAAAGTCTTCGGTGTTTGTGATCAGACACGGTTCGTCAAGGTAACGCCCGCACCAGTTACAGGACGAATGGTTGTACCTGTACCTGTTCGTGGTCTTGTTTCTCAGCATAAAACCATAACTCAAATTAATCTTAAACGCGTGCGTCTGTTCGAGGAACATGATTTTCAGTGACGGTTCTAGAACGCTCGTGTCCGGTGTCGACACTCTGTAATTGTACCTGGATTGCACGGGTCCTCTAACCACGTGGGTGCGGATGATCGACCAGTGATCTCGGACGACGTCTCGTAGCTCCTTCGATAGAGTATCGGCGAAGGGGAGTCGGGGCGGTGGTTGTATCGGGTCGTCGTAGTCGTCAGCGGTACTCACACGTGGTCGCTCTTTGCGTCTAGCTCGCTTGGGTAGGGGTGGGTCGCTCGCTTCCACACGTCTGCTACATACCGACTTCATATGACGTACCAGGTTGTCACGTCTCGTGAACTCACGTGCACATCTCTCGCAGCGGTGCACTGTATCGCTTTTTTGTGAGCTGTCACATGACTTCCTGTTGTGACATACCAGGTCCTGTCGTCTCGTGAAGTCTCTTCCACATCACGAACAGCGATGCCTAGCGCTTTTTGGTGGTTCGGCAGTTGGCGCCACTCGTGACGGCGGTTTACTGTAGGCATGGTCGACGACGACGACGTGTGGTGACTGGATCGATGAAGTTGATGATGAATGCGTCTGATCTATGTGACGTTGTATGTCGGCGTGTGTATCGAGGACGAGCCCGCAGTGACGACACGCGTGTTGCTTCACCGTCTACCTACAATTGAAGGATGGGAGATCCTTGTACGTCTATATATCCTACACTGCGTGACGTCATATAGACAGAGGGGGCGTGGCTACGTACTGCATAGCACGGGGAGATGTCTTGTATGAGTGTGCGTTTGTATCTACGTTTTCACCGATCGCAACGAGCTATGAAGGTATATTAGCGAGGGGGGCGGCAAGAACAACAGACACCGGAACCTGGATTACATGTTTCTTTATTTCATTAATTACAACTAAAAGCGAATACAAATGAAAAGCAAATACAAATAAAAAGCAAATACAAATAAAAGCGATTAATACAAGCGAAGCTAAGCGCCTACAGTGACAGACAAGAAGCGCCTATTACCCCAGCTATGCGTAGGGGCGCATTTCCTCTTGTCGTCACTGCAGGCGCTTACGGAGTGAGTCCGTTATGTACGTGACGTGTTAGTCTCGTGTGATATTACGGACGATTTCGTTACATATCGCCCGCACAGCCATGTCTATAGTGCATCTTTGTGTTGCGAATAACACCCCGGCTAGACTTTCGATATTCAGTTCGAGGTGACGCACGCTATCGAACGGAGCCGAGTAGGCCCACGGGATAGTCGTGCATGTCTTGCTCCATACCAGGTGGCCATCGTCAACCACGTCGAGTATAGATGTGTCCCTCCTCAGCGCTTCGTATTCTGAGGATGTCGTGGTGACGTCATAGTCGTCGTCACACGACATCTCCAGTCATTCGGTTGTAGGTGGTGGTGATGTCACGCAATCACATGACATCTCTAGCGGTGGGGATGACCTGTGCCGCTGCTCATGTAGTTGTGTGAGGAGGGCCTGACGCAGCGGCATTTGGGTGGTGGTGCCGTTTCTTTCGTGGTGCCCATTCTAGCGGATTCTGTCCATACGACTGACGTATCAGAGCCAGTCCGCTAGAGGGAGCGTCGGTTACCTGGCAACACAACAACAACAACATTAGCAGGGTGTTTTCTCGTCCAACAGTGATATACCACGTGTACGTAGGATGGCTTGCACACGTGCTATGATATCACTTGCCCGCTCCGGTGTGTCCGCCATATACCTGTAATGGTGCACTGGATACCTCACATTGTCATAGATCAGGTCACTACGCACCAGGTAGATGGCGTTTGACTCACCTTCAAACGTGCGCCACAGTTCGTTGCTTACGAACCGGACGATGGCATCGCGTGCTACTACACACAGCTTAGAGTACCAGACGTGCCTTTCCTCTGTGAGTGGTTCGTCTTGTTGGTACCAGACCTGCCTTTCCTCTGCGAGTGGTTCGTCTTCCTTCTCATCCGTCATGTTTATACCACGGCTATGTAAACTCGCTTTCACCCGTGATATAATATCACTAGCACACCACGGTGTGCGCACTACGCATGTCAGCTCGGCCACTACCATATGGAAACTATCAAATATACGCGAGCGATTCACTCTGTACAGGTCATCGTGAACGTCCGCATAGCGGCGACACAGTCCGCCGGCTGCCTGGCGCGCACAGGCGGCGGTTAGCGTGGCCATAAATAGTTCATCATCTATCATTTGCTCCGTACGCTTCTGAACGGCATTCACCTTCCCTACCGATTCCTGTAATTCACTACGCCTCCGGACCTCATCATCATCATCATCAGCCCAATCAGTATCACAATCACCATCATTAGCAACATCGTCGTCACTCGACCACGAACATGACCCCACACAGATGACACTTGCCTCATCAACAATGTCTTCTTCATCATCGTTGAAGTACAGCCGACGTGTCACTCCACGCTCGGGCGAAAACGGACTGTAACGGGATGGCGTCGACGTCAGTGACCAAGGGACCGTCTACAATACGACAAAATTACGTCATAGCTTCCGGTGCAAAATAGACAGACAGACAGACAGACACACCATTCAACCGCTAGGGACAGGGCCTCTCTATACTCCGTCAGGGGGCGTCAACTACTATTTCACCTCTGTCAGGTGGCGCCTCTTACGACTGGATTATTTCCAGTGCTATCACGGTATAGTTTCGGTAGGTGGAGTTTGTTGTCTTTCTAATTGTCACCCTAGCCTGTTTGCCACGTAGGACACACAGTGCCTGATAGCGTTCGTCGCCAGTTCTCAGCGACATATAGTCGCTTGCTGTCAGTCCCCCCACGACCCGCTGGACTAGACGGTCAAATCTCGTCGCCCACACTTCGTTCCTCTTGCGATCGGCGAAAAGCATACCCATAGCATATTTGTATACTGGAATACCCTTCTGTCGCCCGTGGACCGGACATATATTGACGCTATGTCCTTTCACTCTTTCGATACGGACTTTCCGGTTACAAATACGACACGCTGGATAACATACATATTCAGCTGACAGAGCACATGTTACTAGTGTCAGTGGCCGCACAAATGCGTACGTCCCGTCACTTACTTGCTCGAGGTCTGACAGCAGCATTTCCTCGGAGTTGAAGTTGGGCGTCGCCATCTTGTCGTGCAGGAGTCGGTGTGTAGAGAAGAGCTTCGAACGGCAGCGAATCGGAGAGAGAGTGTTTGTCCTGTTAGATTTACCCTGGGTTTATATACATATTTATTCCCTCCAGGCATCGTCCACGTGATACCCTAGACAATGACATCACGCGTCCCTGGGCGTTCGCATCTTATCGAGCGCGTGACCTTATCACTCTCTCTCTCTCTCGTACTCTGTCACCGTGTGGCTGTCTGTCTGTCTGTTTTTTAATGGACGCCTTATGTAAGCCGTACAGAGCACTGCCTAAGGAAGTCTCTCACCTGCATAAGAATCACACCGAGTATATTCTTACCTGCTTCGTTACGCTTTGAACTCTTACCCCAATACCCCTCCGCGCTGGGTACATTCTCAATAAGTCGTGCGTCCCCTGTGGCAAGCAAGCGTTGACGTAGTTTAGATGCGCGGAACTTCGCGGCTACTATCGCGTACATCACGGATCGGCGTTGTGATAGCCATGTAGCGGTTCGATCCGGTGTCCATCAGATGCTTTTACTCCAGTATTTCGCCTGTAATCCACTGCGTGCAGTCTGAATCTTTCTCGCTGTGTTCTCGTCGTGAAAATGTCTGGCTTTTTAAAACTGGTATGCTGCCTCTGCACAAGCAAAGTCCTCGCCCCATATGTGTATATCACACGCATAGAAATTCGATAGGAAGTGCCCAGCACCCCTGAATTGTATATCCAAGCTCTTGACCGCCATATGTTTCATCGCTGACCACTCACAGAGTTCTTTTCTCCCGCCTGTATTGTTAGTGTTCCGATAAGGCGCATTCCACATGCATTGTCGTCTACTTGCCCTTCGTACATCACGCGCTTATCGCCAGCTGTTCCCTCTGTCATATGACTGATATAGGTTTGCACTTTATTACACCGACATTTTCCATAACCACATTGCTCCCTACATAATCGATCCCTCCAGGGATCGCCCACGTGACACCCCTAGACGATGACATCATCTGTCATATGACTGATATACTTTGCTACATCGAAACTTTCCATAACCACATTGTTTCCTATGTAATCCCTCCAGGCATAGCCCACGTGACAATGACATCATGCGTCCCTGGGTGTTCGCGACTTTAGCCCTTTTCATACACCGGTATTTTTCCATTCTACAGTGTGTCTTAGAAGTTGCCTTCACAATATATATATATATATATATAGATCTCGTTTGTTACATTCACATCATACCATTCGCAACTATGACTTCACCGATACCTTGGACTCAACTTCGTGAGGAGTGGCGTCTCCGTGATGCTTCCCGTGGGCAAATGTAAGTACTTTTATTATTCATTTCAGTATATTATATTATTCTTTGCTTTGTTTCATTCGATAGATATCCTATACATAATTACACAGTGTTCTTCAAGCAACCTAGCTGTGACGTCTCACCTCTATTTCTGACACGTCGTTACCTCTCCTTTTCATTTCATTTCATGTCATTCGTATTCCTTACGCTTACGTTCGTTATGTGTCACAGTTGTCTAAATTTACATTTCAGGTTTGACAGTGCTACTGTTGATGATACCTGGAGTATGACAAGCAGTGATTCCAGTGTCTCGCATTGTACGTGAATGTTCAACGATTATATACAATACTTTACTAATACTTATTTATGTTCTACTTACCACGTTTCTCATTCTCTCCAATGTATATACACAGTCCTTTCCTGTATATGCGTATGCTGACCTCGCCTGCCCTCTTGTCGTTTCGGCTAGCTACGCGGTGTCTGGTTACCGATCGCGTCAGCAGACGTCTACATTACATATTGTGTCATAGTCCATTCTTGTCTCACCCGTCTGCTGTTGACCTAGCTTGCTCTTTTATCGTGTCGGTTACCTACGCGGTGTCTGGTTACATCACTTGCTTATTCCCACCGGCTGTACTTCGCACAATAAAAAAAAATATATATATATATATCATATATGTTTCACCGACAATATTTTAAAAGTTTTCATATATGTTTCAGAGAGGAGGAACTCCGCGAGAACCATTACTGTTCGTTCTGCCTCGTGCTCCTCGAACTCCTGATGACACGGGCCCGATTTGACCCCGACCCTGTTCCCTCTCCGGACACAGAGGATAGGGAGAACTGGCTAGATGCCGACAACGACAAAATCGATCGTTGATTTAGGGGATAGGGAGAAATGGCTAGATGCCGACAACGACTAATTCCCGATGAGGGCTTCGATGATTTAATAAACCTATTCAACTTTCAAACTGTGATGTTTGTCGGTTATTACCTTAGAAATCTTTCATTCATACATACATACAAATACATACATATTTAAAAGTTTCATATATATATAATCCTTCTTTCATACATACATACTCACATACATACATACATATATAAATAAATATATATATATATATATATATACACACATACATACATATTTTAAAGTTTCATATATATATAATCCTTCTTTCATACATACATACTCACATACATACATACATACATATATAAATATATATATATATATGTATGTATGTGAGTATGTATGTATGAAAGAAGGATTATATATATATGAAACTTTAAAATATGTATGTATGTGTATTTCTCTTTCATTTATTCCTCGTTATACACGGTTTATAAACATTATTCACACATCTTTCAGTACACTCAACTTTCAAACTGTGGTGTTTGTCGGTTATTACCTTAGAAATCTTTCATTCATACATACATACATACACATACATACATACATATTTTAAAGTTTCATATATATATATAATCCTTCTTTCATACATACATACACACATACATACATACGTATATATAATATACACGGTTTATAAACATTATTCACACATCTTTCAGTACAATTTTCCACACCTTTTACCCCTTTCCTCTTTGATCTTTCGTTCCTTTCTTCTACCTTTCAACAACTTTCCTCTTTGATCTTTCGTTATTACACTTTCCTCTTTGTTCCTCATATACACGATAGGACTTCCATGGCTACTCACTCCACCGCTAGGGGGCGCTACATACGCTCACACATACGGTCACGTGACTACTCACTTTGCACAGGGGGGCGGCCGTCGAAACCTCCCTAGTATCGCTCAAAAATTACCAAAAAACTCCTCAGGATGGGGTTCCAAAAACTCTATACTACTACTCACGTTACTTTGACATAAACGTTCTAAAGTGGTGTGATATATAGGTTGCGTCCAGTGGATTGATAAAGAAAACTGTATTCGAAACAACCGAATTGACGATTGCTAAAGGATTACGCTTGGTTTCAAGTGAAGCACGCTGATCGAGTTCCGAAACACCCTGTAAGTGTCTGCCGCCCCGGAATATGTGTCAAGGCAACAAAACGACCCATTTTGTTCAAGATAACCATTAGACGTTTGTGCATTGTGACTTCCAAGAGTATCAAACAATAATGTCTATGTTTGTGTAACCATATCGACACAATTGAAGCTAGTGTGGGTATTTGCTTATGTACGTATGTATGCATGTATGTGTTTGTGAGTGTACGCGTGTGTGTTCGTGTGTGAGTAAGTGAATGAGTGAGTGAGTGAGTGGGTGAGTGGGTGAGTGAGTATGTGAGTGAATATATTATATGTGTGTGCTTGCATGTTTATGTGTGTGTGTGTGTTTTTTTTTTGCGCATGTGCGTGCGTGCTTGTTTGTTTGCCAGTATGTGGATATATGATCGGGTATATGTATTATAGTTCCGAACACTATTATAAGGAACTTACCAGAGGTGTGACGATATATCTTGACACTGAAGTGGAAGCGAACCACCAACGACGATATCGAGGCCGTGAGAAATGACACAATCACTGCATAGCTAGTTGTATTTGGGAAATACCATTGTATCTCGTAGGAGTGTTTGTTATTCTATTCGTGATATCAAAAATATGTTCTTGTTTTTCAACACCTCAAATACTACGCTGGATTAATTGATCAGTATGCACTGTTCCCTGGGGAACAAGCGGTTCGACGTCCTTATCAACTCGGCCATTGCGAATATCGCCTTTGCTTCTACTACCCGTGTCGAGATAGTGTGAAGTTCTGAAGGCGCTATGACATGACAACGCGGGTTGACCACGCTATAAATAATTAATGTCTGTGCCCGGTCTGACTTATGAGACGTTGGCTGTCACTGAGATTGTGAAACACTCCTCTAGTGCTAAGTTGTATGCGTTGTTATTTGTTTACTGGAGTATCTATATCCACCTATTTACACGCTCAGTAAGTATTGCTGTGTGACACGTAAGGCCGATTGTCATGGCACTGTTATCTGCTTTATATTTCAAACCTATGCAACATTTTGTATCAATCAAATTGCCCAGAAAATTTGTGATATTGGAACTAGTCAAAGTGGGCGTTTCCTGATAGAATAATATAATAAGGCTATTACTACTACTGCTGTGGCTGCGGCGGCTGCGGCAGCGGCCACGGCCGCTACTGCTACTATTACAAAGTTCGACACGGCAGGACAGGGTTCGAACTCGGGTTCTCTCGATCGAGAGTCCGAAGCTCTGGCCACTTATCCACTGCGCTCGACATTGCTGGTCATGTAAAATATATATATATGTATGTATGTTTGTATGCACGTATATGTATGTATATTGATGACGTTCACATATTATATATATATGGCATATATATATATATAATACATATATATATATATATATATATATTACATATCTATATACGTGTGTGTGTATATATATATACATATATATATATATATATATATATATATCGTGTTAAGATAATATCATTAAAGTACGAATCGTTTCTTCTCATTCGTCGAATTATGTTCTGTCGCATGATTCTCATATCTTTTGTGTGGTACTCTAATCTGGCCACAAACAAAATATAATTTTATAATTATGTCCTCTCCTAGTACATGGGCTGCGTGGTCGTCAGTAGCATGTGATCACGGTTGACACATTAGTTGTGTGTTCGCCACCAGTGTAGTCCGAATGACGTCACTGCCGCCAGCGGAATGACGATCTTCAGAAATGTGACGTGATGTTGTTTTTTAACTTCAACCTGAATATGTAATGTCATCCACGTTACGTTATCCAGTTATTGTCAACTGTTGCGGACGCAAACGTAACATACATCGCAAAGCGTATGTAGGTTCTGAAAGCAACATTTTGATTAAGCTACTGGAGAACATTTACATTAAGGAACGTCATAGGTAAACAATTGGTCATGTGTCTTGTATAATATGTTTACAAACACAGACTGATACAAATGTCAATGTTGCAGTCAGTTCCCGTGACTATGTTACTGTTGCTTAAACACAGTTACTATAATAATATGTTTTGTACTTATATTGTGCTATTGTCAGCGCCTTTGGGCAGATCTTTTATACGGATACACGGCGCTCTGTAAATGCATATTATTAGTATTATTAATACTAGTAGTTGTTGGCTTATTGAGATTACCTAGGTTAATTATTTTGATTAATTTACCACCATTTCAAGAATAAAGTATTTTGTATGCACAAAAGAATAGCACGACACCGCGGCTGTGCATATAGACAGTGCCATGCGCCACATATCGCGATAACCTCGGTTCTAGTTATCACCTCGATTATAGATCATGAACAACAAAAAGAGCGCTCTAAATCACACAATATGTTTGTGTGCGTGAAAATAATCATGCAAGTTATTCCATTTTATGTTTAATATGTATACTAACAATTATACTGGAAAACATTTCGTATTACTAACGCAAACCACCTTAGTAACAACGCGGAATCCTGGCACGCACCTACTTTGGGCCCGGTACCGTCGCGGGCCGAAAGTAGGCGGTGAATCCTGGCACGGGTGAATCGGGGCCCGTGATACCGGCTAGTGCCTGTGTGTGATTAATCATGTAATCCTGTATGCAGGCGGGGCAGCGTAGCACCAACATAGCGTAATATGCACGTAGCGATTCTTGGAGAGCAAAGCTTGGTGAAAAATGTCGGGAATGCGGCATGTTAGTCGATACGACTGAATTCAAAATTGGCGGTTTCAACATCATTCTGGGACTGGGAGAAGATGCTGCTTGTCTATCAGCGTGAGGTGATAGCTTTATACTAACATATAACATTGTCAGATAAAGAATGTATTTTATGACAGGAATTCTGCACAATATTATAAACATAGCAACATAACACAATTGTTGCTTGGTTGAGTTGAATTCGCTTTAGGGCGATAATGGGTGCAACATCTAAAATGGTATTTCAAACATTATAACATTATTTATCCAGTGTTCCTTCTATATTTGAGTTATTATGTTTACACGGATGCTTGGCTGACAGTTATGCAGTGCTCACTTTGTTATTGCCTGTTTATTTTATAGTGTCACTGACTATACCCAGTCAGTGTTTCTGCCAGCAGGGTAAAAGGGTAAAATTACGTACCCGAAAATTATTCCAGGGTACAAATACGTACCCAAAATTAATCAAAATTTAAAAATTGTGTTTTTAGTATGTTTAATCAAACGTGTGTTCCGTATATTATTTCAAACATATGATGACGAATCAAGTACGTCGTGTTTGCCAGGTGGCATATTGTCACCTCCGAAGCATCGCGTTGATTCGGAAATGTCTTACCACTAATGCCTGCAGAGCCATTGTGAACGCCTTAGTCATGTCACGTATTGATTACGGCAACGCAGTCTTATATGGTCTGCCGGAGACGCACTTACGAAAACTGCAGATGGTACATAATTCCACAGCACGTCTCATTACCGGGACAAGGAGACGAGAACACATAACACCCGTTCTGTACCGTCTACACTGCCTATACGTCAGCGGATCGAATTCAAGCTGTTACTGCTGGTATATCGTGCAGTGCACCATCTCGGCCCTGCGTACATTTCATCGCTCGTTACATCCTACACGCCGACCAGATCACTTAGATCGGCCGAACAAGGTCTGCTGACTGTTCCGAGATATCACCTTGAACATTATGGCCGTCGTTCCTTCTCGGTGGTTGGCCCGATCCTGTGGAATGACCTGCCTCATGCAGTCAGGCATGCAAACTGCGTTGCTACTTTCAAATCACTCTTAAAGACATGCTTATTTCGACAGGCCTTCAAAGAACTTTGTAGTCCGCATCAGTAACATTTGTGCAATGTTGACATTCGGTTATGTACTTAGGTTGCAGTTATTTATTTATTATTATTTTTTTTTAATTAGCATACTATATGTATTTATTTTATTTTATTTAAGCACATTATTCATTTCAATTATTTAAACGGCTAATTCATTTAATTTATGTATAATATATACACTTGTAAATATATATATATATATATATTTTATTCAGGTTTATCTAACTGACATTTTATGTTTATACGCTACTATTAAATCATACTCTTTACCTTTCTATTTAATATTTCTATTTAATATGTTTTAGGTCATTTCATGTACTTTATTTATACTCTACGATTGTCAGCGCCTTTGAGCAGATTTGTAATCCGGACACACGGCGCTCTATAAATGCTTTATAATAATAAATAATTATCAATTAAAACTTTGAATTGAATATAAATAAGTATTCAGCCATCACCAGACAGTCCATATCAGTCTCAGGCTTTGGTGTTTCAAGGACCCACATTTTCTGTTTTAAAAGTCTTCAACAAAAACTTAAAGAAAACGCATGTCCTTACAAACACCACATTCTCGTGAATCAAAATATAAAGTCAAACGAAGTCCATCTAAGCAATCGATTCGTGTACAAAAATGCATTCCAAAATTTTATAAATATTATTTAACAAGATTGCCACCCAGAGAATTAACTCTAGGTGGCAGGTGGACAAGGAAGCCCTTTGCCTTATCGAGAGTCCAACCCTTTTATATACGTGTATCCCGCCCTTCTGAGGTATGTGTTCATTTAATTTTTAAACATATTCACGCTACAAGCACCCACACACTCAGCAGATAATCTGTTCCATTCATTTACATTCCTTTGTGAAAATGAGAACTTTCTTATATCTAATCTACACTGCTCCTTTGCTAACGTAATTTCATGTCCTCTAGACCTTCTATCTTTCTTAACTGAGAAAAAAATATTTCTATCAATATTTTCATAACCATTCATTATTTTAAGCACTTCTATCTGATCTCCTCTAAATCTCCTGGTCTCTAGTGTTGTTAAACCACATTGCTTTAGGCGAATTTCATAACTAAGATCCCACAGTTTTTGTATCATTTTAGTCGCTCTCCTCTGTACTCTTTCTAGCATACATATGTCCTTCTTGCGATTTGGCCTCCACGCTTGTATACAATATTCTAATTGAGGCCTCACTGTTGTTTTGCCCAGCGGTATTATTAGTTCTTTTTCCTTATAGGTTATATTTCGCTTAATTAATCCAAGGATTTGTATACCCTTTGAAGCTGCAATACCGCACTGCCCTGAAACCTTCATAACAGCACTAATGGTTAACCCTAAGTCCTTGTCGTTTACAATAGTACTTAGTACAGTACCCCCCATTGTATACTGTATATCTTCCTTCCCATTTCCTGAGAGGAGGCATTTACATTTCCCAAAATTGAACAGCATTTGCCACTTTTCAGACCTTTTGATCAACCTGTCAAGATCATCTTGTAAATGCTGTCTATCTCCATCAGTTTTAATCTTTCTAAACACTTTTGTATCATCCGCAAATTTCAACACCTTGCTTGTTATATCATCATCCAAACCGTTGATATATATTAAGAATAATCTAGGTCATAGTATCGATCCCTGTGGTACCCCACTCAATACCGATTTCCAGTTTGAAGCCTCCCCATCAACTATTACACGTTGTCTTCTGTCAATGAGCCATTTTTTATCCAGTTTATTATACCATTTCCTATGCCGTGGGCCTTTAGCTTAAGCAGTAATCTGTGATGTGGTATTTTGTCGAAAGCTTTTTGAAAATCTAATTAGACGATACCTACTGGTGATCCCTCATATACCCATTTAATGATGTCTTCAAAAAAACATAACATATTTGTTAAGCATGACAACGCTTTTAAAAACCCGTGTTGAGATGGGTTTATCAAGCTATGTTTAACAACAAAATCCACCATGCGATCTTTAATTAGTCTTTCTAATAATTTGCAAATCACTGACGTTAAACTCACTGGTCTATTTCTCTGACTTGTTTCTCGAACCTTATTTAAATAACGGTATAATGTTTGCCTCTTTCCATTCTAAAGGAACCACACACTCTTCTAATGACAAATTGAAAACTGTTGCAAGTGGTACGCTGATTTGTCCTACAACTTCCAATAGCAGTTTGGGCGGAATCCCATCCACACCCGGTGATTTATTATCCTTCATAGCCCTTATTTTCTCAGCTCCCATTTCCGGGGTTACAATTAACTGTCCTAAATAGTCTGACTCTGCCCCCTTGAACTTAGCCTCTGGTACTGGCAGTGAACTAATAGCTTCCCCAATAAACACTGAACTAAAATACTCATTCAGGTCTTCTGCCATTAAGAATCCCTCTGATATTGTATTTCCAGCATTATCTTCTAGAGGACCGACCTTATCCTGAACTATCTGATTGCTTCGAACATACGCATAAAACACTTGCTTTCATGTTTTATATCACTAGCTAATTTTTGTTCATAGCTTCTGTTTGAATGTCTAATTTCAGCTATAGCTTTGTTAAGTGCTT
Organism: Paraescarpia echinospica; assembly: GCA_020002185.1. Lineage (NCBI taxonomy): Eukaryota > Metazoa > Annelida > Polychaeta > Sabellida > Siboglinidae > Paraescarpia > Paraescarpia echinospica. The sequence continues at coordinate 3,875,656 of CM034540.1, forward strand.
CTTTATTAATGTTGTAGTCTTCTTAATTTCCAGTACACCTATACGACTTCCATATCATTTGTTTATACTTAATGTTTCTAATGGCTTTTTTAGATAAGTGTTTCTTTCTAGACCGTTTCCCGTGTTTTTTGAAGGGTACAAATTTATCGTCTATGCACTTAATTTCACTCCTTAAGATATTCCAGCATTCTGTTGCTGTCTTATTTTTCAGTGTGTTATTCCAGTCTATCTTTGCTAAACATTTCCTCATGTCCTTATACCTTCCTTTGTGGAAATTTCTTCTATAGTGTTTTTTATTATTCCTTTCTCATTTTACATTGATGGTAAAATGTATCTGGTTGTGATCGTTACTCCCCAGTGGCTCACATATCTTGACATTGTCAACTAAGTCATTATGTGAAGATAAAACTATGTCTAACACATTCTCACCATTAGTTGGTTCTAGCACATGTTGACAAAGGAAAGTATATTGAATTAAAACTAAAAACTTGTGTCCTCAGTCCCCATACTCTGTAGAGATTTCCATTGTATATGCCCATGGTTAAAATCCCCCATAATAATACAGTCCAGCTTGCTTACTTCCCTTATAGCGTTTTGTATTTTTTCATTCTCTTGCATGCTTATGTTTGGACTTCGATATACTAACCCATCTGTTAACGTTGAGTTTCCTGTAACTATGTTACACCAAACAGCTTCTTCACAATCTGCTTCTCTTTCCGATTTTATTTCATAAGCCTGGATATATTCTTTAATATATGCACGCAACTTTGAGCCAGTGGAATTTTGTGTGTAAACAATCTCAATGACCGTCTAGCATACTCCAACATCGGTCACATCAGATATGAGGTCGACGACAGGCCGAGAAGACAACCCGCGCAGGCGTACCGCAGCTCCTTCAGACCGTCCCACTGTCTCGCCCGTGGTAGTAAAGCAAAGTTTGTATTAGGAAAAGGCGACACAATAAAGCTGTCGAACCATTTGGGAAAGATGCGTAATTATCAACTGATTCAGTCTTTTTAAGATGTTGGAAAGCACGAAATTTTTGTTGATCTCACGAATACAGTGTTTGAAGCCAACACGCCTACTAGATGCAATGGTATTTCCGAAATAGAAGCAGCCATGATGTAAGTAGTTCTGTCAGTGCGTATGGCCTAGTTACCGTAGCTCTTAGAACGCTGCGACTTCAGTGTCAAGAAATATCGTTACACTTTCTCTGGTAAGTTCCGTATAATAGTGTTCGTATGTACGACATATACTGACTAGCATTAAGTCCATGCACATTCATATGTATATACATGCGCAGAAACACACACACACACACAAACGCACACACACAGGCGCTCACGCTCGCACGCACAAACACACACAGACACGCTCACACACACATACACTCACACACGCACTCAGAGACATACACAAACACGCGCGCACACGCACACACGCACATATAAACATGTACACTCACTTATACAAAGACTCATGCATTCACACACGCACACACGCACACACGCACACACGCAAACAGGCACACACGCACACACACACACACACGCACACATGCACGCATATACGTACGCACGCACGCGCGCACATACACCCACACACCCACACCACACTCCCTCCACACACGCACACACATGCAAACACAGAAATACATAATCACTCAAACACACACACACATGCGCACACACTCGTACACACTGACACACACACACACACGCACACAACCACACGCAAGCACACGCACGCACATACGGACATACACACAAGCAAACATACATATACGCATTCACACAAACAAGGAAACACGCAAACACATATTCACTCATAAACTCATAGGCACTAAATGCATACAAATATGGATGGCTTCAAGCATGTCTGCGTTCAAATATAAATACGTTGTACATAGACAAAACATACACATACATACATGCATACATGCATACATACATACATACATACATACATACATACATACATACATACATACATATAATTATGAATGTGGTATGCAGTAACTTTCCGTTACGCTCAAGTGTTCTAAAATAGCTCGTTTTGTAACGTGAACTAAGTACAGAAATAACTGAATTAGGCTAATTAATGAATAACTCCCGGTGGAGGGCGTTTGTCCCACCCGTGTGATGAAAAGTCCTTTTTTACACCTTCGCTATACCGGTTATTATTGTTCTTTGACATTGGACATTACAATTTTTAACAGGTAGCATATTGCTATGATAATAAACTAAGTGTAGCGTCCAATGCACCAGAGTTACAGCCAAATTTACTCAAGACGATTTCCCGAAAACACTGGCCTTATGATCCCAGGTACTCTAAGTTCAATTAGTTTTTGATGTGAAACATAGCAACCGTAGCAGAGTGCATTACGTTGTGTAACCACTTGTAGAATCATGACGCCGGACGTGAAGACGGTGGCCGTAGTAGGTGCGGGGGCCGGTGGACTGAGCGCCATCAAGTGCTGCCTGGAAGAAGGCCTAAATCCGACGTGTTTCGAACGATCAAGCGAACTGGGCGGTCTATGGTACTACTCGGTCAACCCACTGCAGGAAGGGAGGGTATGTGTTGCTCGAAATACAATATCCAACTCTAGCAAGGAATTGGTTGCCTTCAGCGACTTCCCGATGCTGAAAGATGTCTCCAATTTTTTTCACCACAAGTAAGTCACATATACACAATTCTTGTTATCACGAGTTAACAACTGGTATAGGCCGTTGGTGAGTATTTTACCTGATCTCACCTTGTTGGCACAAGAGTCAAAGTAGCTGGTACATTATGTTTTACTTACTAATTACGTCTTTACGATTCTATGCACTCCGAACATATAACAAGCTACCATCCACAGAAAATCCTCTTTACAATTGTTTACCTTCATATTTTGTTCGCACTGATGATGTATGTTTTAAACTTTAGTCACGATTAGTCTCCTCTGCTATTTGTTTGTCTACGATATGAGCTTTCCAGTTCAGCATCTGTTAGAATTCAGAAATTTGGACTAGCGTCCATCTCGAAGGTTATCATGCAATAACGTGTTAATTATACAACTGCCTCTACCGGTATTCAATTGCTTCGTGTTTTCTACTATATTTTGACTACTTTTGATTTCACACAATAACTATATCTGTTGCATAATTGTGCCCGATTCCTATATAACTGTGTAATGTTAACACTACTTCTAAACAGTAGGTTACTATTACTTATTTCTATTGTCCTATAGGTATCAAGTTTATTTAAAATAACATTACATTGCTCATATTCTAGGTTTTACATCGGTTACATTTGATGAAGTGAGACAAAAATACGTTATCACGAATTTTCTTATCTTGATCTATTACCAGCCACACTGCTGAAGGCATGTCTTTACTCTTTACAATGTTATAAATGTATTAATCACTAAGTTCGGATATTTGGTGAGATGATTTTTAACATAAGCATTTTAACCTTTTCTCAAGGAGACAAATCTCCCTAAAGTTAACGTCAATAATGATACACCCGTTCCTAATCTTAGCTCCATTTCCAACATGTTGAACAAGTTGTGAAAAATCGTCTTGGTATTCACATTAGATACAATTTCTTTGGTATATATAATAGCGTCATTCTAGGGAGACAGCTATCGTAAAATTGCACAACGATATTATTCCAATTGCACTTGTTCCTATCAGATTTGATTATTGTAATTGTCTTTTTTTATAAGGTTGATTTTAGGATAAATTGAAAGCTCAAAAATCTATACTAATAGTTATCAGGCAATTTTATGTAAGCAAGATGTGTATTTATGTTCATTGCTTAAGAAAGTCTATCCGGCTTCGATCATCTAGTTCCGAATTATGTTTGATCCTAGAGAAAAGCACCAACATTGGAATTAAATCTTTCTCTGTTGGTGAGCCGAGTATTTGCAAGTTGTTCCGTATTAGTTTGAGATCAGTTGAATATATTACACAATTTTATAAACTTACATTGTATCCACCTTAGCTCACTGATGTATACATCCATTCAATACTGCTGATCGATTTTGAAATCGACTAATTCTTTTTGATGGGCCTTTGAGTTTGGGTTCCGATGATAGTGGCGCAAAATTACCTTATTATTATTATTACTATTATTATTAATGTTGCTATGTTTGAAAAAGGATAATACTGTATGTAATATGCGTTATGATTTGTTTATTATAAAAACAGTCAAATGCTTTCGTACCTTCACTTGTACGCTGCGAACTTTGACCTGGAGAAATACATAAAGTACAACCATGACGTCATCCTGGTAGAGCCGGCGACTGACTACGATTCCACCGGACGATGGACGGTCGCAGTGAAAGATCTTAAAAGTGGCAAAGTGAAGACAAGTATATTCGACGCTGTCATTGTTTGCAATGGGTTGAACAATCATCCACACTGGCCGGATATTCCAGGTCTGAAGTAATTCAAAGGGCGGGTAACTAACGCCGTAGAACAAGGGGACATGACAGTTTATGATGGCAAGAGGGTGGTCGTCATTGGAATGGGAAACAGCGGGGCTGAGACAGCTGTCGATGTCAGTCGAACAGCCAGCAAGGTTAGTTTGTACGTATCGCGTCAATAGGTTGTTCCTCGTTAATAAGGCTCATATATGTTTTATTTTATATCGGTTCACGAATATGGTCATTTAAAAACAACTTGTCACATAGCATCACAGGAAGAACAATATACATTGCAAAAGGGTAGTACTGCCTGTTTGCAACTTTGAGAAAGAGAGAGGAGAGGAGAGAGAGGAGAGGAAATGAGAGGAGATAAAGAAGTAGAATTGGAGAGAGATATATAGATAGAGAGAGAGTGAGTGAGTGTGTGAGAGAGAGAGAGAGAGAGAGAGAGAGAGAGAGAATGACGACGTTCCCAATGTAAGTGGGTTCCTGCCTACTGCAGGTCTATCTGGTCACACGAAAAGGCGAATGGATAATCAGAAAATTTAACGATGTCGGCTTGCCATTTGACATCGACATGTTCCGACAAGCCAACGGAGGTCTGTTTGGTGGCAAACTCCCGACAATCTAGTTCGACCACAACATCTACCGGTATGTTTGTTCCGACGGTGCGATTGTATAGTTTTGCGACTTGCTTGCAGAGCATTGATAAAACTGAAATATCGTAAATGCTGTCCAAAAGTGGTGAATACCGGCACAAACTATTGTGTTATATCTATAATTTATAATTATCTGCGTACAAATGTGTAACAATATCTAGCATGCACTACAATACAATATAGCTTTATTCAACCATGTGAGGTCAATTACTTGGTCGTTTGGGTTGGCACAGTGTCTAAATATATATATATATATATGTATAATATTAAAATATAACATATATATATATAAATTAAAATATAACATAAGTGACATCGTATTATTGGTTCACATCATAGTCACAAAAATAATAATTTCTCATATGAACTCAAGGAGTGCCTTTCTGCTACTACTAAATATGTGGAACATACGCGCACACTACATTCATTTCACATCATTAAAAAGACTAATGGCAGCAGGAATAAAAGATGACGTCTTACGGTTTTGCACGAGGGGCACCTAAAACGGCGGCCCGACGGCAGAATCTCAAACATGGGATATAGAGCATGACGATCATTGGCTGATATAGGCCTTCCGAAGCACCTGTTGTTCACAAAATTAATTCACACTAAATTTATTTATTTAGAAATCATATTTTACCTAATTTGTTTAAGAAAATGTCAATATTAAAAAAAGACTTTGAAATGATGTCTCCTGGATATTTTATCTTAGCCTAACATCCCACGAACAGTTCCACTGCGTGAAATCGTTGAAATGGTTCCAAACCATAATTGTTGTAGCAGTAGCCTATCTTGCCCTCTTTTTGGAAATCACATGTTCGCTAGCTTGGCTTGTGATTTTCCTTCTCAAAAGATTGCTTATTTGACTGAAATTCGACGCGTATTGTTTCTACCTGTATGCCATAACGTGTAAAATGTCGTGTAACTATTTAATAATTCGCGATACATAACACACAAGTTATGTTACATTGCTTAAATAGGAACATGGCGTGTCAATGGAACAGATTTCAAACGAGTTAGTGATTCCAGAGGACAAACTGTAAAGCAATTGTCTGAGCCATAACGTCTTAGCCATAAAGAGTAGTAGTAGAGAAGACAATTCGCGTTATAGCTAAGACTACTCTATCATAAAATAAAGAAATATAGTTTTAAACTTTGTGCAAGCCAACAATTATACAGTTTAAAAAGCTACACCATTTATAAATATATATAGGATATATATATATTATATATATATTATATATATATATATATCCGCCGGAACCGGCGGTGTTTTGAGGGTCCCCCATTGTTCGTGGGGGCTGGATATAGGATTAACCTCCAATATCCAGGAAAGGGGATGTATTTTGGGTGCAGCTGTAGGTTTTCGAAGAGCCTCAATGTGGCTATTTAGCAAGCCTCAAGGGGGTGCAATTCGATGTTTTTGGAGAGGCCTCAAACTGTTTATGTTTGTGTAGTTGGATATTTTTGGTCAGTTTCTTGAGGAGGTGCAGTTAAAGGTTTTTGGTGAGCTTCACCCAGCTAACCAAATATTAATTATTTCGTTCCGGCGTCAATTATATATATATATATATATACATATATATATATATATATATATATATCCATGTATATATATATATAGATAGAGAGAGAAAAAAAAAAGATGGATGGACCACCATGCAATACTAATCTGGGAAATGACTTACAGAAGAACAACAGATTCTCAACCGATGGGCAGAATACTGCGCAGAAATGTACAGCTACAAGACCAGCGGAGACCCAGCGATACTAAATTGCCCACAGAACATCGAAAGGACTGCCCTATTCTTCTTCAGGAAGTGGAGGCTGCAGTGATATCTCTGACAAAAGGAAAGTCAGCTGGAATTGACAACATACCAGCATAATTGGTTCAAGGTGGGGGAGAAGCCTTGATTACCACCCTCACAACAATCTGGCAGACAGGAGAATGGCCCACCTCAATGGACCCATACACTAATCATCACGCTTCCCAAAACAATTATAGAAATATTAGCCTCATCATTCACTCGAGCAAAGTCATGCTGAAGATCTTACTCAACAGACTCAAACCCCAGGCGGAAAAGGTCATCGCAGACGAACAGGCGGGTTTTCGAAGAGGACGGAGCACCAATGAACAGATCTTCAAACTTAGAATCCTTTGCGAGAAACACTTTCAACACCAGAAAAGTGTGCACCATGTCTTCATAGATTTTAAGAAGGCATTTGATAGGTATATATGGCATGCGGCCCCATGGGCGACCATGAAGAAGTACAACATTGGCTCCAATCTTGTCCGAACCACTGAACACCTATATGACATGGCCACCAGTGCAGTCATCTTCAATGGCAGCATTGGACACTGGTTTCGAACAACAGTGAGATTTGGACAAGGATGTCTACTTTCATCCACCCTCTTCAAAATCTTTCTGGAAAGGATCATGAATGATGCCTTTGAAAACCATCAAGGCACTATCAGCATTAGAGGCGGGACAATCACCAATCTTCGCTTCGCTGACGATATCGACGGCCATGCAGGAGAATAGCAATAACTAGTCAACTTGATGGAGTGCCTCGATAAAACCTCTACAACATACGGCATGGAGATCAGCGCTGAGTAGAACAAACTGTTGACAAACAACACACAATGCATTACCACAGAGGTTAACGTTAAAGGATAGAGACTGGAAACAGTAACAAGTTTCAAGTACTTGGGATCAATCATTACAGACAAAGGTTCCAAACCTGAAATATTTGCAAGGATTGCACAGGCAACAGCAGCACTTACGAGGTTGAAATCCACAAGGAACAACCGTAACATCAATGTCAGTTCTAAACTAAGGTTGATGCGCTCCGTTTTTGTGTCCATCTTTGTATACGTTCATGAAACATGGACCCTCACAGCAGATTAACATAAGAGGAATCAAACCATGGAAATGAGGTGCTTTCGGAAGATCTTGCGCATATCATACATATACCATGTTACCAACGAAGACATTCGCAAAGTAAGACCAATCAAGCCATCGGACCTTACGAAGACCTCCTTACAATGGTCAAGAAGCGCAAACTAAAATGGTACGGCCACGTCTCACCATCATCTGGCTTTGCAAAGACCATCTTGGTCGGTACCGTGAGAAAGGGGAGAAGAAGAGGTAGACAGAAAAATGAGGTGGGAGGACAACATCAAAGAGTGGATAGGACTGGAGTTCGCCGACTCCCAAAGGGCTGAGAAGAACAGGGATACGTGGGAAGACTCGGTTAAAAAGTCGTCAGTGGTGCCCCAACGATTCTTACGGGTTATGGGACAGTGAAGTATACACACACATATATATATATATATATATATATATATATACATGAAGGAAATACTATGTATTTTAGGTACTCAACCAAGTTTCGTTATTCTATTAATGTACTTTGTTATAATGCCACCATAACGTAAATACGCATAATATAATAAACTATGTTCAATTAATGATATATCTTAGTGGCCATATGCGCTGGAACAGGGGGGGGGGGCAGGGGGGGGGCAGTTTCGCTGGGGAGACATATGATTCTGCCCCCCGGTAAATGAGAGCGTGAATGTTTTTTTTGTGCCGAGCATCAAGGGTGGGTGGAAATCGAGGTTTTATGAGAGGATTAAGGTGTTTTGGCGACCGTGAAAGTGGTGTGCAATTGGAGGACTGACATGTGATTTTCTTTCCCCTAAATAACACGCGAATAAGCGGCGCGGCGGCGAAAAAATTTCAACAGCAATAATTTTTAACAATTACATACCTGGTTAAGCCATGCAGTATTACGTAAATATATTATAATTTTACTCACCACAGTAAGAAACGAATTGTTGTCGTAGCCGTAACAATAACGTCTCAGCCATAACATTGTGTCTTAGCCATAACACAAATTATTATTACATTATTATTGTTATACAGTGATATTGTACAGTACAATCATTTTTATTTTTATTCATGATTAACTGACATAAGTAATGAATTCATGAACGCAATTGTTGTTCAGAGGTGTTTACCAAATAATATGCATAACTATATGAAACCAAATATGCAGGTCTTAGGACAAATACGATCCTGTTATGTTGTGTCAGTATAATTATGATTACTACCTTACATAACCACATCAGTACATTAATTTTCGCAAGCTAATATCTATGTAAACGAAAATTGACAATAGTTTGCCTATGTCATGTTAAAAAAAAATTTCTGTCATATTAGTAACATGTACACTCTCGTTATGGTTCAGGCATGCGGCGATGGTAAGTGTTTTGAAATACACATGTTGACTAAGTTTGATAATATTGATCGCTGCTGACTGTTGGACATTGGGGTTGATACCTTTGTCCATCTTAACATAATAACAATGTTTGGGATAAATTAAGCACACATAAAATTTGTATATCTATCTGCAGAAAAATACACTTTACTTTAGAATGGCTCACACACATAATATATATATATATATATATATAGATATATATAAATATATATATATATATATATATGTATATATATATATATATAGTGTCGTCTTAATATTCTAGATTGTACAGTCGCCTTTGTAGTATAAGAAATACACCCTCCTTCCAATTCAGGTCACCCAGTAAAGTTCCAAACTATTTATGTAGGAACATATTGTTCGAAACTAGACCTTCTAAATGCAGCTGCAAATGGTTTGATTAGGCAAAGCTGTAGAATGATTATCCGAAATATATGACTTTGGTTTCCCTTTAACACTTTTGCCCACAGCCTGTCCAGAGTTGTGCCTCCGTGGACATACATGGATCACCGGTTAGTCGTGAATAGCGAGCTACAAGACCAGATTCTGTGCGGCTACGTGACGATCAAGGCAGAAGCGGTCAGTGTCGCGGACAACAGCGTCCAGTTCAGTGACGGGTCACGTGAGGCAGACATCGACGTCATCGTGTGTGCGACCGGCTACGACTACAGGTAAATGCAGATAAGGAAATAAGTAACTAACAGTTTTTTTATCTGTACGTTTCAGTATATTGTTGGGATATTCTAATGGCATAATGCAAACATACGTTAATTCAGTGAAGGATCACAGTAACTGTGTCACAATTTTTGTTTCTTCCATTGTTAATATATTATATTAACGATGGAAAAAAACAAAAATAGCGTTTTGTTACTTGGTTACTTTACTGAATGAAGGACGTGTATTATTTAAAGTGTCGTTTTGCAATGTATTCCCTTTACCGAAATGTACATTTATGATAATGTATTTTTTAAGTTATTACAATTTCTGAAATAAGTGCTGGCATAAATGTGGGCTTATTTGGTATCGCAGTCTCCAGAAAAATGTTTCCTCGTAAATCTGATTTAGCTTTCGAGAGAAGACTTACTTAGACTTAGTTCCTCCTGTTCCTTTCGGGACATCGGGCGACGAGCTTTCTCCATCTACTACGGTCTTTCGCAATTTCTTTGGCCTCATTCCAGGTGATTTCCATCTCTGCCAGATCTTCGTTAAACGTCTTGCGCCAGGTCTTAGTCGGCCTTCCTCTCCTTCTATTTCCACCTTCAGGCACCCATTCCATTGCTACATGTGCTGTTCTCTCTCTTGGTAGGCGTAGGATATGTCCCGCTAGTCTTCGTCGTCGAGACTTAACTATGTGATGCAGGCTGTCCAGACCTGCCCTCCTCATCACTTCTTCATTTGTGGTGTGTTATCTCCACGATATGCCCAGTATGAACCGGAGACATCGTCGATGAAATACGTCTAGTTTTTTTGATATCCTCGCCGTATTCTTCCACGTTTCACAGGCATATATCGCTGTTGGTATTACGATTGACATGTAAAGACGTAGTTTTATGTCCTTTCTGATGGTGTTACTGGACCATATTGGACGTAGTCTTTGGAACACTGCTGATGCCTTGCCTATCCTCGCTCGTACATCTACTTCCGCATCGCCTTTCCTAGAGATGTAGCTTCCAAGGTAAGGGAAGTTCTCGACGCATTGCAACTCTTCCTGACCGATCACAATGTGGGGGTCAGATCCATCACCAGCTGACAATGTTTTTGTCTTCCCATAGCTGATTCGTAATCCGACCATCTCTCCATTTTTGTTTAAATTATTGGTCATCTCTTGTAGGATCTCCGGCGTGTGGCTGAGCAGTGCAATATCATCGGCAAAGTCAAGGTCTGTCAACCTATTATTTATCCATTTAACACCAAAGTTCGGATCTTTCATCGTTTTCCTCATGATGAAGTCGATAACAACAACAAAGAGGAAAGGGGACAGGATGCAACCTTGACGTACACCTGTCTCTATATCGAACATGTCTGTGTAGCCATCGTTGGTCTTGATGCAGCAGTTGGTGTTTCGGTATAGCGATTTGAAAATGTCTATATATTTGCTTGGTATGCCGTATAGCTTCAGGATTTGCCACAGCGAATTTCTGTGGACACTGTCGAAAGCCTTCTTAAAGTCAATGAAATTGACTAAAAGAGGTATCTGGAACTCTCTGCTTTGTTCGATGATGTTTCGCAATGTGAAGATCTGCTCACAGCATGACCTTCCTCTTCGAAAACCAGCTTGTTCCTCCCGGAGGTGTTGGTCAACTGCTGTCTTCAGCCGGTTTAGGATCACACTGCAGAACACTTTTCCAGGTACTGACATCAATGTTATTCCTCGCCAGTTATTGCAATCGCTCAGGCACCCCTTCTTTGGTAACGTCACGATCACTCCTCGTCTCCAATCATCAGGAACTTCCTCCTCAGACCAGATCAGATTGAACAAGTAGGTTAACTCGTCTACAACCCCGTCCTTGCCATGTTTCAATAGTTCGGCCGATACTTCATCAAGGCCCGCTGCCTTGTTGTTCTTGAGGCTATCGATGGCTTTGGAAACTTCTGCCCTGGTGATGTCATTGGTGATGACATCAAGCTCTTTTATGTTTGGTTCCTGTTCGAAGTTGAAGAGTGTGGTTGGTGTTGGTTGATTTAGTACTTCTCGGAAGTGTTCAATCCACCTCGTGTCTTGTTCCTCGTTTGTTAGAAGCACTCTGCCATCTTTGTCTTTTATTGGTATGTTGGAATTGCTTTTCGCGGTAGTTAGCTCTCTCACAATCCTATACAGCGTTTTCGAGTCATTCCGTTCTGCTGCTGTTTGTGCTTCTTTACCTTTCTCTTCTAACCATTTCCTCTTATCTGTCCTACAGCTCTTTTTTACTTCTTTGTCCAGTTTCCTGTATTCCTCATCTGATGATCTCCATTGTTGGATGTTTCTAGCTGCTTGATCTCTTCTGATCTTCGTATCCTTCCTTTTATCAATCAGTTTCCACGAGTCTCCAGTAATCCACTGTTCTCTGTTGGACCCTCTTCTCCTTCCTAACACTACATTCGCGCTCTCCTTTACGGCTTGAAGGAATAGCTGCCATTGTTCTTCTATGTCGGTTGAGTGTTGTAGCGCTTGGAATCTGTTCTTAGTTTCCTCGTAGAATTGTTTTGATGTGTCTGTGTTCTTTAAGTTATCTGTCGCATATGGCCTGACCGTCTTCACCGTCTTTATTCTCTTTAACCTCAAACGGATTTTACCAATGACAAGGTTGTGGTCAGAACCAACATCTGCCCCTCTGTAGGTTCGGACGTCCTGTAGAGATGTACGCCATCTACTACTAATGCAGATGTAATCAATCTCATTCGATGTATTGCCATCTGGTGAGATCCAGGTTTTCTTGTGAATGCGTTTATGTTTGAAGAAGGTATTGCCAATGCTGATACCACTGGCGGTGCTCATCGAGAGCAATCGTTCACCGTTATCATTCGTATTTCCAGCTGAACCGTGAGGTCCAACCGTAGTATACATTTCTCTTCTGTCTCCATCCAGCTTCGCGTTAAAGTCTCCTACCACCACTTTTATGTCAAAGCTTGGTATCTCATCCAGCACGTTCTGGAGTTGGTCGTAAAAGTTGTCCTTTTCCTCGTCTGTGGCGACTTCGGTTGGGGCATATACTTGCACTACGGTGACTTTGACATGTCTGGTGTTGAACCTCGCTGTGATTATGCGTTCACTAACTGGCTTCCACCCTATCAGTGCTTTTGTAGTATCCTTATTCAGGATGATGCCAACTCCATGAACGTGGTGATCTTCGTTTCCGGAGTAGAGTACAGTTTTATCTCCGCTGTTGAAGCATCCTTGTCCTGTCCATCTCATCTCGCTTACGCCTAGAATATCTAGATGGTAAGCCTTCATTTCCTTCAGCACTTGCTCCATCCGCCCGCTCTGAAAGAGCGTTCGAACGTTCCATGTGCCTACTCTAGTGTTAGTTTTGGCATTAAAGATATGGTTCATCGGGGGTCGAGCTTCCTGACGGCTTTCACTCAACCCTGTCATAGATACATCTGTAGGTGTAGATACATCTGTAGATGCAGATGCATCCACATTTATGGATGTGCCTTCTCTTCTTCCCCTAGAAAGTGTACCGGAATGGCTTCTTCTCGTCGTTTCTGTAGTAGGATTTGTTTTTACGGGGTAGGGTTACTGACCCTACGCCCAACCCTCCTCCTTTTTCAACCTGGCTTGGGACAGGCTATGGCGGAGTTTCGAGAGAAGAACAAGTGTATAAATGTTTTGGGTATTGTAAGGAGATTCTAACTGCGAGAATCACTGTGGGTAGTTCAACCTTGTTCTTATTTTCGTCATGTCTCTCTTTTAATGCTCGCTTTCCCTCACCTTCTGCATCCCCCAAGGCCTCTCCCTATTCCTGTACCCCACTATCCTCCACCTTCTTTTTCTCCTGTATAGGTAATTAATCGAACTAACGGACAAACTGGGAGTCAGCTTCCCGCACTAGAGGGCATCATTCAACTTCAGGATTCCAGAAAGGGCTATTCTTTACAGATCTGTTTACGCAAACTCTTTCTCTATATATATTGGGCTATCGTTGTCGATATCTTAGCTGTTGTTGACATTATACTTAATTATCTTTAGGGTGTTGCGTGTTTTGAGAAACTTTTTAGTGTTTCTCGCAAACCGTATATTGTGCGTCGTATGTTTGCATAACTTCACTATAAATGAACTGTGCACGCGCACCCAACTACCCACCCACACACACACGCACACACACACACACACACACACACATACACACACACACACACACACACACACACACACACACACACACACACATATATATATATATATATATATATCTCCCCCACCTCTCTCATTCTCTCCCTCCCTCTCTCTCCCCCCTCACCTCCCTCTCTCCTTTATATGCTTTAATCGAACTACCGCGAACGAATCGAATTTCAGCTTCCCTCCACTAGAGGGCACCATTCAACTTCAGGGTTCCAGTAAAGGCGCCTTTCTATTGTATCGCTGGGTGTTTTCTCCGTCGTTGAAGCACCCCACCATGGCAATGATCGGACTCTCGCCCGAAACTTCCCCGGTTTTCCCCAAGCTTGAGATGCAAAGTCGATGGGCCACGTGGGTGTTCAAGGTAAACTAACTCATTTGAAACAGTGTTTATTCATTGACATATGACGTGTTTCTTCATAATCATATGATAAAAGGGGTGTACTGATGAACTGATGAACAAATGAATCTAGAAACGTCGAGTAATCAAGGAGGTCAAGTTGAAAATGTTCTGGGAACCTCAGGTTGCACTTGGATGTCTGAAAAGCATTGTTGTTGGAAGGTTTTCGTGAACCTCGGGTTGCACTTGGATGTCTGAAAAGCATTGTTGTTGGAAGGTTTTCGTGAGCCTCAAAGGGGTGCAATTGGATGTTTCTGGGAGTTAAAACACCCTTCCAAACAAATCTAACCACTCCACAAGCTTACCATGTGTTTGGGTTCAATAATAAAGCTGTTATGTAATTTTATCAATAAATAACTACCATGTATACTGTGACGTAATTGCAAAACATGCCATGGTGCAGAATATATCATTGTGACAGGGTCGTTGTCGTCTGCCGGACAGCAAGACGATGTGGCGAGAGATAAACGGACGAAGGAATGACAGTGTCGACCACGTGACCTACATGGACGCTTTGGCTACCGATATCGGATGTAAGCCTAGTATCGGTGAGTTTGTGCTAAAATCATATTTAATAAGAGTTCAATATGTGTTGTCCTACTCTCCTTTCTATGAATGTCATGGGTGAGTTTGGCCTCGAATACGATATTCAGTTTCCGGTCTTTTATGTTCTCGGTTCTTGCACTGTTGTCTCAACCATCCATCTCTGCTCCGCTCAATCGTCTGTCATTCTCCATTCCTCTAACAAACCTTCAACGTGCTCATCACAAACTCCACCCTTCTCAGACTTGGTCGTTCTC
Organism: Paraescarpia echinospica; assembly: GCA_020002185.1. NCBI lineage: Eukaryota > Metazoa > Annelida > Polychaeta > Sabellida > Siboglinidae > Paraescarpia > Paraescarpia echinospica. Next base: position 3,891,035 of record CM034540.1, read on the forward strand.
GCTAGTATGATATTTTGTTGTGATGCCATTTATAGTTTACGAACTTTCTGAATGCTTTAAAATGGTGCCGTGTAATTGTACGTATTTGTAGACGACTCTGGCAGTGGTGTTGCTATTACGTTAATAAAATCAGGGTGTGCTAGCGGTGGATGAATGCAACAAATGTTGATGTACAGTGATGTTTTGATCATTATTTCACGGTGAAACACTGATATAATTGTGTATTTTTTTATTATACACTGGCGCATAACATTCGACTAAATTTGACGTTCGTGGTAAATAATGGAATTCATTTTGTTATGACTTTATAATAACTCTAGATAAAGTGAGATTGATTAACCTCTTGTAATGAATTGTCACATCTGGACGTGTTGCGGCACAGTGAGGTGTCAATTTCTGTCAGGTAATGTATGAGAAGGCAGGCGAGTGTGCGTGTATTAATGCACGCGGAACATAGACATATGAAAGAAATGTTTGATGGTTTATAGTGATATTACATTTTTCATCGACAGTGAAACTTCTACTGACAGACCCGAGACTCGGGTGGCACTGCTATTTCGGGCCTGCTACCGCGTATCAGTACCGCCTGACGGGGCCGGGAAAGTGGGACGGAGCGAGGAACGCCATCTTAGGGACCATGGAGAGGGTGCTTTATCCGCTGAATACGAGGCCTATACCGAAAGAGGTGAGACGATCCGCCTCGTTAGTCTGATAGAACGCGTGTGATAGTGACGTTGTTTTACAAGGACGAATGCAGCACCGCTATGATTACAGGAAATCACACTCGGATGCAAAGAGACAGACATACAGACAAAGAGCGACATATTTATTTGCTCTTGTTATCCTTTTATAAAACAACCAGTGTCGCTAACATTCACACCACCCTTTTGATAAATAAAAACTTAAAATAAACCTAAATCCTAGTTAAAATAATAAATGTAGTAGTAATGATAAATAGTACTAATCATCCTGTTCAACGTTAATAAAGTGACTTTACATATCTAACTTATATCAGTTATAAATTTAGCTATAGAAATGGGAAGATAAACTAAATAAATGATGTTTTACTATTCCATGTATTAATACGCTAACTTTGGATTAAGCAGGCGATGTATTTCAGAAAACACACAATATATTATTTATACAGAACTATTTACTTAATTGTTTTTGATAAGGTATGTCTTTGTTTAGAGGACCATTCTTTTTGGGTATTAAATGTACATCGATTATATCAGTCTAACCAAAAACAAAGTATATATTTTGTATAACACAAAAGTCAGTACATTTGAGGAACCGGTATTACAGTTGTACATCCGGTGTTAACGACTAAGTCAGGTTCTTCAGTAAAATAGATCAGTGCTGAAGTGCGGTCCTTTGTCAATTCCAATTGTGGTAGTCCAAGATAACTAGCGGCACTGCGCGAATAAACCTGAAGGGTAATTACGATCTTACACTTTGCGTATTTGTGTTGATAGATCAAGTTAGATCCTCCAACGCATGCTATTATATTTCATGTCGTATTTGCCTCTTGTAATTTGGAGTATTATTTGTGGCTGTATAACGTGTTGCTATAACATAGTATGATATTTGGATGACGTTTCATCTATAGGTTGACGTCAGGAACCAACGCAGGTTCAACTTTCTAAAGATCGCGATTCCATTGGTGGCAATGACGGCGGTCGGACTACACTGGTGGCGAACAAATACTAATGTTCCTGTCGGGATTGCTTCAGGAATCAAAGTTAAATAATTAATAGGTAGTAGACTCTCCTGATAAATACAATATAAAGGAAGCAGATTGTTCGTCTCTTACACTGCGAATATAGTTGGGAAATGTGTGATCGGGTGAATAATGCATTGCGTAGTCATTTTTGTATGAATGTGAAATTGGATCAAAAGGTAAGAAATTATTTGGAAAAAGGAGGAGAAATAGAAATAATAATATACATATATATATATATATATATATATATATATACTATCAATAGAAAGTAAGAATTATATATTTCCCAGGCATAATACTTTGCATTTGAGGACCAGTGTTGCTGTTTTTTTTTAACTTTTTCTGCCCCGTAGATTCGTGCAGTTATCATACCAACGTAAGGCGACATCTGGTGTGTAGTTATGTGTATTAGTAGTTAATATGCCGACACATGTAGCGACGTCTGGTGTGTGATTACGTGCTCCCCCGAAAATACTATGCTAATGTATGGTGATAATTTTATCTGATGTGTAGGCACGTAAACCTGTGCAGTTATTATGGGCAAGAAGTTATAACACGAGATCGATTGGTGTAAAATAACACGTATGAAACATTGACATGTACACGATGAAAGCATGTGTTATTATATTATTGCATTACTAACTGTATTGCAACAGAGGATCAACCTTAACACAAAGAAAATCCGGTGGTTTAAGGTTGTTTGCATTATACTAAAAGAACAACTGGGTAACATAGATTTCAACGATATAGAAGAACAAAGAAAAAGGAGGCCATGGAAGTAGGAAGCGACTAAGTCAAATGTGACATCGAACTCCCGTCATTAATAGCGTAGCGGAGTTCCGTAAATACGGAAGGCAAGTGGAATGGTGTGACATCCAGGAGGACAGTAACAAGAGATCACTGTCGCTGATGTCTTCATTTCAAGTTATTAAAACAGACATTTTGGCAAGAGGAAACGTTACAACTGATAATTACTTACAAAACGTGGACTATATTGCTGTTGTAAACATCGCCGCTGTCATCGTTTATTACTCACCCTCAACATTGACGTTAAGTCCAACAAAACCATACTTTGTGTTCATACATTTGGTTCAATCCATTAAACAAACTAATTATTATAATATCCTTATATGACCCATGTATCTGCAGGAACCTGAGCAAAGAGGCGGAATAATAAAGAGTAATTAGACAGAATGAGTTGTATGAGGACTACAAGTTGATGCCAGATACATTCTTTTAAGGAAATATTAGTATAGTATGGTGGTATGTAACACCAAAACGAAACAGAAAACCACTCAATACAATTGGATGCATGCCAATGCAAGACTAGATAGGGGAGATCAGGGTAAACCGGATACCTGTAGCAAAGTGAACATTTAATTTAATGGTCAGATCACATTTTACGATTTGACCGGCAAACACACGGGAATGTGTTGAACAAATTGGTAAAGCCTCACAGTGACATATAACATGTGCGTGCAAAACATTGTTACCAATAGTGTTCCGACATTAGTGTTTTGGCTCTTTTATATTAGAATCGACAGTGAATGTGGGGCAAAGGGGAAACGTACATTTCCATTAACGTTAATGCAGTTATCGATACAGCAAACAAAAAAGTGGCTTATTAAGATATATATTTTTGTTTTATATAGCTTGTATGCAATAGTCACATGGTTGCAGTGAACAGTAAATCAGTAATCCACGTTAATAGAAGAAACAGTCTATACGTTTTTTGTCGTTTTAATTCTTAATCCTCTTTTGTTTTCACGTGAAGACTAGTCAAGTACTAGCTGCTTTTTGTATCAACGTGATCATGTTGGCGAAATATCGAATTAATCTAATAATATGTTGGGTGCAAAGCTTTTATACACATTCTTAGACATATGCAGACAGTAACAGCTTTTTGTACAGAGTTTTCACCGATGTCTCCTACAATAAAGTATTTTAAAGTAAACCGTATAATCTTTGTATTTATTTTGTTTACACAGCAGATGTTAATACATTGTGTCATCCTTCCACTGCATGAACAATAACCTAAAATGTCTCCTTTTCTACAAAAAAGCTGCACGCAAGTATAAATAGCTCTCCGTATCTCAATTGCAACAGTTTCAGGTGAAATAATTCATTAAAATAAAGCTATATATATTGTATCGAAACATGACAATTTAAGAGCGTATTCATTACAGCATATACATATTAATTAATGTTATTACTAAAGTTCCTGGTTTAGTGCTAACAAAATAATTATTAATGTTTAAAGTCTATATTTGTTCTAATTGAGCCAGCATTTGACTCGCATGATTCCTCAATGACGTCACTTCCTTCCGCAGTTGCAGTACATTGTTCCTATATGTTGCTCATTTCAGCGACAACGTCAGGTTCATCACTGTATACATACCCTTCATCCACCGTCTCTCCACCGTATTGGTCCGTACAACCAGCGTAGTCTCCACTCACATATTCCTGGATTTTACCGCTTCTCGTTATCGGGGGATTTTTTGAAGTTTTCTTTGACATGGCGCTGCTATACGTCGGCAGACCCGGATACCTAGCATGACTAAACGAAAATCAACAGAACGTAATTATGAATATTAGGTATTCTCTCAAAATGCATATATTGTAGTTAATTCGCGTGATTCATTTTTGGACAAAAGAGAAGGCAAATACTCATGACAAAAAATGTTACAAAACGGTTCACGTGAGGTTTGTTCAACAATGCGTTGCATCAACGAGATCATTTAATCTACTATATATAATAATAATAATGATAAGGTCTTATATAGCGCTGTATCCAGTCCTTAGTTCTGTTCAAAGCGCTTTACAAAAAAGTTCACAATTATATGTCACTCATTTAGGTAGTGAAAACGATTTTAAAAAGGTGTGTCTTCAGCGCCGTCATAAACGACCCAATAGTGTCACACTGTCTGACTGACTGTGGGAGATTGTTCCAAAATACAGGGGCCGCTTTGGAGAACGCACGGTCTCCGAAAGACTTGAGGCGTGTGGTTGGTACTGTCAGCAGACCAGCAGAATTCGATCGGAGGGAGCGTGTGGGCTGATATTCAACAAGAATCTCGGAAATGTACTGCAGTGCAAGTCCGTGGAGTGCCTTGAAGGTGACCAGGAGAAGTATAAAAGTAATTCGTTCTTGGACGGGAAACAGCTCCTGGCGTAAGACATTTGATGATTTTACCCACATTTCGGATTTGCAGACCAGAAGATCTACAGATGGCACTGACTTGTTGATCCATTGTAAGTCCAGCATCGAACATGACCCCAAGATTTCTGACACATGTACTGGGGGTCACTTGGGCATCTCCAATGTTGATCTTTGTTGTTTTAGGTATCTTTCTGCGCAGCGCCTCTGATCCAGTGAACATAACTTCAGTTTTGTCACCATTTAATTGAAGTTTGTTTGCTGTCATCCAACCGTTGATGTCAGAAATGCATGTTTCCAGCTGAGATATGGCAACAGATGTGTCGGGGATCTTGAATGTTGTGTAAAGCTGCGTATCGTCAGCGTACATATGAAAATCCAAGCCATGTTGTCGGATTTTGCAACCCAGTTCACCAGCCGTGTATATGGTGAACAGTGAACAGTGACGGTCCCAAGACTGACCCTGACACGTTCGAGATGGCTTCTCCAATCTCAATAGCTTGTTTTTTTTTTCGAGATACGAGGTAAATCAGTTTAGTGCTGTGCCCGAAAGGCCGATCTTCTTAGACAGACGTGACACAGGCACCTGGTGGTCAATCGTGTCAAAAGCAGCAGACAAATCAAGGAGGACTAAACAGGAGACACACCGATTATCCGCAGATAAGAGTAAATCGTTTTGGATTCTCAGCAGTGCAGTCTCTGTACCCTGTCTGTGGCCCTTTCTGTATGCTGACTGATTCACTTCAAATAGTTTGTGCTGTGCCATGTGACGTGACAAACGTGACGACACCACCATCTCAATTACTTTGGACAGGAAACTGAGATTAGATATCGGTCGGTAGCTTGTAAGACATTCGATATCTATGTATGGCTTCTTAAGAAGCGGAGTCACAAGTGACAAATGACAGGAACAAGTGCGTCAAGGCAATTTTCAGCATCCGTGTCGGCAGAGGATCGAGAGCGCAGGATCGAGGAGCAGATGATGTAATGATGTTTCTGACTTCATCCTCAGAGGCTGGCAACAGTCTGTCCAACGGATGACTTCCATCATGTTCATAAGTAGTGATCTAGTGCACAGCGAATGCTTGCAGTTTTCTCTTGGTAGTAATTTCGGAAAACTTCAGCCATAGCTTCTGGAGAGGCATGTGTTGGCAGTGGCGGGTCCACCCGAGTGTGCATCAATGTTTGCACAATGCTGTAAAGTTTCTTTTGGTTTGATACAGCCTCAACAACTTTGTTGGAATAGTATCGATGTTTGGCTTGACGAAGACAGTTATTTGCGACCGTGCACTGGTGTCTGAACATCTGGCGATGAATTTCAAGTCCAGATTTCCGGCATAGACGTCTATATTTCCGACGAGTCTGTATCTCCTTGCGTAACTCTTTGTTGTACCATTTCACATCGGGTCGCACCGTGATCGTCTTCTGCCTTACGGGAGCATGTTTATCCAACAAGCTGCGCAAGACCGAGTCATACTGGCGAACGAGTCCATCCAAGTCATCAGCTGGAGTAGTGTACTGCTCTGACTGAGAAATGTCTGCCTGCATGTCACACGAACATACATTGCGGTATAATCTGTAGCTGACCTGTTTCTTAGGAGCAAAAGGTTTACAACCTTGTATCTTGAATGTCACTGCAGAGTGGTCGGATACACCCGGATTCTCAACCACGATATCACCAATGATGTCTGATTCGGATCGCGTGATTATTAGTTCTAGAGTGTGACCATTTGAATGTGTCACATGCTGATGCAGACCATGAGATTCTAGGATGTTGTGTACAGTCTTTGCATCATCGAAAAAATCAACGTGTATGTTGAAATCTCCAACAATCACTAAGTTGTCATGGCCCATGCAGAAACACTGCACAAAATCTGAGAATTCTTCCATGAATATGTATCCAAACTGGGTAAGAAGAATTGTGGGAGTAAGAAGAACTGATCAGAGAAGAATGGAGGAATTGAGGTAGGAGGTTGCAGTAAAAGAAAGCCTTAAGAAGAAGCTGGTGAGAGTAGTTAGTGAGTGATTTTTAATACGTAAAGGCGGCACCCATGGTGAGTTTTTTTAGATAGTGGCTGTCATTGTGGTCATAGTGACCGGATGTAGTGCCTCCTGATGGAATGTATTAGAGGTAGCGCATCCGGCTTGTAAAAAGGATTCACCTAACGGGTGCGTGTGTTAAGGAGTAATCAAGGGGTAATTAAAGATTCACCTAGCGGGTATGCAGCTGAGGGACGAAGAACTCTCGAATATGAACAATCGATTATCTCCAGGTGTTCATTAAAACAGATGGCCTAGTGCAAGATATAAGTGTCGTGTCGCGTCTGTGGATTCACGTGCCTTATCACACAGGGCACTCGGTAACGAGAATTAATTAGCCCACGCTTATCAAAGTTCTTAGACGGTCATTTCGTGTTCCTCATCTCTGAAAAATATACAAACCTTTGAAAACGGACTGTAGGAAATATACGTTAAATCATACACATACGAGGGGTATTGAAAACACAGTCAATGTTGATACCCAGTCCGACATTACGAGCTGCAGCTGAACATGAGAGTGTGTAACGAGACACCACTTCGCTAGGCAACGTGATAAGAGGTTAAGCCGGGACAACTTACAGACAACAGCCATAGATAATGAAGGACTATTGAACAAGTGATGTAATCACGTACCATCACATATCGAGAAGTAGATAATTAGCACGCGTCTAAATAGGTCATATAGTGTTATGAAAGTATATAATTGATGATCAATAGATAGAGGTAACTTACGTGCAGTCTGAGACAGTGCTGCTGCTACAGGTGGAACTGTCGCTGTAAATACTGTAATCATCTTTAGGGGTAACTAAGGGGTAATTGTGTGTAAATAAGGGAAATTAAGGGTAACTAAGGGATAAGTTGAGGTAATAAAGTGGTAAGTAAGGGTAACTAAGTTTATTAAGGTTATTTATGGGTAAATGACATGTAAGGTTAAATCCTGTTATTTGTGGGTCAATAAGGGGTAATTAAGGGTAAGTAAGCGGTAATTGTGGGTATTTAGGGAGGAAGTTAGGGGCAACTATTGGGAAATTAGGGTTATGTAAGGGATAAATGTGGGTAATAAAGGGTAACTAGGGGTAATTAAAGCTAATTAAGAGCTTATTAGGGTAATTAAGGGGAATTCAGGGGAATAAAGGTTAAATAAGGATAATTAAGGGTAAATATGGATAACTAAGAGGTACATAAGTGGTAATTATGTGTAATTAATGGGAAATTAGGGGTAATTAAGGGTATTTATGTGTAACTAAGGGTTAATTAAAGATAACTAAGAGGGTAATTTGGGAATAATATATGGGTAATTAAGGGCAAATAAGGGAAAGTTAAGGGTAATTATTAATAATAATAATTAGTTAACTTCTATTGCGCCTAAATCCTTTGAAACTAAGCTCAGAGGCACATCAAAACAAAAGGATTGGTTAATCTCAAAATCCATTATCAGTATTCCAGTTGTCAACATTGAGGGTATTTAAGGTTATTTAAGTGTAACTAAGATGTACTTTGGGGTAATTAAGGGGTAAGTGTGGGTAATTAAGGATACTTACGGGGTAATTAGGGTTTCAGCGTTAATGCTAGTTTGTGCTTAATAGTTATAGATGAACACGTATTATAGTTGTTGTGGTATAGACGAATGCTATGTTGTCTAGAGGCCATTGTCGTTGCGGTAAAATAGATCACTCAGCGACGAGTGTTTAGAAAAGGCACGTATGTGATTAAAATGGCGGGTGATTTTAAAACGTTTTACTTCAAAGATGGCGACTGCCTCAGCTTCTGGTGTAGTCATATGGATGCAGTCGCGTAAACGGAGGTAGCGCCTCCTGGCGGTTCGTGTGGGTAGCGTACCGTATGTGTGTCTAAGGGGTAATGAAGGATAATTAGAGCTAATCAAGGGGTAATTATAGATAATTAATGGTAATTCAGATGCAAGTAAGGGTAATTATGCATACACGCATCGTATACGTGCATATACCGTCAAGTGTTTCGGGCCGAATAATAGTCACATCGATGGACGGGAGTTGCAAAGTACATGTGTCGTGTCAAGTAGGCTCCTCGTGACAGGTGGGAGATACAAAGAGCACGCTCCTTATCAGGAAACATTCTCGATAACGAGAACTGATTAATAGGCAACACCATCACATGCTTCTCCCAGACGTCAAAAAGATAACAAGATATGGTGGTGGACGGCCAGGGTCGCGTTAGTCTATTTCCAACGTTGTGAAAATGTATGTTAAACTTCACGTGTGCACCTGTGTGCGTGTGTGCGTGTGTGTTATGTGTATGGGGTAAGTGTTGCGTGTATGTGTGGGTGTGTGTATATGTGTGTTGTGTGTGTGTGTTAAATGTGCGTGTGTTGTGCGTGGGTGTGTGTGTTGTGCGTGTGTGTTGTATGTGTTGTGATGCAACGTGATACAACGTACTTCAGAGGGGGTTATCAGCTGACGGTTGCTTAGAAACAAGCGGTTCGTGTATCTCAGAACAGGCACGAGGAGTCAACACAGTTGGTGATTCTAAACAGGCAAGTAAGTGGGAGATATACTAAGATTCGTGACCGGTAGAGGACGCTGCTGAAACAGGACCGTAGATATATATTCTTATATTTGCTCGGTTGGTCTGTAGTGTATACTGTACATATATATGAATTTATGTACGTATGTTCGCTACTATTTTCGTATATATGTATGGTTATATGTATGTAGGTAAGTATTTATAGATAATCTCAACAAAATATCTATGTATTATTACATACATACATAGATACATTCCTGAGATTATCTATCAATACATACATACATACACTCTTACAAACATACATATATACAAAAAATTTAGCGTACATACGTACATAATTTCATACATATGTACAGTATACACTGCTGTAAGTGTATGTTATGTAAGTAAACATAAATTAAATCATCTATTTAAGTATATAATCATGTACGTGTTTATTTACGTATATCCACACATATGTTCGTATGTATGTATGCATGTATGCAATAGTACATGAATTGATGTATATATGTTTCAAAGCCTAGAATGGCCGTATTCATATCCCCGAGGAATACGGCGATCGACCTCATCGTCAACGTCATCTTGTAACTCAGGCGCATAACTTTTTCCTGCAAGTCACACAAGTTGTTGTTGGCTTTTCCGAGATTCTGTGGTCTTTAATAATACCCGGCCTCGACCATGGTTCTCGTCGTAGTGATAGCCCTGGCGTCGCACGCATTTCTTAGCCTTATACCGAACCATGCGTCCTCCTCTCTCACGTTGTATCAACTATGCGGGTAGAGTATCTCCACCAGACCACACGCAAGTTGAGACGTTGCGGTAGCATCGTGCTGTAGTGAGTCAGCGTGTTGTCGGGGTGTGTGTTCATGGACGCGTTGCTAGGTAGCGTCACATGAAGGTCAGACGATTCCATCGCGTTTCATAGACGGATTCGGTATAAGGTACCTCAGACATCTACTCAACAGAGCCGTTCACAGGTTAGATTCCCCCGGACCTTGCGTAAGATTGTATATACTGACCACGATAACCGTGTACAACTTGGCATAGGAAGACGATTTCAGCTTTATGGCACTCGTTACCGCAGAGACGCCAGCTACGCGACGATCCGGAGCCTTCCAACGTTAGTGATCGCGTCTGCTTCGTGCGTCAGCCGTCTGAGGTCCGGAGGTCGTGCGACTACCTTTTGTACGGCGCACCGCGTCAGAGATCTTTACCCTTTATACGCCACGACCGCTTCTGCATCGATCCAGCTGTTGAAGGAAACGGGATAGCCGCTCCATTGCACTAGCACCTCATCTCGTTTCCCCGACTTCCTACGCTGCAGTACCGCCTCCACGCGGTATAATTTTTCCTTCGAGCCGACTACTTTTTACAGTTCATGTTCGTAGAACGTTCCGACCAGTATCGCCACCGGCGTCGTCGATCAATCGGTATACGGACGGGTAGGACGGGTGCGCCTCTCCTACGGTGAAGAGTTCTTCGCTCCTGCTCGCCATGTACCTTTTCCTGAACCGTCTATTTGCGTTGCTGATACGCACGTGATCTCCCACTCGCAGTTTCGGCCTTCATCGATCGCAGCCATACAACCGCTGCCAACACCGTCTTCTGTTTTTAGGCGTCGACACTAGCTGGATCCATTCCGATATTTCGATGGTAGGTGTTGTTGTACGACCGCACGAATCGTACCGTAACGTCTGGTGCTTCGTGAAGTACCAGCACATAGGGGCCTTCAACGTACGATTAAACTGTTCCACGATTGTCGCGTTCGTCTCCTCCTGATGCGTGACAAAGTGGTAGATACCGTGCATCTTCAAAAGCGTCTGAAAGAGTCGATTGAGGAACTCCGTACCGTTGTCAGTTTGAAGTGTTGTCGGCATCGTGCCTTATGACTGCAAACTCTCGAGTGCCGTTACGAGTGCATTACCGGATTGATTCTTTAACGGAACGCACTAAACCAGTTTCGAAAAACGTCAATAACCGTCAGAAAGAACGTCGTCCCGTTATTGTTTTTTTTTAGATTCGCTACGTCGACGAGCTCAGCCTGCCACTGGTGGTGTTGACCGCCTACTACGACGCGTCGTTGTTTGAAACGATGTCGCACGGGTTTGTGTAGGGTGTAGGCGTTCTGTCCCAACAACCACCGCTTCGCGGTGCTATTTGGTACTCCGCTCAGTGAAATTCGTCGACGCCGCCGTAAAACCGTACACTTTCCGGGTCAAAGTAGACACTGCTGAGTTTGATGTCGCGCCGTTGACGACCCATGTCGTGTCGTTCCGTATTACGACACCCCGGGGCACCAGAACACCGCCCGTACTGACCGTACCGGCTAACGATGAGTGCGATGACCGCCTCACCGACTACTATTACAATGATCCTACACCTACTCGGGCAGACTTCATAGCGACATATACATTCACCTGTAAGTTGTGTTTATCACTCTTTAACAGACAGTCCACCGAGGTCTCCGGGTGGGGGAGAAAGGTCGACGAGTCTGCTCTCGCGATTGACCAGGGGTGCCGGCGTCCGCTCGCGTCAGCATCCGATCCGGGATACCGATAAACTACATGAACATGTTCAGGCGTCTCAGTTGACGTGCGTATGGTACCCACCCCACCGGCGAACTCACCTTCCTTTTTCGTAGGACGTCGTTCACGAGGTCCACCATGTTGCATCCTCCAATAGGCACGCCGTTTTACACGAACTCCCCGCGGTCGTTCGACAGCTTCGCCGGGTCCGCCTTCAGTTTCTTTGGACTCTTCTTTTCATTCTTTTAGGGGTGCTTTCCACGATTTTACCTTCCAGTGTACCCATCCCGGCAGGCTGCCGGGGGTCTACTGTTTCCAGATTGGGTGCTGCCGGGGTGTCTCCGGGTGGATTCACCATATACACACGTACCGGCTGTTGCGTCCGATGCTCGTCCATGGTATTGTAACGATCCAACAGATGATTGTGCAGCAACACCTTTCCCTTTCGGTCAGGTCCGTACGCTCGAGGTCGCTCTTCTTGTCGGCGTCCAGCCTACTAAGAACATGCGCAGTGGTCGTAGTCGGCTGCTGTTGTTGCGTTAGTAAACTATCCACCAAACGCGGTTCTACCAGCGCCATCTTCTTCGCGTGCTCCTTCTATGCACCCACGAACTATCTGAGCGACGGTAAATGGACCGATCCTGTCAAAGGGGCCAGTAAAGCCCGCAGGAAACCACCCGTTCGCAAGATTTTCCTAATCTTCGCGGTGGTCGGTTTTCTCGACTACAACGAGTTCAGGTGTTTCTTGTACTTTACCAGTATTTGTTCCACCTCTTTGTCAATTTCCCTTTCTGTTTGAAATTGTTGTACGCGCACTCCCATAGATTACACCTCAGGTCGGCGTCGGCGTTGGCGAGTATGACGTTTCTCAATATTGTGTTCTTGTTCCTATTCAACATCTGCAGGCACAATATTTTAATAAGATTTAAAAATATTGCCATCCAGAGAATTAACTCTAGGTGGCAGTTGGACATGGAAGCCTGTTGGCTTATCGAGAGTCCAATACTTTTTTTATCTATGTGTATCCCGCCCTTTTAAGGTATGTGTCGATTTTATTTCTAAACATTTTCACGGTACTTGCACCAACTCAATCAGGCGATGATCTGTTCCATTCATTTATACTCCTTTGTGAAAATGATAACTTTCCTATATCTAATCTACACTGCTCCTTTACTAATGTAAATTCCTGACCTCTGGGGTCTTATGCATGAACCGAGACAATGAGCTTTGTCTCGGACTATTTACGAACGTCGGGATAATCGCTAGGCACGAACGCAGACAACTAGAAGTCTCGGACTTTCCGCGGGACGAAACGGCACGATTTTTAGGCCCGCGATAACGCTGGCCTAAACGCAGTTATCTCTGACTATTTCGTGATTAATGGCTGCCATTGGCGTTGTGTTTATGTGATCGGATGAGTTGATGAGACCAATTACTGCATTCTAGCGCCACAACAGCAATACAAATGTCACAATGAATTCGTTAATCGAACAGAATCAAACCACTGTTCAGGTAAGTGAGGACTCAGTCTCAGAGTAGTTATTATCGAACTGTATCGTGCATATAGTGTCTGTGAATGTAACAGTAACGCGACTAACGTGTGTCCAATCGATAAACTTTATCAGATATACGAGGTATCACTGGATCGTTCATTAAATACGTTCTTAGACGGATATAGTCACTGACACTGGAAGTATGATAGTCCGACCAAAAGTTATCATGTTCGACGATATATTAGGCCCCACGCAAACAGGATTTTCGGACGACGCCTTTTACTAGAACATCTATCAGAAAAGGTGGTAGGTCTTCTACCGAGTACCGGTACCGCATCGCAGTCGAGGCAAACCGGTGATAGTGATGAAAGCATATATTTCACCTTTTTGTCCGACTGCCTACGTAATTGTACTTGACTTGAGTTGTACTAGTCATAGGAAAGACAACGAACGGTCCCGTTGCATCTTTCAAACACGCCTATACTAGTATAGACCTTTCCATAAATAAAATTTGTTGTCGTGGTTGTGAAGCTTTAATGGTTCTATTTATAGGGCGAGCTATATTTTAGCTGTACCATTTCTGTGATTGCACCGTATTTCTTCATTTCACTATGCAGCCATTTTAAAATTAGAAAATGTTCTCCTTCAGAACTGGACACTCTGCATCTGCTATCAGGAGTCAGCCATTCTTTCTTCTTGCCTGCGTGATGAAGCCAATCTACTGACAGTTGCCGATTAATCACTGTAGGAGGAAGGTGGATCACTGGATGTCATGCACATGGACCACTACCATTGTTTCCCAAAGCTGCTTGAGGGCTGTACCCCAGGGACATCTTCAGATACAGCATTTAACACCATGACCAGCATCTGGAATAATGATGATGTAACCAAATAAAAACCGTGTGATTGGTAGATAGTGTACTAGTATGCATTTAAATATAGCATATATCTGGACTTCTATCAGATTTCTGACCCAAATGTAGCAAACATTCCAGACAATTCGATTGATAACCGCTGCCGGGATTTGAAATGTCGGGCACACAGCTACACAGCCATATGTAAACTCGGCATTATGTGCAACGCGGGTATTCTCAGCGCGTGTGTGCCTCGGTCGTTGTTTACGCTTGAACATAAATAACTATGCACGCAACTTTGAGCAAGTGGATTTTTGTGTGTAAACGTTCTCAATGACCGTCTAGCATACTCCAACATCGCATACATCAGGTCTGAGGTCGACGACAGGCCGAGAAGACAACCCGCGCAGGCGTACACAGCTCCTTCAGACCGTCCCACTGTCTCGCCCGGGGTAGTAAAGCATGGTTTGTATTAGGAAAAGGCGACATGATAAAGCCGTCGAACCATTTGGGAAAGATGCGTAACTATCAACTGATTCAGTCTTTTTAAGATATTTTTGTTGATCTCACGAATACAGTGTTTGAAGCCAACACACCTACTGGATGCAATGATATTTCCGAAATAGAAGCAGCCATGATGTAAGTAGTTATGTCAGTGCGTATGGCTTAGTTACCGTAGCTCTTACATCGCTGCGACTTCAGTGTCAAGAAACATCTTTACACTTTCTCTGGTAAGTTCCGTATAATAGTGTTCGGATGTACGACACGTACTGTCTAGCATTAGGTCCATGCACATTCACATGTATACACATGCGCAGAAACACACACACACACACACACACACACACACACACACACACACACACACACACACACACACACACACACACACACACACACACACACACACAAACGCACACACACAGGCGCTCACGCTCGCACGCACAAACACACACACACAGACACGCTCACACACACATACACTCACGCACGCACACGGAGACATACACAAACACACGCGCGCGCACGCACACACGCACATATAAACATGTACACACACTTATACAAAGACTCATGCTTTCACACACGCACACACGCACACACGCAAACAGGCACACACGCACACACACACACACACACACGCACACACCCACACGCACACAACCACACGCAAGCACACGCATGCACATACGGACATACACACAAGCAAACATACATACACGCATTCACACAAACAAGAAAACACGCAAACACATATGCACTCATAAACTCATAGGCACTAAATGCATACAAATATGGATGGCTTCAAGCATTTCTGCATTCAAATATAAATACGTTGTACATAGACAAAACATACACACAAACGTACATATATTCATACATACATGTATAGATACATACATACATACATCATACAATCATGTATGCACTCATGCATACGTCTGTACATGAATATATATACGTACACACATAAATTCATACATACATTATAACTATCAAAGTGAGAAAATGAGTTGAAAAGGTTTTTGTGTGCACACGGGAATATAATAACTAGTTTAGTTATAAAATAATATTATATAATAACTAGTATAAGTCAAGCGTACCTGTTAAATTTAAGATTATATATTAATTAATGTAATTACCGATTAAGTTAACGTTCGTACATATGCAGAAACGTATATATATTCATGTACACATACATTCAAACATACATACATGCATGCATGCATACATACATACATACATACATACATACGTACGTACGTACGTACGTACGTACATACATACATACATACATACATACATACATACATACATACATACATACATACATAAATACATACATAGATAAATACATACATAGATAAATACATACATACATACATACATACATACATACATGTGGTATGCAGTAACTTTCCGTTACGCTCAAGTGTTCCAAAATATAAAATAACTGAATGAGGCTAATTAATGAATAACTCCCGGTGGTGGCCATCTTTTACACCTTCGCTAAACAGGTTTTTATTGTTCTGTGACATTGGCCATTACACATTTTAACAGGTAGTATATTGCTATGATAATAAACTAAGTGTAGCGTCCAATACACCAGAGTTACAGCCAAATTTACTCAAGACGATATCCCGAAAACTGTGGCCTTATGACCCCATGTACTCTAAGTTCAATGAGTTATTGCTGTGAAACATAGCAACCGTAGCAGATGTTTGCATGTAGGAGTGAACAGTGTTAGCGAAATTATGTAATGAAAATAGTGAGCAGGCTGTGGTTGATCAAAAAAGCCATTAATCCAAAACTCCGTAAATCACCAGCGCTTGAAAGGAACTTTCTTATTACAACGTCTACGTGGGTTCACTACGCAAGAAAGACAGCCGGGGTTTATCAACTGTGATGTTTATGTTCCAATAAAAACTTGGTGTTGCAATTTCAAACAGAACCGTTAACGTTATATGTTTATGTGTAACCCTACGACATGACATAATAAACGTTTTCAGCTCACATTCAGTGCATTAAGTTATGTAACCACTTGTAGAATCATGACGCCGGACGTGAAGACGGTGGCCGTAGTAGGGGCCGGTGGACTGAGCGCCATCAAGTGCTGCCTGGAAGAAGGCCTAAATCCGATTGGGATGACGTCGTTTATGTGGTTTGTGAGACAGTTAATGTTTTAACTGGACAACTAACTCATGCCAACCGATATGTAAAACATTAGAAAAACATTGTTTACCTGGTATATCCATTCCATTCAGAGGAGTCGGAACTGCGAGGTTTGGGGACTCACCCCCCAATATTTTAGGTACATGGGAGTGAAGATTGGATTAACATCCCCAATATTTAGAGCCTAATTGTTCTGGTGGGGTTTTGGTGAGCCTCGGGGGGTGAGAAATTGGAGGTTTTTGGAGACCCTGAAGGTGGATTTTTGGCGAGACTCAGACGGAGGGGGGGGTGCAATTGGATGTCTCTGTAGAGCCTCAGCACTCTGTCAAGATTGTGAATTTAAGAACTTTAGATAGGTTGGTAGCGTCGGTAAAGGAGTGCATTTAGGGTTACAATGTTCAGCAGCAGCAGCAGCAAACCACACTGTGCATGTGTTATGTTGTTGTTGTTGTTGTTGAATAAACGTTCATTCATTCATTCATTCATTCATTCATTCATTCAATGTAAAGCTATGGTTGGCTGACTCGTGTTAAGGTTGCCCTGTAGGCCATTGAATGCTATCCAGTGGTTATGCAATACTGTGAAGGAACTGGAGTGGTGGCCTAAGGTCAGATTTTAAAGAACTGGGCAAATATCATTATAGTTAGGGTAGACAGGGAGGATTGTTGAATGCAACGTGTAATATTTATAACAAAATTGGCCGTTCCATATGAATAGATATGGTGGTACGGACGTAAGTTTAAATGGGATTATATTACGGCGTATAGGGATGTCGTTATAATGAAGATTTTAAACTTGTTGATTTAGAGTATCACCTATTGGGTGGTGTTGAAATTGTTACAGTGGAGTCAGCATCAGCAGGGATCACATGACTGATGCTAGGTATAGGGTGGAGCAAGTAAATGTAATCTGGTCTCTTCTGTGGAGAGAAACCATTTGTGCGGTTGGCAAAGATGAAGTCTTTACCAAGTGGTGGCTATGACGTTGAATTTCTCCATGCCTATATAGGGTAGAAGAAATACCGGAGGTATGTGGAATATATATATTATGAGTAAATGCTAAATTTGAGGTATTGGATTAAACATCTGGTTTTTACTTTGTTCTAATTGTGCCAAAGGGTATGGTCAACAATCAGTAAATATAGCCAGCGCAATGATACTGATATCTCGAGATTTATGCGTGGTGGCGAATCATCGCTCTGTTATGTGAATATTAGATAGTAACAAGAAGCGAACATAGGTTGTATTACGGTGTCACAGATAATGGTTATTGGTGTATAGTTTGTTGGGACTTAGAATACGTAAGGTGGTGGGGTTGTTTATTACTGACTGGATAGTGCGTCCGGATATGTATATATCTATCGCGAACTTTAGCTACATATGTTTGTGTGTAGGTACTATGATTGTATGTGGTGTCGGTGGAAAAACATATGATATGAAGGGTGTAGATTACACACCAAGGTATAAGAATATTATATTATTATAGTTATCACTTATTGTAGTGTCGGGGCGGGGTGAAGTCTGTCAGTGCACTCGAGGGCGGCAGACGCCGAGTAACACCTCGTGTAACAACAGTGCGAGAGTAGACGGCTTACGCGACAATGGAGAATTCACACCCGAAGAGGGAATTCCCGACGAACCGAGCGAGAACTATTTTCGTAGGGTGTTGAACGTTTGTGCCTATATGGCGATTATGTTATAGAATCTGTTGGTGAAATAGTATAGGATTGAAGAACTGGTCAATCCTTGTGTACCTATGAAATGTCGTTTTAACACAGGCCAGCCATTCCAATCCTTAATTTTCCATAGACGCTACGCGCTGGGCTACTGTGTACACATTACATGTCCAACGACCAATATCATCAATCATATGATGAGTTCTTGGACTGCAACTACAAGGATTGTGGCCAGGCAAGTCTGGAAGACGAAAGCATGTCTGAAAGGGAAGTGAATGGAAGGGATGGGAAGGGAAGGGAAGGGATGGGAACACACCAACTTCGATCAGTGTCTTGACCAAGTGACCAACTGAGAGGTATGTGCAAACTAATAGTTATGACGTTGTCGCGCTTACATTTATCGTTATCGAGTGACGTTTCTGCGCGTGCGCGTACCTAGGGGAATGTATTTAGCACCAGCTACGACTGTCGCGTTTTCATTTATCCGGGCGTTATGTATGTTTAAATGTATATATATAATTACATATATGTCTATATGCATACAGAAATTTTAAAATGTTTCCTTCCCACAGACATAACTAATTTCTGTCGTAAAACAGTTTCCTCTCCACGCACACGTCACGTGACTTACTCTTACACTTGGTCACAAATCTGAAACAGCAAATTATAATTATCTACTCTAACTATAACGCCTGTATTACGATAACAAACGAAACATATTTAACAACTGGATATTATTTATCACTACGTGATCTACTGGTGCCAACTATTATGCCTTACATATGCACATAAACATCACCCGGATACAATTTAACGCCCGGATAAATGTAAGCGCGACAACGTATTATTATACTGCTGCTGTCACAAAGGCCAAAACTTACAAACGTTCATTATACAGATTAGTGTCCCTTTAATTGGCATTATGTCATTTATTCTCTTCTGAATAAAATCAATTCTGTTTGACCATTTCAGTGAAGTATACGATGAACAGACAGTTACAATTGTTAGTATGCCTGGTTGGCATGTCATCATTCAGTGAAGTATACGATGAACAGACAGCTACAGTTGTTAGTATGCCTGGTTGAAATGTCATCATTCAGTGAAGTATACGATGAACAGACAGCTACAGTTGTTAGTATGCCTGGTTGGCATGTCATCATTCAGTGAAGTATACGATGAACAGACAGCTACAATTGTTAGTATGCCTGGTTGGCATGTCATCATTCAGTGAAGTATACGATGAACAGACAGCTACAGTTGTTAGTATGCCTGGTTGAAATGTCATCATTCAGTGAAGTATACGATGAACAGACAGCTACAGTTGTTAGTATGCCTGGTTGGCATGTCATCATTCAGTGAAGTATACGATGAACAGACAGCTACAGTTGTTAGTATGCCTGGTTGGCATGTCATCATTCAGTGAAGTATACGATGAACAGACAGCTACAATTGTTAATATGCCTGGTTGGCATGTCATCATTCAGTGAAGTATACGATGAACAGACAGCTACAGTTGTTAGTATGCCTGGTTGAAATGTCATAATTCAGTGAAGTATACGATGAACAGACAGCTACAATTGTTAATATGCCTGGTTGGCATGTCATCATTCAGTGAAGTATACGATGAACAGACAGCTACAGTTGTTAGTATGCCTGGTTGGCATGTCATCATTCAGTGAAGTATACGATGAACAAACAGCTACAATTGTTAGTATGCCTGGTTGGCATGTCATCATTCAGTGAAGTATACGATGAACAAACAGCTACAATTGTTAGTATGCCTGGTTGGCATGTCATCATTCAGTGAAGTATACGATGAACAGACAGCTACAGTTGTTAGTATGCCTGGTTGGCATGTCATCATTCGGTGTATATTTGCATGTCTTAAATTCGTTCATTGTCCAATTTGGTGTCCCCTTATAGTATTGTGTCACGTGTTCTCTCCTGTTTGACAGCTTTGGTGAACGATAATTTTATATTAAAGGGAAATAAAAGGCAACTTTTTTGTTGTTATGCACGTAAAAGAGTTAATATAAACTAACAATTTGCAACTACAATCACATTTTTAATGTCAGTGGTTTATTCGGAAAACATGCAGTTTTGAACACCACAACTGAATTTCATGAACCACGCCATTGCTGGTCACAACATGACGTCACCAATGCTGTGTGTACTGCACAGATTAATTACACTCGACAAATAAAAAAGCGATCACAAGTCTTCATTAATTTAACATAAAACATAATCAGTTTTATAATGTTACCATAACATATTTCTGTATTTTTAAGAGCCTACAACGGTATTTCCAGCCCACTTTAATAAAAGTGTTGTATTGTCGCTTACGCGGCATGCATGCGGTTACAATTTACTACTCAGTTTTCTTCTAATCTCTATTAATTTTACGTCTTTCTAACTTGACTCCAGCATATGTTACCTTTTGTTCACGTGGAAATGATATATCAATCAAAATTAGTCTAAGTAATAATTGGTTAGCCGTAAAATTTCTGGCGGATACCCTTCCTTCCAACAAAACGGTAACGATTTACGTCTCCTTTATCTTCAAGAAAGTTAACTGTGCCGGACGGTTACCAAGAACATAAACATGTATAATATAATGTAAGATCCCACAATATCTCATATGGGACAAGAATATAATTTAGGTACTGAGTACCAGCCTTCTTGCGATTTGCTGAGGTCCGTGACTAAAAGTCGTCGGCAGGTTTCTTCAAAATGTGCCGAACAACGTGTATTATAACACTATTATAAAAAAAAAAATTATACAGTCTAATCTCCGTGTATAACACTGCATATATCAATGCAAACAGGTTCTGAAACCATTTTTTTTTTAATTATAATTTTAGAAAGTCAATATGGCCACAGTGATTTACAGTACCAACCATCAAACAGATTGGGAATGATGACATTTAACCTCTCGCTCTGCTCACCTGCTTACTGCCTACAGCAGCAAATATTGATAAATGGTTGCAAGTGAAAGACATTTTCTCTGCCCAAGGTAGTAAGGCTATCAGTATGGGTACAAAGTCTTTTGCACACACCCCTGTACTGTCCACCCTTATTACTTAGTAACTTGTACAACCAGTTACAGAAAGGGGCAACACTTGAAATTAAAGTTCTAATTAACTAACTGGTTTAAAATTTGTGTTTAATGTTAAACTGTAAAATAATATGAAGTCTGTCAGACTATAAATGGGATATTTTTTATGTGTGATTGCTGTGAATATACACAAATAAAATGTATATAATTTCATAAAAGCATTCAATCACTTAAGTTAAATAATTATTATGGTTACATAACTATCTGGAATTTAGTACAAACAAAATGTTTTATTAGTAGCATGATTATTCAGAACATTCTACATAGTGTTGATATAAAATTGTGTTCAATAAGATGCAGTGACACGTTTAGTTGTGCATTTTAATTAGTCAAAGTATGTGTGCTCCTGACAAGAGTATTTTGCTCCTAATTAGTTTACATTGCTCAGAATGTTAACTAGCTTAAAATGTTAACTTTGAGGCCTGTATATGCTGTTTAATATAGTAAAAAGAAAAAAAATATTGGACTCGTTGACGTAATATTTAATTTTAACTAAAGCTAACCTGCAGTTAAATCTTACACACATGGATCATCTCTCACTGCTTTCGCTGCAATGATGTCAGGTTAAAAACTTCGAAATTTTATGCGTTTTTGTTACTAGTCGTTAAGAAAAATCTGTCATTGGCACATTTCTGACATATGTGCCTATTTCGTTTTATAATTTGATACTACGAATTAATACTACTTTGGAATGCAGAAAATTGAAATGCAATTCATCCATATAAAACACAAATCTCAATTGCAGTAAATGCCATATTAGTACTTGGATGCATAACCAGCATAAACTTAGCTACCAGCCCCGTGAGCGTGTGCATTTCAGGCAAAAACATACTTCAAACGAATCAGGATGGGCACGGTTTAAAATGCACTGAATTTTAGGGATGGGTGGGTTTCAAATGTCCGCCATTTGGGGTTATAAATATCCATTAGCATATACATGTTTTTATGCAGACAATTTAGTTTTCTCCAATGGAAAGCCGAGCAAATCAACTAGAAAATTCATCCAGGGCAGTGGGGATCTCGATTAAGGATCGCAATTTTCAAAACAGTTTTAGCGCGGGCGACTACCTTTTTTCCTGAGCAATGCCAGGTAACTCGTCTAGTATTAAATAAAGTAGAATGTTCCAGTATTCTATTGTTTTTTTCCAAAAATAATGAACACTGATATTGTCCCACCTTTCAGGACGTCTCCACATGTCATCGACAAACTCAATAAGGTTGTGTTTTCATATGAAATAAGAAATATTCAGTTTTCCATTCAAATTGTTGAGCTGTGACAATTAAAACAAGTGAAAACCGTAACTACGGTCACACAAATTATTGTAACTAGATATAAAAAATACTTTATTCTGATAAAATTACCAATGGAATTAAATTAATACACTAGAGTTTTTTTTAATAAAAATAAATTTGTATAGGGTATAATTAGACGTCATCTTTCTACAAAATGTCCACATGTGCCCAGTCCATTATATTGCAGTGGGCGTTTCCATGGTAATTCGCATATAAAGATTAGATTGTTAAATCATAGCTAGCCCAATAATTGATTAAATTACGCCATGGACTGATGTATAACTATAAATTACATTTAGCTACCATCATGCATGAAAAGTGCAGAATTTGTTATTGATTTTCAAAAGTATTGTCTTTTCTTTCTACGGCCATAAAATAAGATTACAGCCACTGGGATTTGAATTTAAAACATTGAACTTTTCCCCTATCCCTTGTCCTTGTAATTCGTTTGATTTATGTAACTGGACCCATCACTGAATTTTTTTAAATATATTTTAGGTTCGGTGTGCTGCTAACGAATGCTATCAATAGCAAATCATTCAGAATGGCTTATTTGAGGCTTTGGCGCAAGGCTCGTGCTGAAGTTTTAGCACTGACGAGTAGTAGTGAGATCAGTGATGACAATCAACAACCTGATCGTGAACAGCCACAAGGAGGCCTGCATGATCATCTTCATCACCATCAGGACAAAATGTATCTGTTGGCAACCTGTCTTCAGAATCTGATTTCAGCTCTGAATTAGATGGACATAATTCATCAGGACGTTCATAAATAGATATGGAGGAAAGGATGTGCCATAGACAGCCATAGTCTCGCTTAACCGATGCTTGCCCGGTTGCGTCATCCTCGCTGCCAGGGCTGTTTGCCATGCAAAACTAGCACTGGCTGATCCCGTACGCGAAGTGCGGTGTACCGATCTGGAAGGAGGTCCCGGTCTGAGCGTAAGTTCGGTTCCGTTTTGCGTATGCTCGCGCAAGCGCAGCACATAAAATACGCCCCGCGTTGAGCAACATTACCTCAGCTGACCGATCAGCTTTGCTCCCGAGCCAGAAGTATGTGGTGACTGAGTTACATCGCGGTGAGCAACGTGACCTCAGGTGACCGATCAACTTTGACCCTTGCTCGACTCTCGCGGCGACTGAGTTACATAATTAATCATTTGTCGCTTGCTTTAGCGACCGTTACAGCTGCAGACAACGTTGTCTTCCTCCTTATTCTCTGCGCCATAAGGAGCCATTCTTGGTGTGATAACCCTGAATAAGGTAACGATCACTGACCACAATGTAACAAACTTTCCAGATAATTTGATTGATAACCGCTGCCGGGTTTTGAAAAGTCGGGCACACAACTACACAGCCATATCAACTAGGCCTTACGTGCCTGGCGGGTATTCTCAGGCACGTGTGGGCCTCGGTCATTGTTTACACTTGAACATAAATAACTACGCACGTAACTTTGCGCCAGTGGATTTGTTCATGTGAACGATCTCAGTGACCGTCTAGCACACTCCACCGTCGCATACATCAGATATGACGTCGACAACAGGTGGAGATAACAACCAGCGCAGGCGCATCACAGCTCCTTCGGAACGTCCCACAATCTCGCCCGGGGTAGTAAAGCAAAGTAAAGTTTGTATTAGCAAAGGTCTATATGATAAAGCCGTCGAACCATTTGGGAACGATGCGTAATTATGAACTGTTTCAGTCTTACTTGAGATGTTGGAATGCACAATATTTTCCTTGATCTCACGAATACAGTGTTTGAAACCAACACCCATATTAGATGCAATGGTTTTTCCGAAATACAACCAGCCATGATGTAAGTAGTTGTGTCTGTGCGTATGGCCTAGATACCGTAGCTCTTAGATCGCTGCGACTTCAGTTTCAAGAAACATCGTGACATTTTCTCTGGTAAGTTCCGTACAATATAGTGTTCGGATGTATGACACGTACTGCAAATTCACATATATACACACGCGCACAAACAAACACACACACACACACACACACAAGCACACACACAGGCGCGCACGCTCGCACGCACAAACACACACACATACACGCACATACAAACATACACTCACACACGCACACAGGGACATATACAAACACGCACACACGCACACATGCACGCATATACGCACGCACGCACGCGCGCACATACACCCACACACCCACCCCACATCCCCCCCCACACACACTTGCAAACACGGAAACACATAATCGCTCAAACACACACATATACGTACACACTCGCACACACTGACACATACACACATGCACACACAGGCACACACACGCACATACGCACATACACACAAACAAACATACATACACCCATTCACACACACAAGAATACAGGAAAACATACATTCTCTCATAAACTCATAGGCAGTTAATACGTGCAACTATGGATCGCTTCAAGCATTTCTGCATTCAAATATAAATACGCTATACATAGACAATCAACATACACACAAACGTACATATATTTATACATACATACATACATACGTACATACGTACACACATACACATGCACACACGCACACACGCACACACGCACACACGCACACACGCACACACGCACACACGCACACATACATACAGAGATACATACATACATACATACATACATACATACATAGATACATAATTATATGCACACATGCACACATGCACACATATAACTATGAATGTGGTATGCAGCAACTGTTCCAAAATACCAGCGTTTTGTAGAGTGTAATAAATGCAGAAATAACTGAATGAGGCTAATTAATGCATTTATCTCGGTGGTGGGCGTTTTGCCCCATGCATGCATACATACATGCATACGTACATGCATGCATGCATGCATACATGCATACATGCATACATTCATACATGCATACATGCATACATGCATACATGCATACATGCATACATGCATACATGCATACATGGATGTATGCATATATGCATACATGCATACATGCATGCATACCCAGCCAGCATGCCACCCTCGGCCCGAGGGCAGAATTGAGCGGCCTGCAAGCGGCACCCCGTCAGCACACGACAGCCGCCTGCCAGCCGCTCTCCAGCTGCTGTTGACCCTAGTGACATTTGACACTACGGTGTACCGCCATTTTTGAACAGACTGACAATTAGAGGTAACAGAAAAAGCAGAGCTCCGGGAGAAAAGGTAAGTTTGTATACATTATGTTGTAAATCTTTGTATATTTCTAGATTATTCAAATACCCACATATTTGATTATGCGGAAACTTGTTATTTATGCGTGAAACATTAAATATAATGTGGGGCAGAATAACCTGATGCCATGATTGTGGCCGCCTTATTGCCAGGCTATGGATGATGAATATATGATGAAGATGATCGCGTCTCATCAACAACAAAGGCTGTCCCTGTGCTTCGTGTTCCTGTTTGTCAGTGTGAAAGGGTAAATGTGTGACGGATGAAGTGCTTACACTAGGCGCCTTCTGTCAGTTCATGGCCAACACAATTTCTGCTATTTTCGTCGCTTTATTTTAGGGCTATATAAAACAGTTCCAGCATAATTATTGCATGCATATTTAATTAAAGGATAATTATATTTCAAACAAAGGTTTTGTGGAAGCTATTTTAAAATTATTGTACTGATGAGAAACCGGGAGTTATTTTATAAAAGTAAAATAAAATTATTTTATGTGACCTTATTGCGAGACAAATATGTTGAATATTTTATACATTTTATAGATACTAGACATTGTACAATGCGGTATCTTCATTGAATAAATTAAATATATGTACGTTAATATTCCAGATGCTGTCAGAAAGAATGAAGTGGCAACATTGCCTCTGACTACAACATCAGGAGAACATCCGAAAGTACTCCAAGACGGAAATTGTGCTAGACAGCACCGGATGAAAAATGCAGCTGGATGTAGCAGAAAAGTGTTTATGGACAAAAATAATTAACCAGCCTTTTCATAAAAAATTGAGTTGTCATGTGCTACACGAATCAATGGACACAAACTGCAACTTTGATTTTTGATTTTCTTGTATTAAATTATGTGTTTGTTATGCGCATTGGAGTTGTTTGCGTATTTAATTTTAGTTTATAATGATTGGATGGATAGTCGACACCCATTGTCTTTTTGAAGCAGTTTACATTTGTTATGTTCCTAAATAATGTATTACTATATTATTTTATTGTTTTGAACTTCCAAATTCCAGTTAATCCAAATCAATTGTTGAATGTGTATCAACCAATGTTCATTTGAACATTAGAGTGACAATGCAACAAATCCCATGATGATTACTATTGAAATGTTGAAGGTATAAGACCAAAACACATACGTGTATGTGTATAGGTATATATATATATATATATATACGTACAATATATCATACATGCTTGCATGCATACAGGTATACGTATGCACATGAATATATACGTACACACATACATTCATACATACATTATAACTATAAAAGTGAGAAAATAAGTTCAAAAGGTATGTATGTACATATAATAACTAGTTTAAGTCAAACATACCTGTTAAATTTAAGACTAAAGACTGATTAATTTAATGAACGATTAAGTTGAATAATTTAGTTAACGATTAACTTAACGCACGTACATATGTACAAACGCACATATATTGTCACATATACATAGTGAGAAAATGAATAGAAAAGGTATGTATGTAGAATAAGAATGAGAAGAATGACACAAGTTTATTAGCAATTCAACTGAGGTGGATTCATAATATACAATAAAATACAACCAATACATTGGAACGTCATACAGTATTAATACACTGAATTGTCATACAGTATAAATACCATCCTTTTGTCCTTCATTCGTTATTGGCAGTTGTGTAATCCCCATGGTATAAAGGAGTTACGGTATCTGTTTGTTCGGGTTATTGGCAAAGGGTACATATTACGCTGTCTGATGTCACATTTGGTATGCCTTTTGTCAGGCAGCAGATATTGTAATATGTGTGTACTAACTTTAATGTTATTGAAATATTTTTGACAAAGACAGTCCCGTCTTGCTTTCAATGTCTCCAATTTAACATATCCGTAACTTATCGCAGGAAAAATACACTTTAATGCTCTTCTTTGTATCATTTCAATTTTGTCAGATAAATACTGTAGCAAGTTAGTGTGCATACAGGGCATGCATATTCTAAAATAGGTCTCACAACACTGCCATATATAGTGACCAGATCATTCTGGTTAATTCCTACTCGCTTTAACTGATACAGTCATTTCCCGGCCTTTTTACAATAGTTTCCACATGCTTATTCCTTGTCAGATCCTGTGAAATTATAACACCTAGAAGTTTGGCATGGTCTATTTGATCTACATCTTTTCCATCGATCTTTATATTCGGAATAGTGTTTCAAAAATTGCGGTCTTGTGCAATAAACAGATGATCATCTCTTTTGATTTTCCTGAACTAATTTTCATATAATTCTGTTCTGTCCACCTAGCAGCAACGTCAACCGATTCTTATATAACAGATACACCCTTACTATCGCATACTTCGAACAATGTATTGTCATCTATATACTTATATAGCGGAACATGCGTTTCTACATCATTTATGTAGACTAGGAAACATTCAGGTCCAGACAGTGTTCCCTTTGGTACTCCTCCATTGGGTTGACCAGAATGCGAATATTCATTTCCTATTTTTACTTGCTGTCCAATAAAAATGTTGCCATCCATCTTATAATATGTGAAGGCAAACCATACAACTGTAGCTTTTCTAGTAACAATTGATGATTAATAAGGTCAAACGCTTTGCTAAAATCTAGCATTACATCTCGGACATAAGAATCAAATTTATGAGTCGCCTCATACCATTTGTGTACCATTTCGACAAGAACGTCTGTTGTGGAAGTTCCACTAATTCCACCAAATTGCTTAGCATCAAGTTCTCCTTCAATTGTGTCATCCACCCATTTCATTAATATTGATTCAAACACCTTAGCAGCTATTGTTAGCTATGGTGTTAATGATTTTGGTCTAACATCTTGTTCAATCGACACATATGGGTTTGTTTTTGGTAACGGTATTATATTGGCCATTTTCCATTCCATGCGGAGTACTCCTTCTCTTAGAGACTTGTTAAAGATAGCAGTTAATGGAGGAGCGAGGACGTTTGCGTGATTTCTGAACACTCACGCAGGAATGTTATCAGGCCCAGTAGCCTTGTTCACCTTAACATTCTGTAAAGCTTTGAAAGTAGTCATTACACTGATGACATACTGATCTGGCAGTTCCTCGTTTACTGTGAATATTTTGTGATCCTTATTTAAACGAGGTAAATGTTGACTTGCAGTTACAACAAACTCGTTCATTCTACTGGCTAGTAACGCACAATCACCATTCCTTGTTTTGTTAGCAAGACCTTGAATGCATGAACTGTCATTTGTTTTAAGTACCGTTATTTTTGTCACATGTTTCCATCAATCGTGAGAACCTGATTCATTCAGTGCTGCAACTTGTGTTTGTTTTTGCTTGGTTTAAATCACCACTCATGTGAGCGCGCTGTCTTTTACGTACTAATGCTTTAAACCAGTCCGTAATCAATGGTTTATCAGCTGTGTGCCGTGTCACGACCTTAGTAGGAAAGCATATTTCCATGAGGTTGCAAATGACAGTTTTATAATATAAATACTGATCTGCACATGACGCAAGCCTAAAAAGTGGTTCCCATTTAATGGCAGACAAAGCCATAGCAAATGCGGCTTTTTCATTCGGCTCCATACACCTTACAGTTAAACGTGTCACCCACCCAGTGTCAACTAAAAGGTTGCATTTTGGTTTAAGCAACACCATGTTGTGGTCTGATGACCCAAGTTCGGAAATAGTAACAGGCGATATATATACCTCCTCCATATTCGTCCATATTTTATGTAATATCGCCTGTCCACGTGTTACTACATTCACTACTTGAACAAATCTATAGTGCGTTTTCATAAAATTGTCATGCAACTGATTGAAATCCCCAGCTACAATCACACCACATTCTGGATGTTTGCTTACCATACTATCTAACAAGATTTAAAAAGATTGCCACCCAGAGAATTAACTCAAGGTGGCAGGTGGACAAGGAAGCCCTTTGGCTTATCGAGAGTCCAACCCTTTTATCTATGTGTATCCCGCCCATCTGTCGATTTTATTTTAAAACATATTCACGCTACTAGCACCCACACAATCAGCAGATAATCTGTTCCATTCATTTACGGTCCTTTGTGAAAATGAGAACTTTCTTATATATAATCTACACTGCTCCTTTGCTAATATAACTTCATGTCCTCTAGTCCTTCTACCTCTCTTAACTGAGAACAAATATTTCTATCAATATTTTCATGACCATTAATTATTTTAAACACTTCTATCTGATCTCATCTCAATCTCCTGGTCTCTAGTGTTGTTAAACCACATTCTTTTAGGCGAATTTCATAACTAAGATCCCTCAGTTTGTGTATCATTTTAGTCGCTCTCCTCTGTACTCTTTCTAGCATACCTATGTCCTTCTTGCGATATGGCCTCCACGCATGTGTACATTATTCTAAATGAGGCCTCACTATTGTTTTGTACAGCGGTATTATTAGCTCTTTTTCCTTATACGCTATATTTCGCCTAATTAATCCAATTATCACGAGTGTATGATATATTCTGTGTGACAACGGACTGGGGATGCGATGGAGAAGGAAACGAAATAGTGTAGGAAATTACTGTTAGAAAACAACGATAAGAAATTTGTGCGGATCCAAACATAAATATAAAAAGTAACCAATTATTTAATTGCACTCTGCACATCTGGG
The DNA here is from genome assembly GCA_020002185.1 of Paraescarpia echinospica. NCBI lineage: Eukaryota > Metazoa > Annelida > Polychaeta > Sabellida > Siboglinidae > Paraescarpia > Paraescarpia echinospica. The sequence goes on from CM034540.1 coordinate 3,921,914, forward strand.
ATTTAGGCAATGCACGTGGCTAAGATAGTTGTCTAGATATTGATTGGATAATATTTTTTTTTAAGCATTGTGTGGCAACAAATGTTTCATTCTATTAATTACAAAAATTGCTCTAGATATTTTAGAACTGATTATGTTGATATGTTTTTTCCATGTTAAATGTTTATCAATATGTATTCACCGATTCTTCTTTGTCATCCTTTCCAACATGATTAATAATGTCACTGTTTATTTTAAAACAGTTATTTACCTGGTATTTGCTATTCGGTGGACTAAATATGCAAACATTTGTCCTTTTTATATTTAATGACAATTTATTGGCACAAAGCCAATCGTACAGATGAATTCATTCTTGGTTTATGCTTTCAATTAAAGTATCAATATGAGGACTTGATTGGTAAACAGTTGTGTCATCTGCAAAATATAATAAATTCAGAGACGTAGAGTTAGTTATATCATTGTTATAAATAAAAAATAAGATTGGTCCAAGAATGGATCCTTGGGGTACTCCACTTATTATGTTTTTTTGGAGATGATTGACATTTGTGTATATCTGTATATTGTTTTCGATTTGATAAATAATCTGTCAAGATCATCTTGTAAATGTTGTCTATCTCCATCACTTTTAATCCTTCTAAAATCCTTGCTTGTTATATCATCATCCAAATCTTAGATATATATATATATTAAGAATAATATAGGTCCTAGTACCCCATTCAATACCGATTTCCAGTTTGAAGCCTCCCCATTAACTACTACACGTTGTCTTCTTTCAATCAACCAATTTTCTATCCAGTTTATTATACCATTTCCTATGCCATAGACCTTTAGTTCAAGCAGAAATCTGTGATGTGGTATTTTGTTTAAAGTCTAAGTAGACGATACCTACTGGTGATCCCTCGTCTACCCACTTGATGTCTTCCAAAAAACATAACATATTTGTTTAGCATGACCCCGCTTTTAAAAACCCACGTTGAGATGGGTTTATCAAGTTATGTTTAACAAGAAAATCCACCATGTGAGCTTTAATTAGTCTTTCTAATAATTTGCAAATCACTGATGTTAAGCTCACTGGTATATAATTATCTGACTTGTTTCTCGAACCTTTTTTAAATAACAGTATATTGTTTGCCTCTTTCCATTGTAAAGAAACCACTCCCTCTTCTAATGCCAAATTGAAAACGGTTGCAAGCGGTAAGCTAATTTGCTCTAAAATTTCCATTAGTAGTTTGGGCGGAATCCCATTCACTCCAGGTGATTTATTATCCTTCACAGCCCTTATTTTCTTAGCTACCATTTCCTGGGTTACAATTAACTGTACTAAATAGTCTGAATCTGCACCCTTGAACTTAGCCTCTGGTACTGGCAGTGAACTAACATCTTCCCTGGTAAAAACTGAACTAAAATACTAATTCAGGTCTTCCACCATTAAGAATCCCTCTGATATTATGTTTCCAGCACTATCTTCTAGAGGACCGACCTTATCCTGAACTTTCAGTTTGCTTCGAACATACGCATAAAAAACTCTTGCTGTCATGTTTTATATTACTAGTTAATTTGTTTCATAGCTTCTCCTTGAATTTCTATTTTCAGCTGTAGTTTGGTTAAGTGCTTCTTTATAAATTTGGTGGTCTTCATCATTTCCAGTACATCTATATGACTTCCACAATTTGTTTATAATGATTTTTTCTAGTGGCTTCTTTCGATACGTGTTTCTTTTTGGACCGTTTCCCTTGTTTTTTGAAGGGTACATATTTATCGACTATGCACTTAATTTCACTCTTTAAGATATTCCAGCATTCTGTTGCTGTATTATTTTTCCGTGTGTTATTCCAGTCTATATGTGCTTAATATGTCCTCTGTCCTTATACCTTCCTTTGTGTAAATTTCTCCTATACTGTTTTTTACTATTCCTTTCTGATTTTACTTTGATGGTAAAATGCATATGGTTTTGATCACTGCTCCCCAGTGGCTTACATATCTTGACATTGTCAACTAATTCATTCTGTGAGGACAAAACCATGTGTAACACATTCTCACCTCTGGTTGGTTCTAGCACATGTACTAAAACTAAAAACTTGTGGTCCTAGTAGATAGTAAGACCTGTACGGTCATAAAACCCTACTTATAAAAAACGTTTTAATGACCACTAAACGATTCGGGTACCCAGCTGAGTCAGCAATAATGCGAGACTAATCCTATGTATAAAAAAAGATCAAAGGCTTTGTGTTTGACACTAATGAGTTTGGGAAACCTACTTATAAAAAACGTGATTGATGAGCGATGTAATTTGATACTAATTGGATGATTGACAGTACACTAGAGAGATGCCACCTAGCGGTGAGTGCAGAGAGTATTTTAGTCCTAGCGATCAACGCCGTACCTAGAGCGCGCTGACGTAAGCAATAATGCGTTTAATAATAAAGTATATAAGTTTATTTTTTTTTTTGATCGACCATCTATAACTGGGGTAGGAGTTGTGCTGACGTAGGCAATACGCTAACCACGCTAAAACCATTGTATATTAAAACCATTGTATAAACGTTGAGATGTCCCACTAGAGTGCGCTGACGTAAGCAATAATGCGTTTAATAATAAAGTATATAAGTTTAGTTTCGTACTTTATAACCACGCTAAAGTATATAAGTTTAGTTTCGTACTTTATAACCACGCTAAAGTATATAAGTTAAGTTTCGTACTGGACCACCTATAACTGGGGTAGGAGTTGTGCTGACGTAAGCAATACGCTAACCACGCTAAAACCATTGTATATTAAAACCATTGTATAAACGTTGAGATGTCCCCGTATGTGATGTTGACAGCAAGAGCGACGACGACTGCTGCAGCGATAAGGCCACCGGCTGCTCTAGTGGTCTTTGACCCCTGGATGACAGCATAGCTGGCTAACGGTAAACAACGTTGTTCTGGTGGACGGATTAAAACGAAAGCAATGCGTTTAAATACATCTAGTCGTGGGATTACAATGACAATCAAATGCATAAATACACTAACATTCAGTAGGGTGTTTATGCATTGAAAATAGACGCGTGAAAACGTGAGTAGTGACTGGAATATTTTATTGGGAATAATACTGGAGTATTCGGCCGCGACCGACGGGTTGCTGCCTGCTGGTCTCCGGCGGGGAGCCGAAGCGAGTCTCCGGCGGGGGACCGAAGCCGTCCCGCCGATAGAGTTCGGGAGGCGTTATTGTCCTCCATAGGCCGTTTGCCTGTCGAACGAGAAAGACCCGAGCCAGATCGGGGACGATGTCATCATCGTCAGACGAGCTGTAGTAAGGCGTGACATTGGGCGGCGTAGGAGGTGGCGAAGGCGCACGGACGGACGCCGCGACCGCGCATGTTGCCCGGGTCGACGTCGTCGACGCGTCGGGGAGATCTATTGGCCTACGTGGCGTGTACGTGTTCCTTGTAGGCAGTTGGATCGGTCTATGAAATAAACAAAGGATGAATAAAATGAGTGAGATAAAATGCATGCGTAGTTTGCATTGTTTAAACGGTATGTAGTAAATTGAAATAAAATACTGTCTTGGTAAAATACATGCATAGTATGCATTGTTTAAATAAAATGCATGCATGTACTTATAAATAAAATGCATGCATGTTTAAACGGTAAAATACATAATGCGTACTAGTAAAAACATGCATTAAATAAAATGCATTACAACAATAAAAACGTGCATTTAAACGATAAAATACATAATGCGTACTAGTAAAAACAACATGCATTTAAATAAAATGCATGCATGTTACAACAATAAAAACGTGCATTTAAATAAAATGCATGCATGTTTAAAATACATGCTATAGTAAGCACTGTTTAAATATGTTACAACAATAAAAACGTGCATTTAAATAAAATGCATGCATGCTATAGTAAGCACTGTCTTACCGTGGTTTTGTTGTGGACGTGGCCATGTTGTTGGAGCGATGTATTGAGACGTCGTGTGTTCGTGTTTGTAAAAGTGTGTATGAAATGTGCGCGTCGTCAAACAGCGGCGGCGGCGCATGACACTACGACTGAGAACAAAGGATTTTTACAAACGTTAAACGAAACGTTAAAAGTACGAAATTAAACGTTATATACGATCACTGGGGGTCAGGAAACACGAGATGCATATATATTAGAGAAATTCGCGGTAAAAGTCACATTTGACAATGAATGCACTGACGTGAACGCTAACTTTTTTCCTGAAACAAATTCCTCGGTAGAGTAGGCGGAATGCGTTAAGCGCACATGTGTGACATCTGTTGCGCGTGACTTAACGAATTGGAATGTGAACGGAGAACAATGGATTTTTACAAACGATAAATGAAACGTTAAAAGCGCGAAATAAAACGTTGTATAAGATCGCTGGGGGATCAGGAAACACGAGATGCATAGATATTAGAGAAATTCGATGTAAAAGTCACATTTGACAATGAATGCACTGACGTGAACGCTAACTTTTTTCCGAAAACAAAATGCCTGGGTTCGATGAAGTATGCACGTCGATAATTGAAAAAGATAAGGATATGAGTGTGAAGTGCGCATGCGCGTTATAGTGTAGACAATGACATTTCAAAAACAATAAACGAAACGTTAAAAGCACGAAACTAAACGTTGTATAGATTCTCTGTGGAGTCAGGAAACGTGAGGTGCATCGATATTAGAGAAAATCGATGTAAGGAGAGATTTAACGGCGAATGTACTGACGTGACCGGATACTTTTTTTCGAAAACAAAATGTCTGAAATGTACGAGGCACGCACGCTGATAATTGAGTAAGATGACGTATTAGCGTGAAGTGCGCATGCGTGTTATTTGGAAAAGGTATAAAACGGGTGAGAAAAATGTTATATTGTATGACGCTGAACTTCTAACCGTGTATTCTTTCTACAACAGCAGAGCAGCAAGCAGCAGACGTTCTTCCGCAACATGGCGGATGAAAGTCAATAACAACAACCAAAAAAGTCGAAGGCACCGCGGAAGCAGTCGATGAAGGCGGCGACAGCGGCCAGCAGCAGCAGTCAACCTTCGGCACTGATTGCAGCCTTGTCAACGGGGGGGTCATCACCCGTTAAGCGCCCCGTTACGCTGATCGCGGCCCCGTTGACTGTCGGCCGAAAGAGAAGCGCCGAAGAGGCGCGCTTGGAGCCCGACGACACGGCCGAGCAGCCCCCGGTCCTGTCGCGGAGCGGTTCTATGGAGCGTGAATCGGCGGCGTCGACACGCGCCACAGCGGTGAGTCTGAGACATCTGAAGTGCGCCGTCAACGGTGTGTATAAACTCCTGTCGCCCGTTACGATCGAGGCCGTCTCGTACAAAGGCGAGCCCGGCACCACCTATTTGGGATGTTCCCGTTGTCGCCGGAAATTACAGACAAACAAAGACGGGGCCCTGATATGTCGAACGCACGGTGAAGTGTTTGTACCGAAATATTTCTTCGCGTTGCGTGTGATGAAGGACGGCGAGGAGGAAGAAGACGAGCTTTGGCTTACTTTGTTCGATAGCCAAATGTCTAATCTCGTCGAGTTCACGGCCGAGTACTTGATGGAATTGAACGAGGAGGATCTTCGCGATACCGTGCTCGAGTTAACCGGTACTAAAGTGGAGATTAGTGTGCGGAAGACGAGTTGGAACGGAGACCCCTCGTATACAGTCCGCACACTAAAAAGATACGTCGACGATGACTAATGTTGTTGTCTTGTGTTGTTTGTAGGAGGAGGAGGATATATAATATACAATATATAAGAGCGTTTTGGTTGGCCTATGAAGCAAGCCTATTTCGTAGTAGTTTGATGTACTAACAGTTGTGCTTTTATATGCTTTAGGAAGTGCGCTGCGTACTCCAAAAAATGCTTGCAAACAACGAAAGGATTCGCGCTCAGTACGACGAGGTTGCGACGTTCGTAAGAACGTTGTTGCAACGGGGTGTGCCGGGGTCAGTCAAGATGGAGGAGAAAGAGGAGGAAAAGAAGGAGGACTAATCATAATAATGTGTTTGTAGGACGCTCTGATGCAACACACCAGACGTGAGTGTATGATCGACTTCCTACTCGCGTTGCTGACGATGATTCGTAAAGAGTAGAACTGCTTTGTGCTGTAGGGTAGTGGCGGAGGAGTACGTGACGCTCACGTATTGGAGACGATAATCGAGGAGGCGCTGGGCGACTGCTCGACCCGAACGCGCCCCCCTCCACCGACGTATAACGACAGCCTGGGGACGATGGGGCGATTTACGACGTCACGAAGCGACGTGCGAAGGCGGCGTTCGTCACGTGTTCCCCGGCGGCGTCTACCGACCGACGGCGTCCGTATTCGAGCGGCTCGATGACGAAGGCATCGACGTCGGCGACGACGACCTGCGCTACCACCCGTACCGCGCGACGTTCGATTTCGAGTGCTATTTCGCCGATAACGATCTTCCGACGGATAGCGACAAATGCCGCTGGATCGCGCGACACGAACTGCTCAGCGTGAGCGTCGCGTCGAACGTGCCCGGTCACGAAGCGGCGCGCTGTTACGTCACGACCGGCGATTCGTCGGAACTCGCGCGTCGCCTCATCGACGACCTGGAAGCGGTGAGCGCGGCGGCGTGCGCGATTCTACGTCCCCGCTACGACGCGACCTTCGAGGCGCTCGACGTGCTCGACGCCGACTGGCGGCGACGATGCAACGACGACGACGACGCCGACGCGTCACCGCACGCCACTCTCGCCGACCGGCTGTGGACGTACCTTCGTCAAATGCCCGTATTGGGATTCAATTCGGGTAAGTACGACCTGAACGTCGTCAAAAAGTACTTGACCCCCCTGCTCATAACCGACGACGCGCAGCACACGTCGTCGGCGTTTACCATTAAACGTCAGAACAATTACATGTGCCTGTCGACGACGACGTTGAAGTTCCTGGACATAACGAATTACCTCGCGCCCGGCGTTAGCTACGATCGCTTTCTGAAAGCGTTCGGTTGCTCAGCAACGAAGGGCTACTTCCCGTACGAACACATCGACGCGTTGTCGCGTCTGGACGAAACCGCCCTGCCGTAGCGCGAAGCTTTCTACAGCCAGCTGAAACGCGAGGGAATCTCCGTGGAGGCGTACGAGATTTGCGCGACGGCGTGGCGCGACGAGGGCATGACGTCGATGCGCGATTTTATTGTGTGGTATAACAATCGTGACGTGGCGCCGTTTCTCGAGGCCGTAGATCGCCAGTTCGCCTTCTATCGGCGCCGACGTATCGACATGTTCAAGGACGCCATCAGCGTACCGGGGTTGACGTTGATGTACCTGTTCAACGACCTGCCGAAGTCGATCCATTTCTCGCTCTTCAACGAGCCGAACAAAGATCTGCACCGTCTGCTGCAGGCGCAGATCGTCGGCGGCCCGTCGATCATCTTCGCTCGCCACCTCGCGGCCGACGTGACGTCGATTCGTGGCGGCGACGCGCCGTGCCGATCGATAGTAGGCTTCGACGCAAATGGCCTCTATCTATGAGCGATAATGCAGGAGATGCCGACGGGCTGGTACACGCGCCGACGCGATGAGAACGGCTTTCGAGCGGAACGCGTGCACCGCTACGGCCGTATGGCCGTGGAGTGGTTGACGCGCGTGGAGGCGGAAACCGGCGCGCTTATACATCACCAGTTGAACGAACGCGAGAAGCGCATCGGAAAGCACCGATTCGACGGCTGGTGCACCGCCACGCGAACGGCGTATCAATTTCACGGCTGCTATTTTCACGGCTGCCCGACGTGTCAGGCGCACGTGACGACGAACGCCGTCAACGGTCAACCGACGACGCTGTACGCCGCGACGATCGCCGTGACCGCCTACATGCGCCGTTTCGTCGACGAAGTCGTCGAAATGTGGGAGGGCCAGTGGCACGCCGTGCAACCGCCGGCGGTGCCGACGCCGCCCGACGCGTCACGATGGCAACCGACCGCCGCCATTACGCTCTCGACGATACTGGAGGCGGTGCGCGACGGCTCTCTGTTCGGCCTCGTGCAGTGCGATATCGCCGTACCGGAAGCGCTGCGCGACAAATTCGCTGAGATGCAGCCGGTATTCAAGAACGTCTATATCGTGCGCGACGATCTCAGCCCGTTCATGCGCGACTACGCCGAGTCGCACGTTCTCCTCACGCGACCTCAACGCACGCTCGTCGGTAGCTACTTCGGCGCGGCGATCGTGCTCGCGACGCCGCTCCTACGCTGGTATCTGGCGCACGGGCTCGTCGTCGAGCGCGTCTACCAGATCGTCGAGTACGCGCCGATAGCGTGCTTTCGCCGCTTCGGCGACGCGGTTTCGACGGCGCGCCGCGAGGGCGATATCGATCCCGACAAATCGATCATCGCCGATACCTTTAAACTTCTCGGGAACAGTTCCTACGGGAAAACGATTACGCGCGTCGATCGGCACCGGGAAATCAAGTACGCGACGCCGGTCGGCGCGTCGATGCTCGTCAACAATCGGCGCTTCCGGCAACTGGACGCCGTCGTCGACGACGCGCTGTACGAGGTGGCGCTGAATAAGCGTAAAATCGTCTACGGCCTGTCGATACATATCGTCTATTTCGTATTGCAGTACGCAAAATTGAGAATGCTGGAATTTTATTACGATTTCATCGACGGCTACATTCCCCGTCCGCTCTTCCAGTACTGCGCTATGGACACCGACTCGGCGTACATAGCCCTAGCCGGACGTGACGTCGACGCGCTCGTACCGGAAGAACGTCGCGAACAGTACTTCCGGTATCGTTCGCTCTGGTTTCCGGCCGAATGCTGCGACGCGCACGTGGACGCCTACGTACGACGGCGCGTCGCCGGACTAGCGTGGGACGGCGCGGCGGCCTGCTGCGCGCGCCGACGCCTGTTCGATCGTCGAACGCCGGGTCTCTTCAAACAAGAGTGGCGCGGCGACGGAATCGTGGCGCTGTGCAGCAAAACCTGCTACTGCTTCGGCGGCGTCGCCGGTCCGAAGTACAGCACGAAGGGACTGAGCAAGCGACAGAAGGCCGACATCGACGAGCTCACCTTCCTCGCCGTACTGCGCGACCGTCGCAACGGCGTCGGCTGGAACCGCGGTATCCAAGTGAAAGACTCGTCCGTGTTGACGTACGTTCAAGAGCGCGCGGCGTTGAGCTACTTCTACTCTAAACGCCGCGTGCTCGACGACGGCGTCACTACGGCGCCGATACTCGTCTAACTCGTAAACAATCGTCTAACTCGTAAACAACACTCGTCTAACTCGTCTACTACTAACCTATCCCCCACCACCCCCCTAGGGGTAGTTTCTGTATATATGTATGTATGTGTGGGTAATAATAAACACCAACAATTGTGTACATCATTTGTTTGTTTTTATTTCTACTATACACGTAAAAGCGGTGGTATAATTAAAGAGGTTTTAATAAATCGTGTACGAGAGTCATTGTTCACCCTATCGGTGCCGAATAGGCTCTGGAACGTCGTCAACGGCATCCCGCGACATCGGAGGAGAAGGTAGGCGACGCAATATTGTCCGCACACGTTAGAGATGACGCTCTGCAGGCGCTTGTCGTTGTACGTCCACGCGCCGCCGCAGTGGCGGCGCAGGAAGGCGCGGAAGTCGGCGTGTAGCGGCGGCAGACCGTACGAATCGAAGTACTCGCATCGTCGGTCGGCGCCGACGTAGACGGCCACCCAGTGCTGTCCCGGTTTGCCGCCGTCGACGGTGTTGCATACGAAGGCCGTCGGGTAGGTGGCGCCGATGGCGGCGGTTAGTAGCGCGTCTTTAGGCACGACGCCGAAGACGATACGTTTAGCGTACGTATCGAGTTCCAGACGACGCATCAGTTGAAACGTATCCATAGTTACCAGTCGTAAATGACGTTCCGGTTCCGGTCGATCTCCATCACCGTCTCGAATTCCGCGTACACGACGACGTTCACCGGAAGCGGTAGCGCCGTCCCGAAATGCATATCGACGCCCACGCACCCCTGACGCACGACGTTGAAATGATCGCCGTCGCAACAGTCGGGGGTCAGGTCGAAACCGAAGATGCTGTAGCCGGCGCCGAAGTCCGTGCGCGATACGTCGTTCCCCTCGTCCTCGAACGCCTTTCCGGTCGCCTCGAAGAGATTCATGTAGCTCCGCTCGTACCGGATGTGCAGGAAGTCCGGCTGCAGCGGCTTGCTCGGTACCTGACGTCCGTCGACGACGAGCGACAGGAAGTTTATGTCGTTGTGACGCGCGTCGAACGGATTTCTAGTGTGGTCGCCGTTGTAGGCGACGTTATCGATCATCATCAGGAAGAGGCGTTTCGGAATCGCGCCCATGTACAGGTTCTCGTGCGTGTGCGATAGCGCACCCGCCGTTATCGAGAACGATTTGCAGTCGACGCGACGCATCGGAAACTTAGCCGTTCCCAACGCCCACGCTTTGATATGTCCCATCTGGACGGCCGGGTTCAACTTCACTTTTCGCCTGCAGCACGACGCGCCACCCCGGTACGGCTTGCGCGCCCATGACCGAGAAGGCGTCCTTCGAGCGTACTATGCGCACTTTCGTGTCGACGCCGTTCGGTAGGTGTTTGTTTAGCATAAACGCGTCGACGTGCAGGCGTCCCATCATCTCCACCTCGTGGCTATCGGCCGTCGCGAGGCGTCGCGCCTCGAAGCCGACGTTGCCGTTGCCGAGCGTGTCCATCCGTCCGGCGGTGTCTTTGTACCACAACGACGCCGTGAGATGCGAACGTTTCGCGTCGCTACCGTAACTTAGCAACGTCTCGAGGTAGGCCCGGTACGCGTACGTATTGGTCGACGGCGTCACGAGGGTGTTGTTCAGCGACACGTCGATTTGACTGATCATCGAATGCAGGAAATTGTTGACCGGCGCCACCGCGGCGGCCGCCGCCAGATCGGTACCGTCCCCCCGCGTCACTTCGAAGCGCACGTACAGTTGAACGCTCGCCAGGTCCGTATAGTCTTCGCCCGAACCCGGCACGAGGAACTCGATAGGACCGCCGGCGTCGAGAGTCGTCAGCGGCTGGTAAACGGTCCAATGACTACTCTCGATGCTCGTCTGCGTCACCGGTCCGCTGAACAGCTCCAGTTCGGCCTTCACGCCCTCGCACGTCGAGCCGTTCACGAACGCCATGTCGTCCGTTCGACGTCTTCTGCCTACTGACGACCGTCGCCGCTAGGCGTGCTCTCTTTATGCCGCTGCCGCCGCGGCGTCGTCGGTGCGTTTTTTTCTTCCGTACGCGTCGAGTTGACTGAATATCGAATGCAGGATGACCGACGCCACCGCGGCCGTCAGATCTCCTCCGCGCGGCGTCACGACTATGAAGCGCACTCGAAGGTCCGTATACGGCTGGTAGACGGTCCACTGACCGATCTCGAGTGCGCGCTCCATCGTCGTCGTTACTCGTCGAATATGTTCGTTCGACGCGCTCTTTTCCGCCTACTGACGGCCGTCGCCGCTAAGCGCGCTCTCTTTACGCCGACGCCGCGGGGACGACGCTGCTGCGTTTGTTTCTTTCTCTTCTTCTTCTTTGGCGGCGCCGCCTGCGGATTCAATAGGCCGTCGAGAAGATCGGCGCCGGCCTCCTTCGCGCGCCTTTTTAGCGACTGTTTCAGATTGCCCCCGGCGACGACGTCGCGCGCCACGTGCATGCCGGTGTTGAGCGCTCTTTTTCCCAACGCCATCGCGCCCCTCTTGATAAGCGGCATGGCGCTTCGAAACAGACTCCCGAAGAGATTACCCAGACCGTGACCTCGTTGACCCCGAGCGCCGACGAAGACCGGCAGGTGTCCGCCGACCTGACGAACGTAGTAGTCCACGCACGCGTTCTTCGACGACATGTTAAAACAATTTCGATTTACAACGTCTGAAGTGAAGCGTCGTCACCACCTTCCCCTGCTCGAATGGTATCGGTTGGCCGTGATCGTCTCTTATATCGACTTCGACCTCGTCGAATTGATTCCGCATCAGCTTAACGTATTGCACGCGAACGAACGATTCCGAAACGACGTCACCGTTCTCACCGCGGACGGCGATGTTTCGAAGGAGCGGCGCGAACACGTCACCGACGACGCGCGGTTCCACGAGATCCGTGTACACGTACAGACTCTCGATGCCCGCCGACATGGTCACCGTATCGCGACCTTCGTACACGAACGTGTACGCGGCGGGCGACGTGCTGATGACGGGCCTCGTCGCCGGCGCGGGACCGTACGCGGACGAACTCATGATCGCGTTGCTGTGGAAACCTAGCACGTGCCTCAGGCGACTCGAATGAGGTATCATAAATTCGACACCCGCCGACATACGTAGCGTAACGCGGTTAGAGACGGCGCAGTATTCTAGCACGGCCTTGACCTTCCTGGTGTGTAATTTCTCTAGCGCTTCGTTGATCCTGTTCAACAACGTATAAACGTTGTTGTAGAAACCGTGAGGAATCGTCGTCTGACGATATATCAGCACTGTCGCGCCGTCTTCGTCTATCTGCGTGTAAACACCCCGTTCGCTCGCCGCACAAGTCAGATAGAAGTAGGCGTCCTTCTCTCTCACGTTGTACCACGTGTGCGGATACTGTACCGACACCGCGCCGCATTCCCACTCCCCCGACAGGTCGAAACGTCGCGGCAACGTCGTGACGTAGTGCGACAACGTATTTTCGGGGTGACGTTTCATAGAAGCGTTGCTCGGCAGCGACAGCGCCATCGCGTTGTCGTCGACCGCCGACACTCATAGACGGACTCGGGAGCAGGTAACCGAGACAGCTGCTCAACAGCGCCGTCCACAGGTTGGAGTCACCTTGACCTTTCGTCAGATTGTATATATAACGGCGATGACGAAGTAGAGGACGACGACCTGACAGAGGAACACGATTTCGGCCTTAGGGCATTCGTTGCCGCAGATTCGCCATGGAACGGGTTCGGCGGCGGTTGTTGTTGTAGCGTCGATGGAGGCCGCGTTGTGCTCGTCGTCGACGACGGACGATTCGTCGGCGTTCGTTCGACGCTCGCCACTCGAGGTAGTTTCGTCGTCGTCGCACATCGTCGCGCCACTGCGCGCTGTCGATGCAGCAGGGACCTTTATACGGTAAGAACGAAGATCCGTTGCATAGTCCCGCCTCGTGCAGTCGCCAGCAGCCGGTGTGACGCGTCCAACGATTCATCATAGGTCCACGAGCGACTCGGCGTCGATCCAGCTGTTGAATGAGGCCGGATATCCGCTCCATTTTACGAGCGGCTCCGAACCGCCGCCACGACGCCGACGACGCCGTAGAACCGCCTCCACGCGATATAGTTTGTCTTTCGGAAAGACTACGCGTTGTAGTTCCGGTTCGTAAAAGGTGCCCTCTATCGGCGTCTCGGCGTCGTCCTTGAGGCGATAAACGGGCGGTTCGGACTGGTGCACCTCTACGACGGTGAACAGCTCCTCGCTCCAGTTAGCCACGTATCCTTTTTTGAAATGACCCCTCTTGCTGATACGTACGCGATCTCCCACGCGTAGTTTCGGTTTTCGTCGTCGTTCGACGTCGCCGCCACCGTACAGTCGTTGCCATACGGCCTCCTGATTCGTCGCGTCGACACTCGCCGGCGTCCTACCGATGCTTCGGTGGTAGGCGTTGTTTTACGATCGCACGAAATCCGGTAACGCCTCTGCGTAGCGCAGGGTTTCGTGTTTCGTAAAAGAGCGCCACATACGCGTCTTCAAAGTTCGATTAAACCGTTCCACGACGCTCGCTTTGGTCTCCTCGTTATGCGTCACGAAATGATGAACGCCGCGACTCTTTAGCAACGTTTGCAGGGGTCGGTTCAAAAACTCGCTCCCCTTATCGGTCTGCAGCGTGTGCGGCGTTTCGTCGTCGTTCAGCAGGCGCTCGAAGGCCGCGACGAGCGACGCTCCGGACTTATTCTTCAACGGAACGCACCACGCCCGCTTCGAAAACACATCGATCACCGTCAATAGGAATGTTATACCGTCGTTGTGCGTTTTCAGTCTAGTCAAGTCGACCAGATCGGCTTGCCACTGCTGGTTTCGACCGCCCACGATGACGAGACGTCGTTTGAAATGACGTCTAACCGGTTTGTGTAGGGCATAGGCGTCCTGCGACGCCAGCCACCTCTCGACGGCCGGACGTCGGAGCTTCGACGCCCGGTGCAACGCGTCGACGCCTCCGTAACTCCCCACCCGTTTCGGATCGAAGTACGCGTTATTCAGCTCGTCGTCGTCGACGTCGACGTTTCGTTGCTGTAGAGGCTTTCGTTTCGGACGACGACGACTCCACCCGGACACCATGACGACGACGACGACGACGACGACGACGACGATGATACGATGATATAGAGTGCGATAAGCGCGTTGGTGAAGCCGACGACGATGATGATCGCGCGTCGTGACGTCATCACGACAACGTATCCCACGCCGTGACGCCCAACGAAGCGGATCTGCGTTTAGGTTCGCCTCGCATCCGAGTACGACGTCTCCGCTCAGTCGGCGCTGCTAATGAACTAGACGTCGACGGCATCGTCATCCTCTCTTCTAGTAGCTGCTTCCGTCGTCGCTCCACGTACCAACGATAGCGCGGGTTGCCTACGAATTCCATAGGGATATTCATATCCTTCATGTGCAATCCGAACTCCCGCCATCCTACGGGCGCCGTCGTCTTCGATCTCGTTCGCATGAGATCGTTTACTAGATCGACCATATTACTCCCCGCGATCGCTTTACCGTCGTACACGAATTCACCGCGATCGTTCCATCGAGACAACGGATCGGCTTTCATTTTTTCGATCAGCAGTCTCGTCTTCTCTTTCAACGTTTTCGGCATACTGGCTACGATTTCGCTCTATCACCTCCGACGATGGTGGCGCCACCGCCGCCGCTGCTGGCGCCACCGGTACCGCGGGTGTCTCGCCGCTGTTAACCACCGACACGCGTACCGGTTGCGCCGCTCGAGCCGCCTCTATCGTATTGTACCGACTCAGCAGTTGATTTTACGACGCTACCTTTTCTCGTTCCGATAAATCCGAACGTTCTAGAATGTCCTTCATATCGCTGTCAAGGCTACTCAGCACACGTGATCGAGGCGTGCTCGACGACTGATCGACGCGTGGCAGAAGGCTTTCCACCAATCGTGGATCGACCAACGCCATCTTCTTCGCGTACTGTATCAATTACCGCCGGCGCCGCCGCCGAACACCTGTCTCAGCAGCGGCAAGATAACGGTACTCGCTAATGGCGCTAGCAGGGCCATCAAAAAGCCACCCGCACCCTTTTGCAAGATGACACACTTCTGCTTACGCGTCACGTATTTGTCGACGAGTTTACGTAGGTGATCCCGGTATTTCGACAATACGCGTTTCTGTTTCGGCGACAACTTCACGTTCCCTTTCAGAATGTTGTACGCGCAATCGCACAGACTACAAATGAGACCGGTGTCCGCGTGGGCGAGTAGCGCTTTTCGCAGAGCGATGTTCCGCCTATGTCTCTCCAACAGCTGCAGGGCGACGATGTGTCTCTTTATTTGATTCGTCGGTCACGCCACCTTCGGCCGTCTCTTCGCTCCCGTCACGTGCGCCTTCATAGCGACTAATAAACGTACGCCCCGTCGTCTCTCTCTTCTTATAGTCCGCCGACGCCACCACCACCACCACCACCGCCGCCACCCTTCCGTACGTACACGTACTGAAGGCGATCGTCCGGAAATATGCACGTACGCAGACGCATGTCCTCTTCCGTTTCCTGTTTCAGATCCACGAATAGATACCCGTACGCCGACGACGTCGCGTCTTTGAAAGCCTCTATCATGTAGTTGACCTTTCCCGGGTACATCTGTTTCGCTAGGTGACCTACTTGACCCGCGTCTCGAGGACTCTTGAATAGCACTATGTATTGAGCGTTCAGTCTGATTGTACGGTTTTCTTTCCCTTTCGGAAACATGTTCTGTCGCAATTGTACGACCGACGTATTACAATGATGACTTTTTTAGTAAATAGTACCGTCACCCGGCTATCGGTCTCCTCCATAAAGTCGTCGAGTACTAGAAGCGTTCTCGCTTTACCGTCTAAACGTTTCGGATCCGGCAGGCCGTCTACGAACTCTATTTTCGAAGACATAGATGCGTAGCCGCTCTGCCACTGTCCGTAACACCACAGGATTTTCTCCGGCGGCGGATCGATCATAGTGTCGTAACGTATCAAACGCACGACGAACGTCGTCTTACCGCATCCCGTAGGACCGGCTACTATACACGTAAAAGGATGCTTCAACGACGGTCCGTTCATTTTTCACGACTGAACGACGAACACTTTTTTACTCGTTTTTATACTCATCGCGCAACTCCATCAACAGTTTACCGAGCATGTTCTTCCCCGGATCGCCCGCGATTCCGCTACCCCAGAAACCCTCCTTACTCGCTATCCATTCCACCAATTCGGCGTCCCCGGTCGCCAACAGTGCAGCCTTCAAATCGCTCGATCCGTCAAACTTCCTCCTCAACAACATCTTCATACATTTCTCCCTAATGTCGGTCCATTTGTTTCTCATTCTCTTTAGTCGAATGTCGTAACTGCGTCGTTTCGCTGCGTAAGAGCTTCGCGAACTTTTGATTATTTCGGCGCATTCCACGTCCTCGTAGAATATCGCTTTCCTATACTGATAGGCGTGCTTGACGGATCGAAAGCCCCGACCGAACGCCGACAGTCGACGCATATACATATTCAACAAGAACGACCGCGATCCACCAAACCTTATAGGCGACGACATCGTACCGACTACAGATCACCCGCTACCGTCACCGCTTATATACCAACACTAAAAAGTTGCGACTAGGGTTCAAACCCGGAACCTTTCGATCCCTAGGCGAACACTCTCCTAAGAGAGCTATACCGTCGCCAACGATTATGCAGGGTTTTGCCCCGGTTATATCTCACCGCTAGGTGGCATTTTACCCCAGTTATATATCACCGCTAGGTGGCCTCTCGAATCTACAAACGCATTATTGCTTACGTCAGCGTTGAGGACTACGTTAAAAGTACGAAACTAAACGTTGCATGGTTTTAGCGTGGTTAGCGCGATAAACGCATTATTGCTTACGTCAGCGCGCTCTAGGTACGGCGTTGATCGCTAGGACTAAAATACTCTCTGCACTCACCGCTAGGTGGCATCTCTCTAGTGTACTGTCAATCATCCAATTAGTATCAAATTACATCGCTCATCAATCACGTTTTTTATAAGTAGGTTTCCCAAACTCATTAGTGTCAAACACAAAGCCTTTGCTCTTTTTTATACACAGGATTAGTCTCGCATTATTGCTGACTCAGCTGGGTGCCCGAATCGTTTAGTGGTCATTAAAACGTTTTTTATAAGTAGGGTTTTATGACCGTACAGGTCTTACTATCTACTGGTCCTCACTCCCCATATTCTGTGGAGATTTCCATTGTATATGCCCATGGTTAAGATCCCCCATAATAATACAGTCCCGTTTGTTTACTTCCTTTATAGCGTTTTGTATTTTGTCATTCTCTTCTATGCTTATGTTTGGACTTCGATAAATTAACCCAACTGTTAACGTTGAGTTTCCTGTAACTATGTTACACCAAACAGCTTCTTCGCAATAAGCTTCTCTTTCTAATTTTATTTCATAAGCCTGGATAGATTCTGTAATATGTAAAATAATTCCACCTCCCTTTCTTCCTATTCTATCTTTCCTAAACATTACATATCATGTCAGTCCCAACTCGGCATCTGATATATCGGTGGTGGTCCATGATTCCGTTATACCTATTATGTGAGAATCAATATATTCTACCATAATGTTTAGTTCATTTCTTTTGTTTACTATACTCCTTGCATTTAAACAAACACATTGATCACCAGCTTCAGAAGAGTTTTCCAGACTGTTCTTTGTTGATTTATTTGTGCTGTCTTTATCTATGCCTCCAGTTTCAGGCTTCTTTGTGAGTCCCCCTGCGAATCTAGTTTAAATAGATGCAACCTGTCCCACTGTCAATAGATTGCAGCAGGTTCTCTTAGAAAACTGCTGCCCCATTTTCACTAAGATGGATGCCATCTGTCATGTACATATCTTCCCTCCCAACAAAATATCCCCGTAAATATGTGAATCCCACTCCCTCTTCTTCACACATTTGGTCTACTAGTGCATTGATTGCCATCCTCTTGCAGTTTCTAAATCTTGCCCCCCTTCCTAGCAGTACTGACAAAATTCCTGAGAGAATAATCTGTTTAACTCTTGTCTTCTTCAGCTTCCTCACTAACTGTCTATGCCTCTGTACTTTCCTAGTTGTTCTCTCCCTGTCTGCATTATTTGTTCCTACGTGTACTGATATAGACCCTCCCTTGCCATGCCCCAGTACCTTCTCAACCCTTTCAGTTCAGTGTTCTATCCTTGCCCCCGGTAGACAAACAACGACATCCTTCCCTTAGTGTCTTTTTCGTCTTTCTCATAATGGAGTCGCCCATAAACACCCTCTCTTTCCTCATTGCCCCCTCATCACTGCCTCAGTGTAGCTCCTTCTCCGGTTTGCATCTGTCTGGTTGTCGTCTTTTCTCCTGCTGTCTTCTCTCCTGTCACATTCTCTTCCGTTCCATTCTTTCCTGTCTTTTTTTTCTTGTCACATTTAGTCGTGTCATCGTCCCTTTTATCGACTTCTCTTCTATCACATTTGCTCTCACTTCCTTTCATTCCTTCATCTTTCCTCCCTTCTCATTTTCTTCTGTCCTCTCCCGTCCCATCTTCCCTCCCTCCTTCTCTACGGTCACTTTCTCCCCTGTCACCTTCACGCTTGTCACGTTCTCTGCCGTCGATTTTCCAATTTCTTCCCCTCCAATCACCTTCCCTCCTCTCAATCTCCTTTCCCCAGTCTTCTTGCCATTGCTATTCTCCTTCAGTCTTGCAGTATTCCCACCTCTCTACATGTCGTCTCTCTCTCTATTCCACCTGTCTCCTTGTCGTCTCTCTCTCCATTCCACCTGTCTCCTTGTCGTCTCTCTCTCTCCATTCCACCTGTCTCCTTGTCGTCTCTCTCTCCATTCCACCTGTCTCCTTGTCGTCTCTCTCTCCATTCCACCTGTCTCCTTGCTAATTCTCATCTACTCACATATACATACATACATACATACATAAAACATACATACATACATATATTCATACATATATACATACATACATACATACATAGATATATACATGCATACATGCATACATGCATACATGCATACATGCATACATGCATACATGCATACATGCATACATGCATACATGCTTACATGCTTACATGCATACATGCATACATGAATTCTTAAACTGCGTAAATCACCAGCGCAAGAAAGGGACTGTCTCATTCCACTCTCTACTTGGGTACACTACGCAATAAAGGAAGCCAAGGTATGTCAACTGTGATGTTTATGTTCTAATAAAAACGTGGTGTTGCAATTTCAAACACAACCGGTAACGTTATCTGTTTTCAATGTGTAACCCTACGAAATGACATAATAAGCGTTTTCAGCTCATATTCAATGCATTACGTTATGTAACCACTTGTAGAATCATGATGCCGGATGTGAAGACGGTGGCCGTAATAGGTGCGGGTGCCGGTGGACTGAGCGCCATCAAGTGCTGCCTGGACGAAGGTTTAAGTCCGACTTGTTTCGAACGGTCAAGCGAACTGGGCGGTCTATGGTACTACTCGGTCAACCCGCTGCAGAAAGGGAGGGTATGTGTTGTTCGAAATACAACCTCCAACATCAGCAAGGAAATGATGGCCTTCAGCGACTTCCCGATGCCGAAAGAGTTCTCAAATTTTTTTCATCACAGGTAAGTCACATATACACAATGGTTGTTATCTTTGTTTTCTTTTACTGCTCCCGTAATCCACCTGGGTCATAGGGGCGCTGCATTGCTGAATGTTTCACCAGTCGACGCCAGTGTTCGCGGTTGTGTGCTAAACTCTGAGTTTCTGCAAATGTCTTCCCAGTCCATTCTGCAATATTGTCTGACCATCTCTTCCTCTGTCGTCCCTGTCTTCTTTCCCCCGGCACTGTTCCTTGTAGTATTGTTTTTGTGAGCCCGCTTGATCGTGTTACATGACCATACCATCTCAGTTTCCTGTATTTTACTGTGGTCAGCAGGTCTTCGTAATGTCCCACATGTTGAGTGATGATTTGTCTGATTTCATCGTTGGTGATGTGGTCCTTGTAGGAAATACCGATGATTCTTCGGTAGCATTTCATTTCCAATGCAGCAATTCGTCTTTGCAGTTCCGTTGTGAGGGTCCATGATTCGCATGCATACAGAAAGATGGAAAGGACCAGTGTACGTACTAGTTTAAGTTTATATTTCAGTGCGATGTTTTTGTCTCTCCAAAATGGTTTCAATTTCGCCAGTGCTGCTAATGTTTGCGCAGATCTTGCAAGGATTTCGTTCCTGGAACCCTCGTCATTGATGATAGCTCCGAGGTACTGGAATTGACTTACTGTTTCCAGTTCGTGTCCATTGGCAGTTATTCGGGACCTCATTGCATTTTTGCTGTTTGTCATTAGCTTGTTTTTGTCTGTACTAATTTCAATTCCATATCTGGCTGATGTTTCGTCCAGTCGGTTCACAAGGTTAGCAAGTTCCTCTTCACTTCCAGCCAACCCGTCGATGTCATGTATGTTGGTAATGATACGTCCTCCAATGTTGACTGTGCCAGTGTGATCTTCCAGGGCATCTGTCATTATTCGTTCCAGGAAAATGTTGAAAAATGTAGGTGATAAGAGGCATCCTTGACGGACTCCAACTGATGTGTGGAACCATTCACCTACAGCGCTTTGCACCAGTACTGCGCTGCTAGCTTTAGCGTATGGCTGTTCGATGGTGTGTACTAGTTTTCGTCCAATATCCAATACTGTAGTTCTTCATTGTTACCCATAGTGCGGCATGCCACACCCTGTCAAATGCCTTCTTTAAACCAATGAAGACATGGAATAATTCCTGTTGATGTTGCATGTATTTCTCATCCAGAACACGAAGATTGAATATTTGTTCCGTGGTACTTCTTCCACTGCGAAAGCCCGCCTTTTCTTCGGCGATGATCTCTTCTACTTGTGGTTTCAATCTGTTCAAGATGACTCTCAGCATCAATTTGCTCGCATGGCTAATGAGGCTGGTGGTTCGGTAGTTTTGACATTGTTGTAGGTTGTCTTCCTTGGGGAGAGTAATTATCAGTTATTAAGTTCATGTTGTTGGCCACTTGTATAACTCCGAACAGTATTGTGTCCATCTGTTGAGAATGTTTTTTTATCGGTGAGGCATTTCCCTTCTTTGTCTTTAATTGTGTTGACTTTCTCCTGCCTTTGCTTTGTCAATTCTCTCACGACTTGGTATGTTTTTGCTGTTGTTGTTGGTGAGGCAGTCTTCTATTTCCATGCATTGTTCTTCGTTTCATTTTTCTTTGGCATTTTTCATTCCATTTCTGATCTTCTTGTTGATCTCACTGTACTTTGCTGCTCATTCTTCCATGTAACATGATAATGCTTGTTATCACGAGTTAACAACTGATATAGGCCATTGGTGAGTATTTTACATGATCTCACCTTGACGGTACAAGAGTCAAAGTAGCTATTACATTATGTTTTACTTACTACTTACGTTTTTACGGTTCTATGCAATCCGAACATATAACAAGCTACCATCCACAGAAAATCCTCTATACAATTGTTTACCTTCATATTTTGGTCGCACTGATGATGTATGTTTTAAACATTATTCACGATTAGTCTCCTCAGCTATATGTTTGTCTACGATATCAACTTTCCAATTTTTTTAGATAGTATTCAGACGCTAGTAGACTTCTTGATTTGTAATTTGGACTGGCGTCCATCTCGATGATTATCATGCAATAACGTTTAATTATACTTCTTCCTGTACCGTTATTTAATTGTTTCGTGTTTTCTACAGGACAAAAACCTATTTTGACTGCCTTTGATTTAACAAAATAACTATCTCTTTTGCATAAGTATGCCCGATTCCTATGTAACTGTTTGATAGCAATGTAATGTTAGCACCACTTCTAAACAGTAGGTTACTATTACTTATTTATATTGTCCCATAGGTGTCAAGTTTATTTAATATCAAATTAAATTGCTCATGTTATTTGTTTTACACCGGTTACAGTTGAAGAAGTCAGATAAAAATACCTTATCACGAATTTGCTGTTCTTGATCTATTACCAATCACACTGCTGATAGCATGTCTTTATTCTTTAACATTTTATACATGTATTAATCACGAAATTCGGATATTTGGTGGGAAGATTTTTAACATAAGCATGTTAACCTTTTCTAAAGGAGACATATCTGCCTGAAGATAACGTCAACATTGGTACACCGGTTCCTAATCTTAGGTTCGTTTCAAAGATATTGAACAAGTTATGAAAAAGCGCCTTGGCATTCACATTAAATAACATGTCTTATGTATAATGAATTACAATATGCGTACAAATTACATCATTCGAGGGGGACAGCTATCTTAAAAGTGCATAATGATATTATTCTAATAGCACTTATTTTCATCATACTTGACTATTGTAGTTGCTTTTTCATAAAGTTGACTTAAGGATAAAGTGAAATGTAAACAAATATACTAATAGCTATCGGGCAATTTTACGTAAGCAAAATGTGTATTTATGTTCATTGCTTAAGAAAGTCTATCCAGCTTCGATCATCTAGTTTCGAATTATGCTTGATCCTAGAGAAAAACACAAACAATGGAACTAAATATTTCTCTGTTGGTGAGCCGAGTCTTTACAATTTGTTCCGTATTAGTTTTAGATCAGTTGAATATATAACACAATTCTTACATTTTATAACTTTGCGTATCCACCTTAGCTCACTGGTGTATACATCCATCTGTTGACAACTTCATTACTGCTAATCGAATTTGAAATCGACTAATTCTTTTTGATGCGCCTTTGGGTGGCTAAAATGACCTTATTATTATTATTATCATTACTAATATTATTAATGTTGCTATGTTTGAAAAAGGAGAATACTGTCTGTAATATGTGTTATGATTTGTTTATTATAAAAACAGTCAAATGCTTTCGTACCTCCACTTGTACGCTGCGAACTTTGACCTGGAGAAATACATCAAGTACAACCATGACGTCATCCTGGTAGAGCCGAAGATTGACTACGATTCCACCGGACGATGGACGGTCGCAGTGAAAGATCTTAAAAGTGGCAAAGTGAAGACAAGTATATTCGACGCTGTCATTGTATGCAACGGGTTGAACAATCATCCACATTGGCCGGATATTCCCGGTCTGAAGTCATTCAAAGGGCGGGTAACTAACGCCGTAGAACACGGGGACATGACAGTTTATGATGGCAAGAGGGTGGTCGTTATTGGAATGGGAAACAGCGGGGCTGACACAGCTGTCGATGTCAGTCGAACAGCCAGCAAGGTTAGTCTGTACGTATCGCATCAATAGGTTGTTCCTCATTAATAAGGCACATACATGTTTATTCAATATCGGTTGACGAATATGGTCACTTAAAAAAACATGTCACATAGCATCACAGGAAAAACAAGCCGATATGCAATTTATGTATATATTACAAAAGGGTAGTACTGCCTGTTTGCAACTTTGAGAAACAGAGAGGAGAGGAAATGAGAGGAGAGAGAGATAGATAGAGAGAGAGTGAGAGAGAGAGAGAGAGAGAGAGAGAGAGAGAGAGAGAGAGAGAGAGAGAGAGAGAGAGAGAGAGAGAGAGAGAGAGAGAGAGAGAGAGAGAATGACGAAATTCCCAATGTATGTGGGTTCGTGTCTACTGCAGGTCTATCTGGTCACACGAAAAGGCGAATGGATAATCAGAAAATATAACGATGTCGGCTTGCCATTTGACATCGACGTGTTCCGACGAGCCAACGGAGGTCTGTTTGGTGCCAAACTCCCCACACCCCAGTTCGACCACAACATCTACCGGTATGTTTGTTCTGACGGGGCGATTGTACAACTGTGCGACTTGCTTTTAGAACATTGATAAAACTGAAATGTTGTAAATGCTGTCCAAAAGTGGTGAATAACGGCACAAACTATTGTGTTATATCTATAATTCATAATTGTGTGTAGCAATATCTAGCATACACTACAATACAATATAGCTTTATTAATCCATGTAAGGGCAACTACATCGCCGTTTGGGTGGCATAGTGTCTGAATATATATATATATATATATATATATATATATATATAAATTAAAATATAACATAAGTGACAGCGTATTACTGGTTCACATAGTCACAAGAATAATAATGTCTCACACGAACTCATGGAGTGCCTTTCTTCACACAGCAGCCACTAAATATATGGAACATACACGCACACTACATTCATTTCACAGGAATAAAAGATAACGTCTTACGGTTTTGCACGAGGGGCACCTAAAACGGCGACCCGACGGCAGAATCTCAAACATGGGATACAGAGCACGACGATCATAGGCTGATATAGACCTTGCCTTCCGAAGTACCTGTTGTTCACAAAATTAATTCACACTAAATTAATTTATTTATAAATCATATTTTACCTAATTCGTTTAAGAAAAGGTCAGTATTAAAAAAAGACTTTGAAATTATCTATAGCCTAACATCCCACGAACAGTTCCACTGCGTGAAATCGTTGAAACGGTTCCAAACCATAATTGTTGTAGCAGTAGCCTATCTTGCCCTCTTTTTGTAAATCACATGTTCGCTAGCTTGGCATGTGATTTTCCTCCTAAAAAGATTGCTTTTTTGACTGAAATTCGACGCGTATTTTTTCTACCTGTCTAAGCCATAACGTGTAAAATGTCATGTAACTATTTAATAATTCGCGATATATAACACACAAGTTATGTTACGTTGCTTATATACCAACATGGTATGTAAATGGTATAGATTTCAAGAGTTATTGATTCCAGAGAACAAATTATAAAGAAATTGTTTGAGCCATAACGACTTAGTCATAAAGAGTAGGACGTTATGGCTAAGACAATTAGCGTCATAGCTAAGACTACTCTATGATAAAATAAACAAATGTATTTCAAAACTTTGTGCAAGCCAACAATTATATAGTTTAAAAAGCTACACCAATTATATATATGGTATATATATAGGATATATATATTATACATACATATATAATATATATATATATATATAGGATATATATAATTGATATAATTGATATAACATATATATATATATATATCCGCCGGAATCGGCGGTGTTTTGGGGGTCCCCCGTTGTTCGTGGAGGCTGGATATAGGATTAACCCCCAATATCCTGGAAAGGGGATGTATTTTGGGTGCAACTGGAGGTTTTCGAAGATCCTCCATGTGGGTTTTTAGCATGCCTCAAGGGGGTGCAATTCTAGGTTTTTGGAGAGGCCTCAAAGTGTTTTTTGTGTAGTTGGATATTTTTGGTCAGTTTCTTGAGGAGGTGCAGTTAAAGGTTTTTGGTGAGCTTCAAAAATATTTAATTTAAGGGCACCCAGCTAACCAAATATAAATTATATCGTTCCTGCGTCATATATATATATATATATATATATGTATATATATATATACCCGGTATGTGTGTATATGTACATGAAGAAAATATTCGATTTATTAAGCATTTTAGGTATTCAACCAAATTCATCCAGCTCTCGCAATATTAATTCCGTCCTGGTTTGAATGATATATACCTGGTAGCGCGTGCGCGCGCGCGCGCGCACACACACATATATATATATATATTATGTTTATATATATATATATGCCTATACATATATATATATATATACATATATATATATATATCCATTTCTCCGCAGTATTCTGTCCATCGGTTGAGAATCAGTTGTTCTTCTGTACGTCATTTCCCTGATTAGTATTGCATGGTGGTGGTTACCCAACTTACAGAAGAACAACAGATTCTCAACCGATGGACAGAATACTGTAGAAATATACAGCTACAAGACCAGTGGAGACCCAGCGATACTAAATTGCCCACAGAACACCGAAAGGACTGCCCTATTCTTCTTCAGGAAGTGGAGGCTGCAGTGAAATCTCTGACAAGAGGAAAGTCAGCTGGAATTGACAACATACCAGCAGAACTGGTTCAAGGTGGGGGAGAAGCCTTGATTACCACCCTCACAACAATCTGCAACAAGATCTGGCAGACAGGAGATTGGCCCACCCCATGGACCCAGTCACTGGTCATCACGCTTCACAAAACAATTATAGAAATATCAGCCTCATCAGTCACTCGAGCAAAGTGATGCTGAAGATCTTACTCAACAGACTCAAACTCCAGGCGGAAAAGGTCATCGCAGACGAACAGGCGGGTTTTCGAACAGGACGGAGCACCAATGAACATATCATCAAACTTAGAGCCCTTTGCGAGAAACACTTTCAACACCAGCAAAGTGTGCACCATGACTTCATAGATTTTAAGAAGGCATTTGATTGGTATATATGGCATGCGGCCCTATGGGGCGACCATGAAGAAGTACAACATTGGCTCCAATCTTGTCCGAACCATTTATCACCTATATGACATGGCCATCAGTGCAGTCATCTTCAATGGTAGCACTGGACCCTGGTTTCGAACAACAGTGAGATTTGGACAAGGATGTCTACTTTCATCCACCCTCTTCAAAATCTTTCTGGAAAGGATCATGAATGGAATGATGTCTTTGAAAACCATCAAGGAACTATCAGCATTAGAGGCGGGACAATCACCAACCTTCGCTTCGCTGACGATATCGACGGCCCTGCAGGAGAACAGCAATAACTAGTCAACTTGATGGAGTGCCTCGATAAAACCTCTACAGCAATAGGCATGGAGATCAGCGCTGAATAGACCAAACTGACGACAAACACACACAAGGCATTACCACATAGGTCAACGTTAACGGATAGAGACTGGAAACAGTAACGAGCTTCAAGTACTTGGGATCAGTCATTACAGACGAAGGTTCCAAACCTGAAATATTTGCAAGGATTGCACAGACAACAGCAGCACTTAAAAGATTGAAATCCATAAGGAACAACCGTAACATCAATGTCAGTTCTAAAATAAGGTTGATGCGCTCCGTTGTTATGTCCATTTTTGTATATGCTCATGAAACATGGACCCTCACAGCAGATTTACAGAACAGGAAATAAACCATGGAAATGAGGTGCTTTCGGAAGATCTTGCGCATATCATACAAATACCATGTTACTAACGAAGACGTTCGCAAAGTAAGATCAGACAAGCCATCGGACCATTCGTATACCTCCTTACAACGGTCAACAATCGCAAACTGAAGTGGTACGGCTATGTCTCACCATCATATGGCTTTGCAAAGACCATCTTGCACGGTACCGTGAGAAGGGGGAGAAGAAGAGGTAGACAGAGAAGTGGTTGGAAGGCAACATCAAAGAGTGGACAGGACTGTAGTTCGCCGACTCCCAAAGGGCTGAGAAGAACAGAGATACGTGGAGAGAGTTGATTAAAAAGTCGTCAATTGTGCCCCAACGATCTTTACGGGTTATGGGCAGTGACGTATACACATATATATATATACATGAAGGAAATACAATGTATTTTAGGTACTCAACCAAATTTCGTTATTCTATTAATGTACTTTGTTATAATGCCACCATAACGTAAATACGCATAATAAAATAAACTATGTTCAATTAATGATATATCTTAGTGGTCATATGCGCTGGAACAGGGGGGGGGGGCATGGGGGCAGTTTCGCTGTGAGGTGGCAGACACATGGTTCTGCCCCTCAGTAAATGAGAGCGTGAATGTTTGTTTTGTGCCAAGCATCAAGGTTGGGTGGAAATCGAGGTTTTATGAGAGGATTATAGTGTTTTGGCGAACGTGAAAGTGGTGTGCAATTGGAGGACTGACATGTGATTTTATTTCCCCCCAATAATAAGCGAATAAGCGGCGCGGCGGCGAAAAAGTTTCAACTGCAATAATTTTTAATAATTACATACCTGGTTAAGCCATGCAGTATTACGTAAATATATTAAAATTTTACTCACCACAGTAATAATAAGAATTGTTGTCTTAGTCATAACAATAACGGCTCAGCTATAACTTTGTGTCTTAGTCATAACACAAGTTATTATTAAATTATTATTTTTATACACTGATATTGTACAGTACAATGATGTTTATTTATATTAATGATTAACTGATATAAGTAATGATTTCATGAACGCAATTGTTGTTCAGAGGTGTTTACCAAATAATGTGCATAACTATATGAAACCAAATATGCAGGTCTTAGGACAAATAAGATCCTGAAATGTTGTGTTAGTATAATTATGATTATAACCTTACATTACCACATCTGTACATTAATTTCCGCAAGCTAATATATATGTAATCGAAAATTGACTTTAATTTGCCTATGTCATGTTAAAATATGACATTGCTGTCATATTTGTAACATGTCCAGTCCCGTTATGGTTCAGACATGCGGCGGTAGTTGATTTCAAATACACATGTTGGCTAAGTTTGATCATATCGATCGCTGCTGACTGTTGGACATTGGGGTTGATACCTTTGTCCATCTTAACATAATAACAATGTTTGGAATACATTAAGCACACACACGTTTTTATATCTATCAGCAGAAAATACATGTTACTGTAGAATGGCTCACACACACACACACACACACACACACACACACACACACACACACACACACACACACACACACACACACACACACACACACACACACACACACACACACAGTGTCGGCTTAATAGTATTGATTGTACAGTCGCAGTGTAGTATAAGAAATACACCCTCCTTCCAATTCAGGTCACACAGTAAAGTTCCAAACTATTTATGTAGGGACATATTGTTCTAAACTAGACCTTCTAATGATACGGTCACCTCGCTATTCAGGCCAACGTGTCTCCATCACCCTTGAGCAGCGAGGTTCCAGTGCAGCTGCAAATGGTTTGATTAGGCAAAGCTGTAGATTGGTTGTCCGAAATCTATAAATTTGGTTTCCATTTAAAACTTGTACCCACTATCTCTCCAGCGTTGTGCCTACGTGGCCATATCTGGATCGCCACTTAGTCTTGAATAGCGAGCTACAAGACAAGATTCTGTGCGGCTACGTGACGATCAAGGCAGAAGCGGTCAGTGTCGCGGACAACAGCGTCCAGTTCAGTGACGGGTCACGTGAGGAAGACATCGACGTCATCGTGTGTGCGACCGGCTACGACTACAGGTAAATGCAGATAAGAAAATAAATAACTACCAGTTTTTTTAATGTGTATGTTTCAGTATATTGTTGGGATATTCTAATAGAATAATGCAAACAAACGTTAAAGTTCACTGTAACTGTATCACAACAAGAATAATATTCAGTTCAATTTTGTGTTCTTCCATTGTTAATATATTACATTAACAATGGAAAACAAAGCGTTTTGTTACTTGGTTACTTTACTGAATGTAGGACATGCATTATTTAAAGTGACGTTTTGCAATGTATTCCCTTTATAGAAATGTACAATTATGATAATTTATTTGTTAATTTATTACAATTTCTGAAATAAGTGCTAGCATAAATGTGGGCATATTTGGTGTCGCAGTCGCCATAAAAATGTTTCCTAGTAAATCTAGAGGGCACCATTCAACTTCAGGGTTCCAGTAAAGGCGCCTTCCTATTGTATCGCTGGGTGTTTTATCCGTCGTTGAAGCACCCCACCATGGCAATGATCGGACTCTCGCCCGAAACTTCCCCGGTTTTCCCCAAGCTTGAGATGCAAAATCGATGGGCCACGTGGGTTTTCAAGGTAAACTAACTAATTTGATACAGTGTTTAGTCATTGACATATCACGTGTTTCTTCATAATCATCTGATAAAAATGGTGTTGATGAACACATGAACCTATAAAAGTCGAGTACCTCAAGGTCTCAAGAAGGTCAAGTTGAAAATGTTCTGGGAACCTCGGGGTGCACTTGGATGTCTGAAAAGCTTTGTTGTTGGAAGGTTTTCGTGAGCCTCAAAGGGGTGCAACTGGATGTTTCTGGGAGCTAAAACATCCTTCCAAACAAATCTAACCACTCCACAAGCTTACTATATGTTTGGGTTTAATAAAAAAGCTGTTATTTAATTTTATCAATAAATAACTACCAGATATAGTGTGACGTAATTGCAAAACGTGCTATGGTGCAGAAGATCTCATTGTGACAGGGTCGTTGTCGTCTGCCGGACAGCAAGACGATGTGGCGAGAGATAAACGGACGAAGGAATGACATTGTCGACCACGTGACCTACATGGACGCTTTGGCTACCGATATCGGTTGTAAGCCCAGTATCGGTGAGTTTGTGTTAAAACCGTATTTAATCAGACTTCACGAGATGTTGTCCTACTCTTCTTTCTCTGAATGTCACGGGTGAGTTTGGCCTCGAATACGATATTCAGTTTCCATTCTTTTATGTTCTCGGTTCTTGCACTTGTCTCAACCAACCATCTCCACTCCGCTCAATCGTCTGCCATTCTCCATTCCTCTCACAAACCTTCAACGTGCTCATCACAAACTCCACCCATCTCAGACTTGGTGGTTCTTGCTAGTATGATATTTTGTTGTGGTGCCATTTATAGTGGTGCGGCACAGTGAGGTGTCAATTTCTGTCAATTAACATATGAGAAGGCAGGCGAGTGTGCGTGTATTAATGCACGCGGAACATATACATATGACATACATGTGTGTTGTTTTATAGTGATATTACATTTTTCATCGACAGTGAAACTTCTACTGACATACCCGAGACTCGGGTGGCACTGCTATTTCGGGCCTGCTACCGCTTATCAGTACCACCTCACGGGGCCGGGAAAGTGGAACGGAGCGAGGGACGCCATCTTAGGGACAATGGAGAGGGTGTTTTATCCGCTGAATACGAGGCCTATACCGAAAGAGGTGAGACGACCCGCCTCGTTAGTCCGACAGAACGCGTGTGATAGTGATGTTGTTTTACAAGGACGAATGCAGCACCGCTATGATTACAGCAAAAAAATCACACTTGGATACAAAGACATCTATTTGCCCTTGTTGACCTTTTATAAAACATCTAGTGTCGCTAACATTCACACCACCCTTTTGTGAATTTTTTTTTATAAATAAAACTACATCCTAGTTAAAATAATAAATGTAGTAGTAATGATAAATAGTACTAATCATCTTGTTCAAAGTTAATAAAGTGACTAATTATACAATGCTGCATATCTAACTTATATCAGTTATAAATATAACTATAGAAATGGGAAGATAAAAAAAAAAATTATATATACTAATCTATGTATTAATACGCTAACATTGGATTCAGCAGGCGATGTATTTCAGAAAACACATAATAAATTATTTATATAGAACTATTTAACTAATTGTTTTTGATAAGGTATGTCGTTGTGAAGTAGACCATTCTTTTTGGGTAATAAATGTACATCGATTATACCAGTCTTACCAAAAACAAAGTATATATTTTGTATAATACAAAAGTCAGTACATTTGAGGAACCGATATTACTGGTGTACATCCGGTGTTAACGACTAAGTCAGGTTCTTCAGTAAAATAGAATCGTGCTGAAGTGCGGTCCTTTGTCAATTCCAATTTTGGTAGTCCAAAGCTGCGTTCACATTTACACTTTTAAACGGTTCAGTTTAACCGTTTTAACTAATCCAGTCAGAAAACATACGCGTGAACGCGATTTAGCGCTAAAACGTTTGAGCTAAAACGGTTTAACTAATCCGCTTCAGTAGATGGTTTAGCTAAAACGGCTCAGTTTGCAAGTGTGAACGCAAGCGTATTAGTGAAAACGTTTTAAGTACGTCATAGTCATGCGCATTCGATCTTGCGCGTCGTCGCTTCCTGTTTACAACATCGACAAGATTTTGGCGGCATCATGCCTTCTACGGATCAAAACAACGCAAAAGCTAAAGAAACGCAATTGCGATGCGACAATTTTGATGATGGAGAACTGAAATTGTTAATGGAGTTGTGGGGGACAGTCGGGTGAAGGCCGAATTGGAAGGAGCCGGCCGCAATATAGCCATTTTGCTATGGTAGCTTGCGCATGTGCACATACTAACTTCCTCCTTAAAACGGTTGAGCTAAATGCGTATGTGAACGCTCTCAATTTATAAATATCAATCGGTTTACCTAAACGGTTTAACTAAGCCGTTTTTATTATGTAGGTTTGAACGCAGCTCAATATAACTACCGGCACTGCACGAATAAACCTGAAGGGTAATTACGATCTTACACTTTGCGTACTTGTGTTGATAGACAGTCAATGTAATGTTGAGTATTATTTGTGTCTGTATAATGCGTTGCTATAACATAGTGTGATATTTGGATAACGTGTCATCTACAGGTTGACGTCAGGAACCAACGCAAGTTCAACTTTCTAAAGATCGCCATTCCGTTGATGGCAATGACGGCAGTCGGACTACACTGGTGGCGAACAAACTACTAATGTTCCAGTTGGGATTGCTTCAGGAAGTTAAATAATTAATAGGTAGTATACTCTCCTGATAGATACAATATAAAGGAAGCAGAGTGTTCGTCTCTTCCACTGCGAACATATTTGGGAAAGGTGTCACGGGTGAATAATGAATTTGTGTAGTCATTTGTGTATGAATGTGAAATTGGATTAAAAGGTAAGACATTATTTGAAAAAAGGAGGAGAAATAGCAAGTAAGAATTATATATTTCCGAGGCATAATACTTGGCCTTTGAGGACCAGTGTTGCTGTTTTTGTCTAACTTTTTCTAACTGTCCCGTAGATTCGTGCAGTTATCATACCAACGTAAGGTGACATCTGGTGTATAGTTACGTGTATTAGTAGTTAACATGCTAACACATATAGCGACGTCTGGTGTGTGATTACGTGCTTCCGCGAAATTACTATGCCTATGCATGGTAATAATTGTATATGATGTGTAGGCACGTAAACTTGTGCAGCTATTATGGGCACGAGGTTATGACACGAGATCGATTTGTGTAAAATAGTACATGTGAGACATTGACCTGTACACATTTCTAACTGTATTGCAACAGAGGATCAACCTTAACACAAAGAAAATCCGGTGGTTTAGGGTTGTTTGCATTATACTAAAAGAACAATTGGGTAACCTAGATTTCAATCGAGATATAAAGGAACAAAGAAAAAGGAGGCCATATAAAGAAGAAGCGACTAAGTCAAATGTGACATAGAACTCCCGTCAGTAGTTATTAGGGCCCGACGAGCCCAGTGCAAGAGCCAAAGATCAAAGAACATCAAAGGGTTTCGGGGCAGCGCCGCCTGTTCATCTAAGTACATTAGAAGCGGGAGATGCAGAAGGTATGTGGACAGTTGAAGATACAGTAAGGAGGTACAGAGCGACATGCAAGTGGGAGATGCAGAAGGTATGTGGACAGTTGAAGTTACAATAAGGAGGTACAGAGCGACATCCAAGCGGGAGATGCAGAATGTATGTGGACAGTTGAAGAAACAGTAAGGAGGTAGAGAGTGACATGCAAGCGGGAGATGCTGAAGGTATCTGGACAGTTGAAGATACAATAAGGAGATAGAGAGCGATATGCAAGTGTGAAGTGTAGAAGGTATGTGGACACTTGAAGATACAGTAAGGAGGTACAGAGCAAGATGCAAGCGGGAGATGAAGAAGGTATGTGGACACATGGGTCTAGGCGGGGTTAGTCCAAACCTGTTCCGGGGTAAATTTTTCGATATGTAAAACATATAGATACAAATTTCTAGTTATTAAAGGTAAAAATAGTAGAATTAGTAAATTATATGGAGTGAATATTAAACGAAAAGGTAGGTGATGTAGTAACGTACCGATCAGGTTCGTGACGCCCTCTTTCTACATAGTGGTCCGGTTCTTTGTAGGCAACGTGTTGCGCCATAGCTTTCTTTTAACGGTATGTCAGCAGATGTTGTTTACGCCGTTTGCTGTAGGCGCGCCTATGAACGCCTGACGATTGGCATGTAGGCACCCTCACGTATGTCTTTACCGACCGGGTTGCGTAATTTTCTAAATTGTTAATAACAACTTAAATATGTAAAATAAACGGTCTATAATACGAAGCAAGGACTACAGAATCTCATGGTAAACGTATATTTGAAAATAACGCTCTATAAAAGCGACGCGTATTTTGTGCACTAATATGACCGCTCGTTTTTTGGTATTTTCAATAACCTTGTTAGACTCGGCTGTTTTGTGATGTACGTGTTCGAGCGCGCGTGGACCATTCACTAATCTCTTATAAATATATAGGCTAAAAGACCTTTGCTTTCACTCGTTTTCAGTGTGTTAACGTCGTTTACTTTTCTTTGTCACCAGACTACGATTGTCATGTCGGCGCAAGGAGAACAAGGCGTATTCGGGCCTCTACTGAAGAGAAAGAAGAAACCTGGGCACAGCGGCGCCGCTGTTGAGCGGAACGCGTTACCGCCCCCATTGCATCAAAAGCGAACGGTGCCGCACAGTCTCACAGCCGTGGTGGCGGGTGTACGGCGTCCCGCTCAACAGCGGGCGATCGGTCACGGCGCTGCCGGCCGATGATCTAACGCCTCGTCGTCGGTATGCGCAGTTTGGAGAGGGTTTTGGACCCTTTACAGGACCTTCTCGTCCACGATATTCCGGCGGTGGCCCTCCTAGGGATTATGGAGGAATTAAAAAAAAACTACTCAGGTTTTTTGAAATATTATACGCTAAAACTGACTAACGTAATAAAATGCATTAATAAAAATATATTGCTTACCGTCTCCTTTCCTATGTTCACAATATGGTCCTCGTCGTAATATTCCAACTACTTGCATAATAATCCACTATAAAGTCAACTTCAGCTTAAAAATACAACACCCTTATTAGAAACCAGTCTTATATCTACCTAGGTTACAGTATGAATCAGTAGTGTTCCTCAGTCAGCGTCTATCTATATTTTTAGCGCTAAGCGTTCCGCCTCACGGCAAATCGCTTACAGCTAGGCTTAACTAGGTCACCGACGGCGACAAAGTCATAGGTCACCAATATCGTCTCTTAGCGTTCCGCCTCACGGCAAATCGCTTACAGCTAGGCTTAACTAGGGCACCGACGGCGTCAAAGTCATAGGTCACCAATATCGTCATCATTATCGACACCAGCAGCCGCCGTTGTATTTCATCACCGACTACAGGTTTGTACGGGAAAGCGAGAGAATAAAATAACCAGCTCATAACACATGCAACTAATACACCGTCCTACACTGATTATAACACTTCTATTTTTCAAGCGTTACTCATTCTTACACTAGAGGCGCATACCGTCTACGTTATTATACCACTAGAGGGCATAGCATAGAGGCGCTACCGTCTACGTTAGCCCTCGTGTATAACCACTATACAACCTCCTTACGCGGCATAGCCACTAGAGGCGCTACCTTCTACGTTATCCCTCGTGTACAACCACTACATAACCTCCTTACGCATAAATGACTGATTACTCATTCTTACACTATAGGCGCTACCTTCTACGTTATCATAACAAGTATAACCACTAGAGGATAGCTCTAATGTACTTAGAAGAACAGGCGGCGTGCCGCGGTGGGTCGGCGGCACGGTCATCAATCACACTTTTGTTGTAAGTAAAGCTGTCAAAAACTAAACTAAACTAAAAAATAACTACTCCCGTCATTAATAGCGTAGCGGGGTTCCGTAAATACGGAAGGCAAATGGAATGGTGTGACATCCGGGAGGACAGCAACAAGAGATCACTGTCGCTGATGTCTTCATTTCAAGTTGTTAAAGTAGTATAAAACAGACATTTTGGCAAGAGAAAACGTTACAACTGATAATTACTTACAAAACGTGGACTATATTGCTGTTGTAAACATCGCCGCTGTCATCGTTTATTACTCACCCTCAACATCGACGTTAAGTCCAACAAAACCATACTTTGTGTTTATAGATTTGGTTCAATCCATTAAACAAACTAATTATTATAATATCCTTATATGACTCATGTATCTGCAGGAACCTGAGCAAAGCGGCGGAATAATAAAGAGTAATTAGACAGAATGAGTTGTATGAGGACTACAAGTTGATGTCAGACACATTCCTGTAAGGAACATTCCATATTAGTATAGTATGGTGGTATGTAACACCAAAACGAAACTGAAAACAACTCATTACAATTGGATGCATGCCAATGCAAGACTAGATAGGGGAGATCGGGGTAAACCGGATACATGTAGCAAAATGAACATTAAATTTAATGGTCAGATCGCATTTTACGTATCGTACCAGTTCGATTTGACCGGCAAACACACGGGAATGTGTTAGACAACTTGGTAAAGCCTCACAGTGATATATATCATGTGCGTGCAAAATATTGTTACCAATAGTGTTCCGACAGTAGTGTGTTGGCAATTTATATTAGAAGCGACAGTGAATGTGGAGCAACGTACATTTCCATTAACGTTAATGCAATTATCGATACAGCAAATAAAAAGTGGCTTATCAAGATATATATATATATATATATGTATGCAATAGTTACATGTTTGCAGTGAACAATGAGTCAGTAATCCACGTTAATATAAGAAACAGCCTATATGTTTTTTTGTCGTTTTAATGCGTTTCTAATGTTGGCTTAATCCTCTTTTGTTTTCACGTGAAGACTAGTCATGTACTAGCTGCTTTTTGTGTCAGCGTGATCATGTTGGCGGAATATTGAATTAATCTAATAATATGTTGGGTGCAAAGCTTTTATACACATTCTTAGACATATGCAGACAGTAACAAGTTTTTGTACAGAGTTTTCACCAATATCCCCTACTATAAAGTATTTTCAAGTAAACCACATCATCTTTGTATTTATTTTGTTTACACAGCAGATGTTAATACATTGTGTCATCCTTACACTACATGAACAATAACCTAAAATGTCTCGTTTTCTACAAAAAAGCTGTACGCAAATGTAAATAGCTCTCCTTATCTCAATTGCAACATTTTCAGGTGAAAGAATTCATTAAAATAAAGCTAGATATATTGTATCGGAACATGACAATTTAAAACCGTATTCATTACGGAATATATTATTAACTAATGTTGTTACTAAAGTTCCTGGTTTAATGCTTACAAAATAATTACTTAATGTTTAATGTCTATAGTTGTTCTAATTGAGCCAGCATTCGACTCGCATGATTCCGCAATGACGTCACTTCGTTCAGCAGTTGCAGTACATTGTTCCTGTATGTTGATCATTTCAGCGACAACGTCAGCTTCATCACAGTATGCATACCCTTCATCCAAATTCTCTCCCCCATATTGGTCCGAACAACCAGCGTAGTCACACCTCACCTATTCCTGGATTTTACCGCTTGGCGTTAACGTGGGATTTTTTGAAGTTTTCTTTGACATGCCGCTGCTATACTCTAGTTGTCAAGTACAAGTGAACTCAGTAACCAAAACCACTTTTAACTTTCACCCAGTGACTCCAGAACCACTCCGACTAGATTTGTTTTCCCGCAAATTCAGGGATGGAGCAGCGTCAAACGTCGGCAGACCCGGACACCTAGGATGACTAAACGAAAAACAACAGAACGTAATTATGAATATTAGGTATTCTCTCAAATGCATATATTGTAGTTAATTCGCGTGAATCATTTTTAGACAAAAGAGAAGGCAAATACTCATGACAAAAATGTTACAGAACGGTTCACGTGTGGAATGTATTGGAGGTAGCGCCTCCTGCTGGTAAAAAGGATTCACCTAACGGGTGCGTGTGTTAAGGAGTAATTAGGGGTAATCAAGGGATAATTAAGGATTCACCTAGCGGGTATGCAGTTGAGGGACTTATTAGGAAGTACACGAAGAACTCTCGAATATGAACAATCGATTATCTCCAGGTGTTCATTAAAACAGATGGCCTAGTGCAAGATATAAGTGTCGTGTCGCGTCTGTGGATTCACGTGCCTTATCACACAGGGCACTCGGTAACGAGAATTAATTAGCCCACGCTTATCAAAGTTCTTAGACGGTCATTTCGTGTTCCTCATCTCTGAAAAATATACAAACCTTTGAAAACGGACTGTAGGAAATATACGTTAAATCATACACATACGAGGGGTATTGAAAACACAGTCAATGTTGATACCCAGTCCGACATTACGAGCTGCAGCTGAACATGAGAGTGTGTAACCAGACACCACTTCGCTAGGCAACGTGATAAGAGGTTAAGCCGGGACAACTTACAGACAACAGCCATAGATAATGAAGGACTATTGAACAAGTGATGTAATCACGTACCATCACATATC
Organism: Paraescarpia echinospica; assembly: GCA_020002185.1. Taxonomy (NCBI): domain Eukaryota; kingdom Metazoa; phylum Annelida; class Polychaeta; order Sabellida; family Siboglinidae; genus Paraescarpia; species Paraescarpia echinospica. The sequence continues at coordinate 3,960,272 of CM034540.1, forward strand.
GAGAAGTAGATAATTAGCACGCGTCTAAATAGGTCATATAGTGTTATGAAACTATATAATTGATGATGAATAGATAGAGGTAACTTACGTTCAGTCTGAGACAGTGCTGCTGCTACAGGTGGAATTGTCGCTGTAACTACTGTAATCATCTTTAGGGGTAACTAAGGGGTAATTATGGAAAATTAAGGGTAACTAAGGGATATGTTGAGGTAACTAAGTGGTAAGTAAGAGTAACTAAGTGTATTAAGGTTATTTATGGGTAAATGACATGTAATTTGGGTTAAATAAGGGGTACATAATGTTATTTAAGGGTCAATAAAGGGTAATTAGGGGTAAGTAAGCGGTAATTGTGGGTATTTAGGGGGGAAGTTAGGGGCAACTAATGGGAAATTAGGGTTAAGTAAGGGATAACTGTGGGTAATTAAGGGTAACTAGGGGTAATTAAAGCTAATGAAGAGGTTATTAGGGTAATTAAGGCGAATTCAGGTGAATAAAGGTTAACTGAGGATAATTAAGGGTAAATACGGATAACTGAGGGGTAACTAAGTGGTAATTAATATTGGGAAATTGGGGGTAATTTAGGGTATTTATGGGTAACTAAGGGTTAATTAAAGATAACTAAGGGGGTAATGTGGGGGTTATAAAGGGGTAATTAAGGTCAAATAAGGGACAGTTAAGGGTAATAAATAATAGTAATAATAATAAGTTAACTTCCATTGCGCCTAAATCCTTGGAAACCAAGCTCAGAAGCACATAAAAAGAAAAGGATTGGTTAATCTCAAAATCCATTATTAGTATTCCAGTTGTCAACATTAAGGGTATTTAAGGTTATTTAATTGTAACTAAGAGGTAATTTGGGGTAATTAAGGGGTAATTAGGGTTTCAGAGTTAATGCTAATTTGTGCTTAATAGTTATAGATGAACACGTATTATAGTTGTTGTAGTATAGACGAATGCTATGTTGTCTAGAGGCGCCATTGTCGTTGCGGTAAAAGAGAACAATCAGCGACTAGTATTTAGAAAAGGCACGGATGTGGTTAACATGGCGGGTGATTTTTAAATGTTTTATTTCAAAGATGGCGACTGCCTCAGCTTCTGGTGTAGTCATATGTATGCAGTCACGTAAACGGAGGTAGCGCCTCCTGGCGGTTCGGGTGGGTAGCGTACCGTTTGTGTGCCTAAGGGGTAATGAAAGGTAATTAAAGGTAATCAAAGGGTAATTATATATAATTAAAGGTAATTAAGATGCAAGTAAGAGTAATTATGCATAGACGCATCGTATACGTGCATACACCGTCAACTGTTTCGGGCCGAATAATAGTCACATCGATAGACGGGAGTTGAAAAGTACATATGTCGTATCAAGTAGGCTCCTCGTGACAGGTGGGTAATGCAAAGAGCAGGCTCCTTTTCAGAAAACATTCTCGGTAACGGGAACTGATGAGTACGAAACCCCATCACATGCTTCTCCCAGACGTCGAAAAGATAACCAAATATGTTAGTGGGCGTCTAGGGTCGCGTTAGTCTATTTCCAACATATTGTGACAATGTGTGTTAAACTGCGCGTGTGCACGTGTGTGCGTGTGTGCGTGTGTCCGTGTGTGCGTGTGTGCGTGTGTGCGTGTGTGCGTGATTGCGTGTGTGCGTGTGTGCGTGTGTGTGTTGTGTGTATGGGGTAAGTGTTGCGTGTATGTGTGGGTGTGTGTATATGTGTTGTGTGTTTGAGTGTGTTGTGTGTGTGTGTGTTAAGTGTACGTGTGTTGTGGGTGTGTGTTGTATGTGTTGTGATGCAACGTGATAAAACGTACTTCAGAGGGGGTTATCAGCTGACGGTTGATTAGAAACAAGCGGTTCGTGTATCTCAGAACAGGCACGAGGAATCAACACTGTTGGTGATTCTAAACAGGCAAGTTTGACACGAGCGCACTCGGAGGCGTCCGCTTAGTAATAACAACAGAAATCGTAAGCGCGGTCTATATATATTATGGTTGTTGGCGCCCTCGTTTAGTAAGTGGGAGAGATACTAAGATTCGTGACAGCTAGAGGACGCTGCTGAAACAGGACCGTAGAGTTGCTCGGTTGGTCGGTAGGTATACTGTACATATATATGACAATTGTATATACTGACCACGATAACTGTTGGCTTATCGAGAGTCCAATACTTTTTTATCTACGTGTATCCCGCCCTTTTAAGTTATGTGTCGATTTTATTTTTAAACATATTCACGTTACTAGCACTAACTCAATCAGGCGATGATCTGTTCCATTAATTTATACTCCTTTGTGAAAATGATATGTTTCTTATATCTAATCTACATTGCTCCTACATATTTCTATCAATATTTTTATTACCATTCAATATTTTAAACACTTCCGTGTGATCGCCTCTCAATCTCCTGGTCTCTAGTGTTGTTAAACCACATTACTTTATTCGTATTTCGTAAACAAGATTCATCAGTTTTGGAATAATTTTAGTTGATCTCCTCTGTACTCTTTCTGGCATATCTATGGCCTTCCTGCGATATGGCTTCCACGCTTGAATACAATATTCTAACTTTTGTTTTTGTATTAGTTCTTTTTCCTTTTACGTTATATGTCGCCTAATTAATCCAAGGATTTGATTTCCCCTTGAAGCGGCAATGCCGCTCTGCTCTGAAACCTCCATATCGGCACTAATGGTTATCCCTAAGTCCTTTTCTTTTACTGTATTACTTAGGGCAGAAACCCCTTTGTATATTGTATATCTTCGTTTCCATGTCCTGTGTGGAGACATTTACATTTATGAAAATTGAACAATATTTGCCATTTTCAGACCATTTTTCACCATGTCAAGATCATCTTGTAAATGCTGTCTACCTCCATCACGTCTAATCCTTCTAAACAATGTTGTATCATCCGCAAATTTCAAAACCTTGCTTGTTATATCATTGTCCAAATCGTTCATATATATTAAGAATAACGTAGGTCCCTGTAGCATTTCTGCTATTTGTGGATATTTAAATCTACTTTCCTTAGGTTTAATTTGGTAAATGAGGAAGGTCAAGCCAGTAGATAGGCAGATTGTTGACCAACAGCCTTAGTTACGTAATTACAGGAACTCAGTTGCAGATGCGCTCAGTAGGGCGTGGTATGTTGTTGCTAGCGTTTCTAGGAAAGCAGGTGGTTTCACTGAATCTTAGAGGGTGTTCCACAAAACCTAGCTTGAATTATATATTGTATTAGCCAATAGAAATGATGGAAACCTGTCATGTGATGTGTAAATAGGTCCGCTTATATAAACGTCTGTGGTACGCATTTCGCCATCTGGGCGCTGGCGAAGGACTGGGACAGATCCAGGGTTGAACGATACAGGTTGCCCTGCTGCCAAGAGAATGGCAAATCAAGTAGGGAAGCGTGGTTGGAGTCGTTAACGTGGGTTACGTTCCCATGCTTGTGTGTGTAATATTCAGCGTTCAGAGTGACTGTTCGGGCTTCGAAAAAGCCATGCCGCCACGTCAGCGGTTTATTGAAACAACTTCCCGGTCGGCCCCAACGTATTTGCGTCGATGAGCGATAATCGCGACGCGCTCACCCAACTCGGGCCATCCTCGAGCTGCGGTCTCACAGCGACATCGTCCTACAGCTTGACCGAATGCGATTCGTAGCGGCCGGCGGAAAGCATATACTGCCAGGCTTCGTCATTCGCGCGAACCCGTTATTCCGACTTCTCGATCGTTTTTGACAGGGCATTACCTCTCGATCGAATCACCGAATGCGACTCGAGAATTCGTAGCGGCCGGCGGTAAGCGTCTACCGCCCGGCGTCGTCATTCACGCGAACGTATTCAACTGATTTCGCAATCGTTTGCGACCGTGCGAGACAAGTCGATCATAAAACGGACGCGACTCGAGAAATCGCGGCGTTCGACGATAATCGTCAATTGCCCGGCGTCATCACACGGGCGGCCGAGATAGACCGTTCTGATTGTATTCTGAGGTCGGCGTGTTGACTTCAACAAACGTTCGTATAAATTCGGACTAGCCAAGTGTAAATGTATATTTTCTAATTTAACGAATCTATTATTTGCTGTGTTATGAATGGTAGTTATCTGTGGTTTTGAACTGAGGTATTATTACCCTTGAAGTATTCATATATATATATATTTGTTGTAACAGATTACTGTAATGAGAGTCCGCGAGGACTAGCTATATGCTGTGTATTTATTTGATGGGAGTTATTCTTAGAAAACACTTGGCGCCTAGTGTTTGGTCGAGTAGTGGTATAATCCACCTTAGAAAGGAAGACGAATTTGATAACTGAAAGATTAATTGTATATTTACTTTCTTAATTAGATAGATTCAAAGATTCAGTGTTAATGTTTATTATGTTCTGTTAAGATTTGGTTACGGGATTTTTGTTTCTTCATTTTTTGCTAATCGAGATTCTTACCAAAAGGAAGATATCTTGTAATAAAGTTTATTAAATTTTCCTCGTTCTTTGTTGCTTGTTCACGATAACCGTTCTTTCTCATATGCGTTGACCTTGATATAAAAGAACCCTACTAGTCTGAGCCATCTAGTGTACGGGGACCTCGCTAATCCGTGACTGTCCCAGTATTCATCCCTGTAGTACCCCACTCAAAACTGATTCCCAGTTTGAAGCCTCCCCATCAACTACTACCCGTTGTCTTCTGTCAATTAGCCATTTATCTATCCACCTAATTAAACCATTTCCTTGGACCTTTTTGTTTAAGAAGTAATCTTTGATGTGTCACTTTGTTGAAAGCTTTCTGAAAATCTAAGTAGATGATATCTACTAGTGAACCCTCGACTACCCACTTAGTGATATGCTCCAAAAACATAACATATTTGTTAAGTATGACCTCGCTTTTAGAAACAAATGTTGAGATGGGTTTAACATGTTATGTTTAACAAGAAAATCCACCATGCGATCTTTAATTAATCTTTCTAATAATTTGCAAATCACTGATGTTAAACTCAATAGTCTGTACTTCTCTTGCTTGTTTCTCGAACCTTTTTTTAAATAAAGTTAAAATGTTTGCTTCTTTCCATTCTAAAGGAATCACTCCCTCTTCTAAAAACAAGTTGAAAAAAAGTGGTATGCTAATTTGCGGAATCCCATCCACTCCAGGTGATTTATTATCCTTCATAGCCCTTATTTTCTTAGCTACCATTTCCGGGGTTACGACTAGCTGTCCTAAATAGTCTGATTTCACCTTCTTGAACTTAGCAACTGGAACTGGCAGTGAACTAATATGATAATCACTGAACTAAAATACTAATTCAGTTCTTCTGCCATTAGGAATCTCTCTAATATTATATTTCCAGCACTATCTTCTAGAGGACCGACCTTATCTCAAACTTTCTGTTTGCTCCGAAAATATGCATAACAACTCTCGCTGTCTTGTTTTATATTACAAGCTAATTTTTGTTCGTAGCTTCTCTTCGAATTTCTAATTTCAGTTATAGCTTGGTTAAGTGCTTCTTTATCAATGTTGTAGTCTTCGGAATTTCCAGTACGTCTATATGACTTCCACGTCGTTAATTTTTTCCATTGTTTTTTCTAGGAAGCAAATTTTTTCGACGATGTTTTAAATTTCACTCTTTACGATATACCAGCATTAAGTTACTGTCTTTTTATTCAGTGTGTTGTTCCAGTCTATCTTTGCTAAATATTTTTACATTTCCTTATATCTTCCTTTGTAGAAATTTATCCTGAACTGCTTTTTATTATTTCTTTCTGATTTTACTTTGATGGTGAAATGTATCTGGTTGTGATCAATTCCTTACGGTGGCTCACATAATTTGAAATTGTCAACTAATTCATTCTGTGAGGACAAAACTATATCTAACACATTCTCACCCCTGGTTGGCTGTAGCACATTTTGAGAAAGGAAACTGTACTAAAAACTAAAAACCTGTGGTCCTCACTCCCCATACTCTGTAGAGATTTCCATTGTATATGACCATGGTTAAAATATCCCATAATGATACAGTCCCGTTTGCTAACTTCCCTTATTGCGTTTTGTACTTTCTCATTCTCTTCTATGATTACGTTTGGACTTCGATAAACTAACTATGTTACACCAAACAGATTCGTCGCAATCGGCTTCTCTTTCTAATTTTATGTTATAAGCCTGGATAGATTATTTAACATATAAATCAAGTCCACCTCCACTTCTTCATATTTTATCTTTTTTAAACATTGCGTTGCCTGTTAGTCCCAATTCGGCATCTGATATATCAGTTGTGGCCCATGATTCGGTTATACCTATTATGTGAGGGTCAATATCTTCTACCATAATGTTCGCTTCTTTTATTTATTATGCTCCTTTGCATTTAAACAAAGGTATTTATATCCTGATTGAAAACAGTTTTCCAGGCTGTCTGTCTGCTGTCTTTATCTATGCCTCCAGTTTCAGGCTTGTGTGTGAATACCCCTGCGAATCTAGTTTAAATAGAGACTGCCTGTCCCACTCTCAACAGTCCGAGAAAACTGCTCCCCTTTCCACTTAAATGGAGGTCAAGTCTGATGTACATGTCTTCCCTCCCAACAAATTATCCTAATAAATCTACGAATCCCACCGCCTCATCTGCAAAAATAGTGCATTGATCGCCATCCTCTTGCAGTTTGTAAATGTTGGCCCCTTCCTTCCATTATTGGCAAAATTCCTGAAGGAATAATATGTTTGATTCTTGTCTTCTTTACCTTCCTCATTAAACGTCTGTACTTCTGTACTATCCCAGTTGTTCCCTCCCTGTCTGCATTATTTGTCCCTACGTGTACTAGTATATACCCTCCCTTGCCATGCCCCAATACCTTCTCTACCCTTTCACTCACATGTTCTATCCTAGCCCCCGGGAAACAAACAACGACCTCCTCCCCTTTCTCGTGTCACCTTTCCTTCTGTCATTGTTCCTTCCAACTTCTCTTCTGTCATATTTACTCTCACTTCCTTTCTTCCCGTTATCATTCCTCCCATTGTATTTCCATCTCTCCACTCCCGTCTCTTTCTCCCCATCTCTTTCTTTACGGTCACTTTCTCCCTTGTCACCTTCACGCCTGTCACATTTCCTGTCGTCGATCCTCCAATTTCTTTCCCTCTGATCACTTTCCCTCCTCTCAGTCTCCTGTCCTGAGTCTTCTTTTCACCATGCTACTCCTTCAATCTCACAGTATTCCCAACTCTATCCCTGTCGTTTCTCTCTATTCCACCTGTCTCCTTGCAGATTCTCATCTCCATTTCCTTCACAATATCTACCAACCTAGCTACCTCCTTCTCCAGACATTCCACCTTCCAACTCCCCACGCACTGAAATGTGAATCCCTCTTCCATTGTCTCTGCTCATGACTTTCCACAGCAGGATAGGGCAAAATCGACCCAACTGTGGCAGCCGCTTGCAACGTGCCATATCAGAATTTATTTAAAATTGATTAGTAGCTATTTAAAATTGATTAGTCAACTATGTTTACACTATTCACTATGCTTATGTAGACTTTAAAAATACTGTTTATTGTGCACAAATTTTACACTTTACGTAAGATTGCTTTGTTTATTGTGATTACAGATTTTGGTTATAGTCACAGCTGATTATCTATCATATCACAATTGCTAACGTTACCGGTAGTGACCTAATTTCAATACAATCAAATACTTTACGCTAGACAGACTTATTTATTTATGTTATTCCGCGCCCTAGCGAATACGTGGGACACAAGCTACATAAACAAACATAGTTCGCCCGGTTATCGCAAATGCTTAATTATAACAACAATGCTACCTAATCAAAGTGTGTAGCAGGTTCTGGCTTACACATATATTATCTTATTTAAGTAGTTTGATGTTTGCTACATTATGACCTATATATTCTATCACATAATGAGATTTGTTAAATCTTGTTTACTAACTTATCGTAGGCTAACTTGTCCTATCATTCACTATAATAAAGTGTTCTAAAATACTTTATCTAACTAACATGAAATATATTAAGGCAAGCATACTACTGATCAATAAGTAATTCCAATTGTTTATCAACTTTTCTGCACCACCAATGTCTATGGTCTATCTCCGCCAAAGACAAAGGAAGAAAATAAGTATCTCTTCACGCGATCCGACATCTCGCCAATGCTAACAACTAAGGCGACGCGCTTCGTCTTTTAAACTCTCGGCACGTACACTTATTGAACGACGTCATCGGGGAAGATATTCGTTCAAAGGCGCGCCATTTCCGGCGTTTCCTGTTTTAGGTCGACCAGCAGGTAACCTTACGTCGTTTCGCGTCATTGAAATGTGATCGAGGACGAGGAGCATTCTCGTTCCCGGATGGTACGTGTTCGTTTCCGGTAAACCGTCTACGAACTCCACGTTAGGCATAATTTCCGCCATGGACGCGTACGCCGTTTGCTACTGATCGTACCACCACAAGATCTTTTCGGGCGGTAGGTCGATCATAGCCGAAGCGAAAAGCAAGAGCCGGTTCACGATTGTGGTCTTACCGCGTCCTGTTGGACCGGCTACTGTACACGTAAAAGGATGCTTCAACGACGTGTCCATCTCGGCGACAGGCGCGTGCGAGGTACATAGCCTTTTTTTATCTTCTGCATTGATCATCAATAGCTTTCCGAGCATGTTTCGACCTTTTTACCACCGTAGCCGATCCCCAAAACCTGCTTTCGATGGCACCCACTTCCACCAGTTCAACGTCTCCGGTAGCCAACAAGCCCTCTCTCAACTTTTTTTCGAGGTCGTGAACTTTGGCATAAATAGGTTTCGCATACAGCCGGTCAGGATACTCAAAACCTCTTTCGTCCTCCTTAAGGCTGCACTTCTCCGTTTCGCCATGTACGCCGACCTCGCCTCTTTGATACTTTCAGCGCATTCGGCGTCTTCTTTAAACATTGCCTTTCTGTACTGATAAACGTGTTCAAAGGACTTAAGCACCCGACCGCTTCGATTCGGCATGGGTGAAAGTAGTTCGACTGACAAGAAGCTGATCCACCAAACCGTATAGCCATATCCGTAATATCTCCGTCTCTATAACGCTGGTCCACCAACTCGTATAGACCTTTCTCCATAACATATCTCAGAACGTTTAACTAAAACCCGAACGTCACAACGCTTTAAATAGTTACGAATGACATCACTGTGACCCACTGACCTACTGAACCACTGAAGTACTGTATTACGTGAATGGGGAGTGAAGTCATGGCTGGCAAATGCCACATACGTGGTCAGTAACGCATGTATATATAACTGAGGCTTTCAGCTTCGTTTTTGATTGATACACTTGAACATAAGTGTAGACATGTGTTGCCGTGACTGGACGGTTGCTAATTAATTTCATCGTAGGGTTGCATTCGTAAAATATGTTGCAGTGATAAATGAATATGTGTGTACGATGGTCCATCTTCAGGTTGACGTCAATAATCACCGTCGCTTCTCCTTTCTGAAGATTGTCATTCCGCTGGTGGTTATAACGTCATTCGGACTACACTGGTGGCGAACACATTATTAATGTACCAGCCGTGTTCACGTAATGTTATGTGATCAATGGTAGATGAAACAAGTTCCTTAGCTAATTGATCATATTTATAATGTGAATCTCCTATGTAACTATTAGCTTAAGGTTTGACATATTTGCAACAGTTTCTGACCTAAATCAACATTATAATTTGCAAGTACACTGTGAATGCACTCAAACGGTGTTTTGCACACATTCCTCTGATCGATATATATATAGTTATATATATATATATTTATTGATCAGAGTTATCTGAGCAAAACACCGCTAACTTTGGGTTAAGTAGGTGCACCTCTAAAGCGCGTAGATGTTTACTGGTCATATAATTATGTTATTTCGCTTCAATACCACTGGTTTTGCCTTGTATCTCAGAGTAAACCGCAAAAAGCTACATAAGTTCATACGTGCGTACGTGCGTTCACACACACGCAAGCACGCACACACTTACACACACACACACACACACACACACACACACACACACACACACACACACACACACACACACACACACACACACACACACACACACACACACACACCTACCTACCTGCCTTCCTGCCTGCCTGCCTGCCTGCCTGCCTGCCTGCACGCACGCACGCACGCACGCACGCACGCACGCAAGCAAGCACGCACGCACACACACACACACATACATACATACACATACATACATTCATACATACATAAACAGACACACATGCACATATACATCTACACATTTTAAAAGTAAAGACATATTATATTTCTATGTTTGTTCAAAACATGAATAAGTAATTATGTAATTTTAAATAAATATCATGTGTATGTCGAGCAACACCTCAATAGTTATACGAATTAGCCTTTATGTATCCATTTTCGTTTCTCCAAACCCTGCCTGAATCCGTTAGTGCTTATGTTGCTAGCAGTGGGGATTATATTGTTGCTCAATTGTCATTTTGGTAACGAATTGGCCGCAGTATTGTTTCAGTTCATGTTCGGACTGCGTCGTGATGCAACGTTACGTAGGCCTTTGAAAAACATTTGGCTTTTAGACCACAATTATTGTCCACCATTACTGATAGATTATCTATGACGTTAGAGTCTTGGTATGATGCGTAAATTTGTTTTGAGGTAGCAATATATATGCGCTATTTGCTCGCGTATTCGCACAGTGGCTATTTTGCAGAACGCATCTATACTTCAAAATCTGTCACCAGATTGGAACGTAATTGAGGGGTATTAGGTTTGTGTGAATTTTCTGAAAACGAATTTCACGAATTATTTTCCGCTAGATGCCAGTTATTTAGTGTGTTCATGAGCGGATAAAAGAAACGTTGTTAGGCTAACTATTTTAGAAATGTGATGAAATTTAGAAATGGAAGCCTCGAAATATTCGAGCCGAAAGTGCTTGGAGAAAACACAGTTGAGTGGAGATTAGGCCGTAATGATGAAATGAATACACAGGGACAGGTTATTCGATTGAGCAATGCTGGTATTACAAACATACATCAAGTCCATCGCCTCACAAAGCATCCTCGCAAGCCAGAGGCGGTGATTGCTACCCTAGCAGATGTCCTACGCCAGCTGTTCTCAAAATTATTTGCTCCAATGACCCATTTCACATCGTTTGTCCAAAACGAAACCCTCACCCTCACCCTATCCATTCCCGAAAAATGAATGTTTACTTTAAAAGCAGTGACTGCAGATTATACACCTTTACTTGAAATCTATTTTAGCACGTGGACATAAAAATGTATTTTTTTTCTCAATATAAGTTAAAGTAAATGAGTTGTGTTGCAACAGCATTGACAAGCCTCTTTATTATACATTTTGTATGTACAGTGAGAACGTACGTAAAGTCATGCTCCACTTGCAACTTGTTTCAAAATGTTTCCCTGATGCGTAGAAGATTGGAAAACAATTACAGCTTCGCAACTGAGAAACATTTTAGTAGGTGACGGAAAGCAATATCACACAATTTAGGATAGACAGTTTCAACCGTTGTCCAGTGATTTGATATGGATGTCATTACGACACAGATGCACGGTGAACCATTTCGGTCGTTCCCCATAGTGTTAATATGCAATTGTAGTACACGAGGTGCTTAATAAATATTACAATTTCTACTGTGTGTAGTACATGTTTAATTCTATAAAGAACATCATATGGTATCAGAATGTAACTCGACACACGCTAAACATGGACAGAAAACTCTAGTGCGGCTAAGTGAAATTCAACTTTGCTGATTTGGCAGCTCGCGACGCCACTGCGAATCGAGCATGCGGTCATGGTCGATACCGAGGCGTAGGCACGTCAGTGACAGCCGATGCACTAAATATCTGTAATCAGACATATTGTACTGATATGTGGTAGGAACAACACTGCTGTGCACAGTAATATTGGTACGGCATAGCGAACTAAAATAACGGGCCATGAATATTGGAGAACCGATAAACGTTGACAGCAACAGCTTGCGGTTGTAAAGAATGTCATCACTACGTCGTACGTCGATGGTACGTGTCAGGCAAGGATGACTGAGTCCATTAGACAGCCGGATGAACTTGAGTTATTGTCAGGTAACATAAGGGATAACTGGAGGAAATTTTCGCCAAGAGTTTGAAATGAATATGACTGCGCCAGGGCATGACGAGAAGCCGGAACAGCAAAAAGTGGCGTTGTTTTTACATGTCGCTAGAAATCAAGCCATAGATGTATTCAACACATTTACGTTAACGGCAGTGGAAACTGGAACTATGACGTGGTAGTTCAAAGGGTTGAACTCTACTGCAGCCCAAAGACAAACAAAACCAACGAGAGGTATAGGTTTGTCACAAAATCGAGTGTAACTATTAATAAATTGGCGGTACCTGATTTGACATGGCAAGTTATAGGTTCAGGTTCACTAAGATTCGGAGTGAACGAAAAGCAAAACGTAACACCATATATGTAGTACGAGAAGCCAACTGGCGTTCCCGTTTAATACAACAACATAAACATATTAGGTTCAGTGATAGTTGGCCAACCGTTACTCTACTATGTCATTATAACACCATACATTGAGCTCGACAAGTACGCATCCAAATACGGATTTAGATGGGAGACAATTAAACGGCTGATCACTTACATGAAGACGGGTGTACATCGTTGTTAAGTCACTTAGTTGTAACAAATGTCTCGTGATGTGCGAATGTCAGCGTTCGGCCGCGTTCGGCGAGATGTCAGGGAGAAAATCGCACGGCGATCGGCGAACGATTTCACGTAGTCGAAAGCAGGCGACTCGGTCGATAAAATAGACGGTAGATTTGCCTTGTTGATGTTACGCGAAACACCAGGCAACAACACGGAAACAATGTCACGACGTCGACGATGTCGAGAGGTTCCTGTCACGGAACTCGAATCATGTAAGACGAGCGATAGCCCAGCGGAATGGCCACGCTTCGTTGATAGTTGCTAGCAGACGAGACGGCTGTCATTCGAAGCAGGTAAAAAACGGAGTTGCAGACGATTATCCTCAGTCTCCTTCAAACGTGAGAAATGCTGCGACTCACATCAAATCAGTACTATTCAAATCGTAGAAGTATTTACCTTAGGCGTTGGGCGGATACACATTCGGCCCAATTCCTGGAGACAAGAGATTTCTGTGGAACTCTTTCTTTCGCACTGCTCAAAGTTCGTCTGCTCTTGAATGGCCGTTTTCTCCTTATATAGCTTGATGGCCGGAAGTTAGTCTGACCAACCACGACACTTAATACAAATTAAAATCGTCCCAGAAATCGGCTCACGAAACCTTTCACACTTCGAACCAATCCATTCAACTGGCTGAGTTTAAAATAGATTTGCTAGCTAAACGGCTGGCTATATATGTGTTCTTGCAATCTTTAGCTTACGTGAATTACTTATAAAATTAATACCACTGGATTCCGTGTATCGAGCCGGACACCATAATATTAATCGTACATTCCAACTGTCACGAATTAATCCATAATTTTAATAAAAAACGTACTCTATTCATAAGCTAGGTGTGACCCCAGTGTTTTTCACACCTACGTTTCTGAAAACAACTATTGTAAGTTCATAATATAATCTTCTTATAACCACAACATAAGTAGTTTGCACGGTCACCGTATTACCAGTCACGTTAAATTAATTCTACCGATACCAAATTTGGTATACCTAACCGTAAGATTAGTGGTGAACGCTACAAATGAAATTATTTAAATTCTAGCTCGTCGGTAGTTAAAACGTTACACGGCTTAATCGGCAGCACCATCCCGTGACAATACTTTGTAAACAGTTCCACTGTTCTAAAGCCTGATTAAATTCTATACAAACCACTTCGTGACAAGGTTCAACAGCAGGGGAGGCAGTCGAACAGTTTGTTACAGATTTGAAAATTAGAGCACAAACTTGCGAGTTTGAAAATCTGCCAGACAGTATGATTCGAGACCGTCTGGTGTTGGGCATTGCCAGTGAACGTGCAAGGGAACGTTTGTTGCGGGAGAAGGACCCAAACCTCTAAAAGGCAGTGCAGATATGCCAGACCGTAGAGGCAAATGAGCGACAGATACAGTTGTTAGCAGCAACGGTCGACGTGGATGCCAACATCAACAAATGCAATGCCAGGAGGAGACACCAACAAAGGAGAACATCCCAAACTCCGATGAAACCAAAGAGTTCTGCAGAGAAATGTGGCTGCTGCGACACAGTACATACACTTCGAGCTTGTCCAGCTTATGGGAAGGCATGTAATAAATGTGGGAAAATGGGACATTTTGTCCGTATATGCAGAACAAAGCCAAAGAAAGGGAAAGCTATCTAAGCGAGAAATGGCATGGCTAGGCATCAAAGAGACAGTATCTAAGCATCCGGTACTGCAGTACTATCACAAGAGCAAAGCGATCAAAGTTTAAGTGATGCATCTAAAGACGGAATCGGTGCCGTCTTATTCCAGGAGACAAATGGAGTATGGATGCCAGTGGCGTATGCATCGAGATCTATGACGACAGAGGAGACGAATTACGCACAGATCGAAAAGAAGCAATTGAACGTTGTCTTTGCATGCGAAAGATTTCATTCGTACATCTACGTCCTCGTAGAAACTGACAACACACCTTTGATATCGATATCGAAGAAGCAACCGCATTCTTGATAGCATTAAACATGTACTGAACAACAGTAGAAACTCTAATATTTATTAACCACCCCGTTTACTACAATTGCATAGTAGCACTCCCGGGGAAGGACCGAAATGGTTCACCGTCTATCTGTGTCGTATAGGCATCCATATCAACATATCCCCCTTTTTATGATAATGTCCAAATTTAAGATTTAGCATTAAATCTAAGGATAACAAGAATCGTTCTTTTATCCTGAATGTCACAAATCGAGTATATCAGGTGCCTTCCTGACTCGTTCCGGATATCGTCGCATAGGTGGAGTTGACGACACAGGTGAGTGGTTATGTGTAGACTCGTCAGCGTCCGTCGACACTTCCTTCAAAGGTGTGTCGATCGTTGTTGTCACTTGCACGGTCGGTTGTTCGTTCGTACGTTCTGCCGAGTCGTGACTTCTGCTGGTGTTGGCTGAAACCTCTCGCGGGTTGCCAACAAGTGTTCTCTGTTGCATCGAACCAGTATTCCATCTTCGCACAGAACATCGTATGAACGAGGTCCACAGAGCCGTACAAGTTTTGCACGCTCCAACCATCTTCCATGTCGTAGATTTTGCATACGTACTGCGTCGTTCGGATTCAACTGTTTCCCACGATTGTGCGGTGGCGATTTCCTTGTGTACGTCTCACTTCGGTAAGGCAAGCGTGTTCGTATCTTCCTGCCAAACAACAGTTGTCCCGGTGACTTTCCACATGCGAGAGGTGAAGATCGATTTGCCATAACTTGGACATACATATATCCATGTATAATTAGATCAATTATTCTTATTCTTGTAACTTACAGAGATGACAATTTTCTCAAATTGTCTGGCACCAGATATCACGTTTCGGCGGAATATATCGCTGTTTGTATTGTGGTCTCGCATGCCTGCTTTGCCTGCATAAGCAGTGCTGCCGCCACCTAAAACATGTGAAATGTGTCAGCAATAAATAAATAAATAAATACCCTTGTCTATGAGCAATGCACCAAAACCAAAAGGTTATTAAAAAGAAAGGAAGGTATAGAACAAATAAAGCACAAAGAATTATGTTTTAACAAAACATTTCGTCTTTGAAATATCTGGTCGGCGCAGAAATCATATGCGCACAAGCGGAAATAGATAACCGAATGTTTCAGTACTTAGACGAAACATTCAATCGTGATTTAAATCAGCTTGATTTAAATCGCCAACCCTACACATATGTATACCATGTCATGGGCAACATGGCAAATAGTATTACTACAAGCTATAGTATACTATTACCATATTCCGGCTCAATAGTTATGTGTACAGTACAGTAACTTGTAGCATTTTAGTTTTTGGACCGACTATTCACACTGTCACGGTCAATGTTAAATTGGCGGACTAGCTAACCATTATTGGTCACCAAAAAACATGAGGCATAACTGTTCCATATGCCAGGGGGAAAATGTAGGGTTAGGTTTAGCCTTTCTAAAGGTTATTTGGAAATAATTAAGGTAGCACTATGTTTGTATTTACCTTGCATTGTATATCAATATATCTGTTCGTGCTGATCGTCAGGTGTAAATAGCCTGGACTGCCTATGGGTATGCCTACAGAATAACCATGTCCATGCCTATGCACATGCCATGGCCAATGGCTATGCCTTGGGCTTGGCTATGGCAGCTATGACTATGTCTATGTAGGGCGCAGTGGCTCAAGGATAGAGTCCTGGGCTGCCGTGTTGATCAGTTCACTCAGAAGTATGAATGAGTACCTGGCTATAGACATTGGTGGATATTTATGTACGATTAGTCTTCGCGCATCAATTGCAGCGTGGCTGGATGCTTCCCACAGAAGTTGAGATGGTGTTCGATTGAACATGTCTGCCAGGGGAGTAAAGTGTAAAGCGCCTTGAGCAGTCCTGAGGAATGGTCCGGACACTGCGCTATATAAGAACTTACCTTTACTTTAATGTCGTGTAT
The DNA here is from genome assembly GCA_020002185.1 of Paraescarpia echinospica. NCBI lineage: Eukaryota > Metazoa > Annelida > Polychaeta > Sabellida > Siboglinidae > Paraescarpia > Paraescarpia echinospica. Next base: position 3,976,872 of record CM034540.1, read on the forward strand.
GCTAAACTTTATAGGCTTAGACCTTAATTGCATAATTTAGATATAATCATTGCCATCAGCATGTACCCTACACAGACATGGTCATGATATAAGGTAATAAATTATAGGTCGAGGCTTGGGTAAAGCAAAAATATTGTTGTTGATAACGTAACCTTAACTTAACCCACAACCCTGAAACTAACCCATGGCTATGTTCCTATGCCCATGTCATAGCCATAGGGACATAGCCATGGCATAGGCCATAGCTGCAGCCATGACATATCCATAGGTTATAGGCATTGCGGGCATAACAGGCAGTCTTAGTATCAGATTAAGACTAGTCTCAAACTCAGCCTAAGGCTAAACCTAAACCTAAATAAAGTGGAAGAAGTGTTGCAGCCGGGGGGGGGGTCATCCAAGTGTCAGTCAGTGACACTGACAGTGTCAGTGAACACGCTAGAGCCTAGCCCTAGGCTATCCGTGTGTGGGCCACAGAATGACAGATCAGATGGGTACAGCGACCACGTCCAACCATAGCTCTAACCCTGCAGGTGTATATGTAAAAAAATACATTAGTCCAATGCAAATGGGAATTCCAGTATCATTCACCTGGGCACGCTGCAACATCCAACGAACGAATATTTCAGTAAGCTTGCCGGGAAATTTGCACGTGACTCAATATGACCCATATAGGGCACCGCGCATGCGCACAATTGAAAATCGATCATGTATTTCAAGACGAAATGTTTCAGTACAACGCTATTACTACTACTGCTGCGGCTGCGGCTGCGGCTGCGGCTGCGGCTGCGGCTGCGGCTGCGGCTGCGGCTGCTACTATTACAAAGTTCGACACGGCAGAACAGGGTTCGAACTCGGGTTCTCTCGATCGAGAGTCCGAAGCTCTGGTCACTGATCCACTGCGCTCGACATTGCTGGTCATACTGCAGCTGTTGTTGCTTGTGCTTCTGCTATGGCTGAAGTTGTCGGAAGGACCGCAATGACGACATATCTACAGGTCATTGGAAACTAAACGCAGTGTGTTGTTTGTTGCAACACACTGTATGTTGTCTAACATTGATATTGTAATTAGACGTAATTACAATATCAATGTTAGACAACATACATCTCAAACTGGTCGCTGCTGTTTTATTACATTCGAGATATTCGCGTTATTTGGCATCATGTGTCACTTTTGTCGCTAAGGCAATCGTAAAAGCTCTTATTAGCAACAAACTTTGATTAGTGCAATTCTCTCCTTTGTAATATTGCTAAAACACTTCAACGTGTCAACAATTGTTTCACAAGGGAATTTGCACGATCTCCTCGTTTCTTCTCGATCAGTGCATTTCTAGAACCAGAGTATTTACTTCCCATGCGATATCACATTACGTTCAAGTTCTCTCTAATTGCCTACCAAGCTCTTTCATCCAAACAACCTACGTACCTACATGAAATGTTCACACTAGCAAGACGGACCAGACAGCTTCGATCGGCTGGTTCTAATCTACTTGTGTTCTCTATAGTTAAAACAAACGTTAGAACTCGAGCCTTTTCGGTTGCTACATTGTGGAACCCTTTCCCTGTGAGCATTCAACCACTAGGACATATGTTGTTTCACTTCGCCGTCAACGAAACAAAAACGATCTTTCTAATATTGCATATCCTCCATTCTTTCTTAACAATTCTATCCACCTGTTGACGACTTTCGCTTTGTACCATGTACGGACCTCTCATAAATCAGATTATAGAGTTAGCCTGCGTAATGTGTAACGGTGTGTCCATTAGGAGTGTACGTTTTACCTGTATTTATCTGTCACTCTACACCTGTACTACAAGTTACTAACTAGGGCGTTCATGAGTATGTTTCCTCTTACTCGGTCGACAATCTTGTTTTGGTCTGTTTTGATTTACATAGTCAATATGACTTAGCAATTCATAAACCAAATTAGACAGTTTATACAATTATGTCTTGTTAGCTATGCACTCTCACTAGAGGCGGATCTTTGAACGAAGAAATGTAAATATTCAAGAAGGTCAGTAACCGAACAGAACAGTTTATGTTTGTTTAGTATTGAGGGCACGATTGTAGACCTAATCATAGCATGCTATTGTTCATGAACCAACTGGATATCTCTATAAACATGTACATACGTATAAATCCACATTTGTTTGCACGTAGGAACTTAAGTACCTGTGTCAATTAATGACTATTTACAACACTAACACAAATGCATTTCCTTAGTAATGTCATTATTTGCAAAAAAATCTACAAAATTTTGAGAAAGAAATGCATCAATAAATGTTATAATTATATTACTTACATTACTAATTAATACCGAAAAATAAATAACAAATTCAGTTGTGCGCAGGTAGCGAATGTAAGTTATTAGGTTGAGCACAGTTCAAACCTCTAGGACATTCACATTCAATTGTAGATTAAGTTTTTAAAGAAAACGCAAATTTGTGTAAAACACATATATGTATGTATGTATGTATATATGTATGTATGTATGTATGTATGTATGTATGTATGTATGTATGTATGTATGTATGTATGTATGTATGTATGTATGTATGTATGTATGTATGTATGTATGTATGTATGTATGTATGTATATATGTATGTATGTATGTATGTATGTATGTATGTATGTATGTACGTATGTATGTACGTATGTATGTATGTACGTATGTATGTATGTACGTATGCATGTATGTACGTATGCATGTATGTACGTATGCGTGTATGTACGTATGCGTGTATGTACGCATGCGTGTATGTACCCATGCGTGTATGTACGCATGCGTGTATGTACGCATGCGTGTATGTACGCATGTGTGTATGTACGCATGCGCGTATGTACGCATGTATGTATGTACGCATGTATGTTTGTACGCATGTATGTATGCATGTATGCATGTATGCATGTATGCATGTATGCATGTATGCATGTATGCATGTATGCATGTATGCATGTATGCATGTATGCATGTATGCATGTATGCATGTATGCATGTATGCATGTATGCATGTATGCATGTATGCATCTATGTATGTATATATGTATGTACGCATGTATGTATGCACGTATATGTATGTATATGGATGACATTCACATTTTATATATATATATATATATATATATTGATAGTGTTAGGATAATATCAGCAAATACAAATCGTTTCTTCTCATTCCTCGAGTTATGTTCTGTCGCATGATTCTCACATCTTTCGAGTGGTACTCTGATTTGGCCACAAACAAAATATATGTCCTATCCTAGTACATAGGCTGCGTGGTCGTCAGTAGCATGTGATCACAGCGGATACATTAATTGTGTGTTCGCCACCAGTGTAGTCCGAATGACGTCACTGCCGCCAGCGGAATGACGATCTTCAGAAATGTGACGTGACGTTGTTTGTTAACTTCAACCTGAAGGCGAACGTCATCCACGTTAAGTTATCCAGTTATTGTCAACTGTCATGGCAACACATTTTATGGATGCAAACATAACATGTATTGCAAAACGTATGTTCGTTCTGAAAGCAACATTTCGCTTAAGCAACTGGAGAACATTTACATTAAGGAACGTCATAGCTAAGCAATTGATCATGTGTCTTGTTTAATATGTTTTCAGGACAAACTGATACAAAAATCAATGATGCAGTCAGTTCCCTTGACTAAGTTACTGATGCTTAAACACAGTTATTATAATAATATGTATTTTATTTGTATTTTGCTATTATCTTTGGGCAAATCGTCTATCCGGATACACGGCGCTGTATAAATGTTTACTATTATTATTAATACTAGTAGTTGTTGGCTTATTGAGATTACCTAGGTTAAAATGACACAAACACAGACAGTCACCTTCTGAGAGGTAGCAGATAAAAAACTATGCAAGTCACTGCCTATGCTATTATACAGCTGAATACCACCCAACCGGCACACGTACAGAAACAATATGATTTGATTATGGGAAGGAAACTGAACATAAAAACAAGTGTGAACATACGGTAGCTTACTACATGCATTGTTAAGGAACGTTATCAAAACGGATATGCCAAAAACTAAATCATCCATACCATGAAGTTCCATTGACTAGGTAGAGCAATGCATCTTAAACTGCCATCGTTGGAACTGATAACGTAACACGGTGTAGCCCAGCTATGTTTTATTGTTGCACCCGCTTAAGCCTACCAGGTGACATAGTTATAACTGCACTGCATTCATCAATGTGATGTCACGAAAACAGGCGTAGTAACAGCTATTGTTGAAGTAATAGTTCACTCATAACAATTTATTCATTTTTATATATTTTGGAACTGGAAGTTCTCACCGCTTCCGTCAAGGGCCTCGTGTTCAGCGGATAAAGCACCCTCTCCATGGTCCCTAAGATGGCGTCTCTCGCTCCGTCCCACTTTCCCGGCCCCGTCAGGCGGTACTGATACCCGGTGGCAGGCCCGAAATAGCAGTGCCACCCGAGTCTCGGGTCTGTCAGCAGAATCTTCACTGGAGGAGTAAAATTCAATATTAGTATTGACCAATAAACGTTTCATGTATTACTTAGCCACACTCACATGCATTACACTGGTTGTACAGTAAAGGTTTACACATGCCGACGCATAACATATAAAAAGCAAATGAAGCGAAATCGCCAACAGTTCTCTACACGTGTCCACATTAACTTTACATTGCTGTCTTGAACTTTGATTAAATATGTTTATGCATAAACTCACAGATATTGGGTTTACAGCCGATGTCTGCAGCCAAGGTGTCTAGATATGTGACGTAGTGATGACGGTAATTCCTTCGTCCTTTGATCTGCTGCCACATCGTCTCGCTGTCCGGCAGACGACATTGTCCCTGTCACAACCAACACTGCCAATTCAAATCGAGACGAATTATTAAACAACATCGTATTTATTATTTAAATCGCTGACAATATTCTGCTAAAAAGTTAAATTTACTATCATGTATGTGTAATGTCATCCCCCGAGGTGGAACGAGCTACAATGCGTGTATATATATGTACGCAGTATATTGCAGTTAAGGTTTGTGTACCAAATTAACATATGTGTATATACAATATCATTGTGAATTTCGGGGTTTAAAAAACAGACATCCACAATGTGAACAGTGCTTTCTGAAATGTTTCTGCAGTACGTTCTGTATCTCCTTCCTGTGCGGGTGAATTCCGCTTGGAGTAGTATATATATATATATATATATATTTATATATATATATATATATATATATAAGGAATGCAGGTGTTTAGTATTATAAAAACACAACCTCGCTTACATATTTTTGTAACGAGTTTGCATAATTTACACTGTGGTGGCATCTCGCGATTTGGAAGTATTTAGCGCAGACTTCTGTCATCGCAGAGATGATAGTCAAGGAATGTGCTAGTTTTCGTGTATAACTAAATAAACACAGTTTCTTACACCAAATCTACGGGATTTCATTTTCAAAGTTAAAACTTATTAGGTAGAATATTCCATGAGAGTCGATGCATTGACTTCCTTGGTCTACCGACAGCTGACTTACTTCCTGTTTTCTCATCGTCAACATTCTGTCACTGCACCCATTGTTAGAATTACATTTTTGATGGATCTGGGAAAGGTCAAACAAAGACAACGTAATGTTCACGAAAAAAGACGTGTCACATACATAACGAAAATACGTCAGATTAATAATGTAACATAACGAAAACCAAACACTTCGTGAAGTATAACATTACGGAGTTAATTTACCTTGAATATCCGAATGGCCCATCGGTTCTGCATCTCAAGCATGGGGAAGATAGGGGTAACTTGAGGTGATAGTCCGATCATAGCCAGGGTGGGGTGTTTAAGCGTCGGGGGGAATATCCAGCGATACAACTGGAACTCACATCTACGTGAACCCTGCATTTTGATGGTACTCTCCAGAGGCGGGAAGCTGAAATTGGGTAAGTAATCTACATTAGTAAGAACGGTCCAGCGTACTTAATTGTTGAACTATTCTTGACAGAAGGTCGTGTCACGCACACAGACTCAGACACACTCACACACACAGACACACACACACACACACACACACACACACACACACACACACACACACACACACACACACACACACACACACACACACACACACACACACACACACACACGCACACAGACACAGACACACACACACGCACGCACGCACGCACGCCCACACACACATACGCACGCACACACACGATATAACAGAAGTCACAAAATAAAATAATTCAGAGTATGTGACATTTGTCAGATAACCGATTACAAACTAATACATTTGTACAGACCTGTAGTCGTAGCCGGTCGCACACACGATGACGTCAATGTCTTCCTCACGTGAACCGTCGCTGAACTGGACGCTGGTACCCGTGACACTGACCGCTTCTGCCTTGACCGTCACGTAGCCGCACAAAATCTGCCCCTGTATTCCGTTGTTCACAGTCCGACGTGCCAAGTACGGATATGGGGGCATGATGCTGAATGGGGAGACCGAGTCCAATTTAAAATGAGCCATTCAGTTCCTTTACCCGGAATTAGTGAACACAGAAATGTGTAACAAGACGTTTTTTGTGTCTAACGTGGGAAGTTGGTACATCGCAGCACGCCAAAGGGTGTTGAAGTTATTTCAGCCCGACTCGGCCGTGTTGCCCATAAACCTTGTTTTGAAACTGGATGTTTTGTTTACTATTTGAACAAGCTCCGGAGTCGTAGATTCCAAAGTGCGAATGTGGTTATTAAACTAAATTTGGCGGGGAGTATACTATCAACATGGTTAGTATTGTCTTCAGAATGTTATTTTAATTAATAAATGCCTCGTTTTAAAGGACCGTTGTCTGTTTCTTGACTGAATGTTATAATTATTTAATTTTAGTTGTGGTTTGCTGTGTGCGAAATAACCGAATTGAGGAGGCACTTTTAACATGATTTTGCAACAAAAATGTCAAATTTGTTTAATGCGTACACTTATTAACTCTGCCAATGCTGGTCCTTTTTATCTTCCAAGAAAAGTTCAAAAATCGGAACCTGGAACGTGAGAACCATGTAGGATGCAAACAAAGCAGCCCAAATAATAAGGGAACGACGTGTCTACAACATCACAGTATTAGGAGTCAGACTGAACACAGGAGAAATTTTATTTTACTCGAGGCATGAAGAAGAAGATGCCCAGCACACAAAAGGAGTGGCGTTCATGTTGTCAAAAAAGGCAAAGAGCACCCTCATCAGCTAGGAGGCAGTGGGACCAAGGATAAGATATTCCGCATTCAAAACAAAGAAAAAAACGATCGTGGTAAACGTCATACAGTGCTATGCACCAACAATTGACTGGGGTGACGAATCAAAGGAGGACTTCTACAACAGACTGCAAACATTGCTCGACACACAGATGTACACGGACATGACGATATTCATGGGATACTTCAATGCAAGATTGGATCAACTAACAACGGATACGAAGAAGTTATACGCAGCCATGGACTTGAATGAAAATGGCGAGATGTCGGCAGACGTCTGCGCATTAGGCAACATGATCATTGGCGGTAGCGTATTTCCGCACATCAGAATTCACAAAGCTACATGGTTATCGCCAGACAACGAAAGAGAAAACCAGATCGACCTCATCTGTACAGAAAGAAAGTTCAGAAGATCACTGCAATACGTGTGGGTACATAGACGAGCAGACGCAGTCTCAGACCAACACCTAGTGCTGGACGGACTGAAAATGAAACTGTGGAAAACCGACACAAAATGGAGCCCCAGAAGAAGAAAGAATGTGGACTTCATAAAGGACAAACTCACAATAGGAACATTACCACTCACAATCATCAACAAATATGAAGTCTTACAAGACCTTCACAACGAAGGAAACATGGACAAAGACACCCAGTGGCAAAGGATCAAGGGAACATGGACCAGCACGTGCAACGAAGTCCTGGGAAAGAAAAACTGGTTCCCTGTGGACAACTACGAAGGCATGGCATGTAAGGTATTTCATGCAGGGCAACTCTCATACTCGTTTATGGTGAAGACAGGAGTGAGGCAAGCCTGGCTTCTGTCAACGTTCCTCTTCCTGCTTGCCATAGACTGGATTATGAAAAATACAACAGTAAAACGTAGAAATGGTATCCGGTGGATACCTTGGACCCAGTTAGTTAGAGGACCTGGACTTTGCATATGACCTCGGTCTCCTGTTCCACAGTCACCAACAGATGCAGGAGAAAACAGAGCTGCTAAATATAGTGTCAACAGATAGGACTCAACATCAACATAAGCAAGACAAAGATCATCAAAGCCAAAATGAAGAATAACAGCCCAGTCATATTAGGAGGGGAACTACTGGAAGAAACCGACTCCTTCACATACCTGGGAAGTGTAATTAACAAGAGTGGAGGCACATAAGACTGGAAGAAACCGACTCCTTCACATACCTGGGAAGTGTAATTAACAACAGTGGAGGCACAGGAGACTGGAAGAAACCGACTCCTTCACATACCTGGGAAGTGTAATTAACAAGAGTGGAGGCAGAGGAGACTGGAAGAAACCGACTCCTTCACATACCTGGGAAGTGTAAGTAACAAGAGTGGAGGCACAGAAGACTGGAAGAAACCGACTCCTTCACATACCTGGGAAGTGTAATTAACAAGAGTGGAGGCACAGGAGACTGGAAGAAACCGACTCCTTCACATACCTGGGAAGTGTAATTAACAAGAGTGGAGGCAGAGGAGACTGGAAGAAACCGACTCATTCACATACCTGGGAAGTGTAATTAACAAGAGTGGAGGCACAGGAGACTGGAAGAAACCGACTCCTTCACATACCTGGGAAGTGTAATTAACAAGAGTGGAGGCAGAGGAGACTGGAAGAAACCGACTCCTTCACATACCTGGGAAGTGTAAGTAACAAGAGTGGAGGCACAGAAGACTGGAAGAAACCGACTCCTTCACATACCTGGGAAGTGTAATTAACAAGAGTGGAGGCACAGAAGACTGGAAGAAACCGACTCCTTCACATACCTGGGAAGTGTAATTAACAAGAGTGGAGGCAGAGGAGACTGGAAGAAACCGACTCCTTCACATACCTGGGAAGTGTAAGTAACAAGAGTGGAGGCACAGAAGACTGGAAGAAACCGACTCCTTCACATACCTGGGAAGTGTAATTAACAAGAGTGGAGGCACAGAAGACTGGAAGAAACCGACTCCTTCACATATCTGGGAAGCGTAATTAACAAGAGTGGAGGCACAGAAGACAGGAAGAAACCGACTCCTTCACATATCTGGGAAGCGTAATTAACAAGAGTGGAAGCACAGAAGAAGATGTCAAAGCAAGGATACAACAAGCAAGAGTGGCATTTCTCATATTGAGAGACATTTGGAAGGCAAAACAAATCAAGCTTAACACCAAATTGAGGATATTTAACTCAAATGTCAAGTCAGCGTTACTGTATAGCCCGGATTCATGGCGAATTACACAGAAAACACTAAACAAATTACACACCTTCACCAACAAATGCCTGTGCAAAGTCACACACCAAATGTGGTCAGGTAAGATACCCAACACTACACTATGGAATGGACCAAACAACTACCAATATAAATAGAAATATAAAGAAGAGAAAATTGAGGTGGTTCCGATATACACTGAGGAAACCTGCACAAACATCACACGACAAACAATTACATGGAACGCCCCAGGAAAGAGAAGAGGAAAGCCGAGAAACACGTGGTAGAGACACACGGAAAGCGAAAGAAAGTAGATGAGAACAAACTGAAAAAAAAAAAAAAATGTCATCAAACCAACAACGGTCGATGGCCTATGTTCCCAGCGAGCAAACATGCCTAAGTAAGTAAATAAGTACACTTCTTATTAAAATACACCATGCTAAGTATATAATGGCGATTTTTGTTTTAATACACTTGTACTTTACTTTAAATGTATGAAATCGTACATTTTTATTTTTAACTTAAATGGATATCTTTCCTACGCATTGCAATAGTTAAATAGTTATTTAAATTACATTAACTGTATCTAGTGTAATCTGAACAATTTTGGCATAACATCAATAATAAACAATGTGCCGTAGTATTCTATCTTTTGTATGTAGTCATGTGTGTAGTCATGAATAGTTATGTTGCTTGTATTCGGCGTTCTGTATAAAATAAAAGCAAACTAGTTAATTTCATCCCGTCTCAATTTAGGACGTAAAAGAATCACATAGGACGACAAGCATCCTGGCAGTGACCACCCTCAGTGCCAGCTTAGAAAGGTCGGTTAGGGGAAAATATTCTTTAAAAAAACTGACTACTTGAATGAGACTGTAACATTGTAACAACAATATATGCAGACTGGTCAGTTAATATAATGTGTCCGACTGGTGGAAACAACTAGAACAAATTTCAATATAATAAGATGTTACGCTTCTATTGAAATCTCCATCAAGCGCGTTTTGCAGAAAGATCAAAATATAACGCAGTATAACATATACATACTGGTAGATAGCGTGGTCGAACTGTGGAGTTGGTTGTTTGTCCCAAAGAAGTCCGCCGGTCGCTCGTCTGAAGCGCGAGATGTCAAACGGCAAGCCGATGTCGTTAAATTTGTTTGTGATCCAATCGCCTATGCGTGTAACCAGAAAGACCTGCAATCGACGTGAAACGATGCCCATTCGGGTTATTCCAGTTAAGCAGTTTATTCCCACAATCTTATTTTGCAGAAATGTCCCACACAGATAGACGCTGCAAATACCTATTCAAAAGGTACATTTGCCTGCCGTGTGTAGGCCATACATAGATGCAAATTCAATAGCAGTACAATGTTTTTGTAATCATATACGAATTGTCAACATTTTCTAGTAAATAATTTGCTATACATGATCGTCTCTCATCAGTTATATTTTCTCAAATCAAACATCAACAATGATTTACTAACGCTACTTTATATCATGTAGCACTGCTACGTTTTACGTATAAATAAAGTACTTATATTAATAAATGTATAACATATCAGTTTTGTGGTAAATATTTCTATCTGGTTTCCTCTTAATTCCGTGGTGTTTGGTGAACTTAAACCACCTTCCACCAGACAGTTGTTATACCTATCGTGTCTCATTATTCACAATCCATGGGGAGAACCGTGTGATCGCTATGTGCTATTCAACTATGTACATTGCTACAGACTATTAAATATACAATGTGTCCTGGCGCGATAACATCACCAACCAGGAACTCTATCAATGATTTTCGCCATCGTAAGACAACGGCGTCTATGTCTGACAGGGCATGTGATGCGCCACTATAAAATTGCTAACCAAGTTCTCCATTGGAGAAGGGGTCGCCCTGGCATGATCCGCAGAAACATCATTAAGATAGACACCGGCTTCAGTGGGACTTGTCTGGCTGCCACAATAACAGACGCCATTGAGAGAGACACAGGCCTCAGTGGCACTTGTCTGGCTACCACAATGACAGACCCCACTGAGAGGGACCCTGGCCTCAGTGGGACTTGTCTGCCTCCCACAATGACACACAGAACACTGTGGAAATAACTTATCATGTCACCACGATAACTGGGAGACATACGACGATGAACTATTATAATATAATTACACTGCAGCCAAATTAAATATTTCGTTCTTTCAAATTTACCTGGAACCTTTGATAATTTTTCATTACAGAGCTGTGCGACCTTGGTAGAAATTAAATTATAATGGCGATTTAGTCAAGGTTGGCCTTGAAAATCGCTAATTAGGGCGTGCACGTTTTAAAGAACGAATAAGGTACATATACTAACCTTACTTGCTGTCAGACTGGCATCAACAGCCGCATCACAGCCGCTGGTTCCCATTCCAATGACGACCACCCTCTTTCCATCGTAAACTCTCATGTCTCCATGTTCCACGACGTGCATTACCCGCCCTTTGAGCGACTTCAGACCGGGAATATCCGGCCAGTGAGGGCGATTATTTAACCCATTACAGACAATGACAGCGTCGAATGTACTTGTTTTTACTCTGCCACTTTTAAGATCTTTCACTGCGACCGTCCATCGTCCGGTGGAATCGTAGTCAATCGCTGGCTCAACCAAGATGACGTCATGGTTGTACGTGATGTATTTATCAAGGTCAAAGGTTGCAGCATACGAGTGGAGGTAGGATAGTATTTTACTGTATTGAACAAAAGAGAAAAAAACTAGAACGTCGACTGTTCGCGCAATCACATATGGGCAATGTTATTTTGCGGAGAAATGCCTATTTAGTTTGTTGTTTGTGAAAGCGGTTGGCAGAACAAAACACGTTTATATTTATGTAATATAGAAAAAACCACGTCGTGAATTAAATAAAAGACAAAATATTGCGCTATTTTGATTTGTTAGAGTTCTCTAGAAAAGAAGAACATATCGAAATCACGTAAGTAGATCATTTTAAATAAAACATAAATATTAATAAAATACAATCCATACAGCGTCATAGCCACTTAGTGTTCTTAGGAGTTTTACATCGAACAGTAAAAGAATATAACAATAATTAGTATAATATATGCATTTATAGTTAAATACGAAAGCATAGGATATAAGAACGCAACAATTATAATAAATATCATTGTGTATTCTGAAATAAGCCTAAAGATATTATATAAATCAGAGGACAAGGGTCGATATTAATTATAGAACATACGCAGAAGCGAGAGGACCTTGGCGCCTATGAGGAGAAGCACTTATAATACATTCTCGTTAATTAACATATAGATGTGATGTTGTACATATAATATACATTTAGTATAACTGTGGCATATCGTTGTCATTCTTGTACGTGCATATTGTTATGCCTTGTGCTATTTTGCTAAATAACATACATTCAATTACTAGAACATGTATTTGTCGTGACGTACATTAATTTATTTGTTTCCTTAACATTATATATACGTATGGAAACAAACATCCGAAAGCTGCCAGAATCTTAATTTATTTTGCCAAACCTCACGTCAACACGGCAAGCTTCTTAAACGGTTCAATCTGGTGTATAGCCGTACACCCATAAGCGCCGTTTACAAAATGTTCTTCAAAAGAACCAAACTCATCTGTTTTAAATATCGTATATACCTGACATAAATGGGTACCATGATTTTAGAAACACCGTTGTTAAAGTCAGATTTTATGTACGTAGTAACTGATACCGCATTAATTGCTCACCGGTTGCACTACGCAATGTGTTCCTGTGACGTACCTGTTGTGCATGAAATTGGTGATCTCCTTCGGCATCGGGAAGTCGCTGAACGCCATCATTTCTTTACTGACGTTGGTCGTAGTCGTGGGTGAGACACAGATCCGCCCACCTCCGGCCGTGTAGTACCACAAGCCGCCCAGTTCGCTTGACCGCTCGAAACACGTTGGACATAGACCCTCGTCCAGGCAGCATTTGATGGCGGTCAGTCCACCAGCCCCAGCACCTACTACGGCCACTGTCTTTGCGTCCGGCATCGTGATTCTACAAATGGTGTTCCAACCTCTAGAGAGATTTTATCTGAAATGGTGTATCCAGCTTACATTAAAGAGTTAAACGCTGAGCACACTTCACATAAACTACGTAACGTCAAGGAATTTGCATAAGGACATCAAGTGTCAGTCGATTGCAGACACAACATATTTGTCGTTAACAAACTTCGTCGAAGCAAAATTGTAACATGATACGTCAATACATGACACATTTGACTCATACTTTCGAGTACCCTGCAATACTTACTTTGCTTGTATAAAAGGCTCTACTTCTTCAGGCAACAGAAAAAGTTCAAAGTAGACAACACCATCATGATGCTCTGTTACCGATCTATAATATAAAGTGTCTTAAGCTTTGACATCCTAGGCTGGTCTTCAGGAGTCACAGAGAAGGAGAAAGATAGCTTGGAGAAACTAGTTTTAGCTGCTGGAAAGGTCGTAGGAAAGGTTCCACCATCACTGGAACAAATTTATCATGATCTAGCTCAAACAAATATAAAAGGCATACTGAAAGATAAGTTTCATCGTCTTAACTGCCGATTTCAGCATCTACCACCAGGAAAAAGACTGCGAACGATAATGACAAGGACACAGAGGTACAGGAAAACCTTCCTGCCACATGCTATGCTACTTTATAATGCAGAGTAAACATCTGATATTCCATTGTCTATGATGCTGTAATTTTTTTTCTGCATATAGTTTTGAATCTTGCCAATAATGTGTGTGACACCAATGATACTAACTGTGATGTGTTTATGTATATGATATGTTTTCTTTGCTTAATTTTTGCTCATTTATGTTTAGTTCTGATAGCAAACATAATTCACTCGGGCAAGAAAGATTATTATTATTATTAACCATCTCGACTCACACTTTGCTGATTTGTAAGTATACGCTTTATGCACAGAATCGACAAAATGTACGCTGCACAGATCGTAAAATTTATTGATTTTGGACGTTTGGACTATGGCATTAAACCTCGATGCAAAATATATCATACATGTTAAAATAACACGGATAATCAAGTACATATGCATACATATATAGTGATAGTGAGAACCGATTCCATCACCCACCGAAATAGTTACTTGTACTTACATGCTTACTGGGATCTGCTGTTGGAATATGTGGTAGTAGTGTGGCCAAATATCCTACCAATCGTCGATCTCACTGATCTTCCCTGTGTACATATTCTTGACATGTTACTTCAGTGCAACAAAGTTTCCAACAATAATCTCTTCATCTGTTTTTAATTAAAGCATGGCCTCTTTGTTGATTTCTGAGCTTGATGAGTTGTTGTTTCCTCAGTTGTCAGCGTGTCGTCTTCTTCGTCTTTTGCTGTATCATCAATGGTTACTTTTCGTTCCTTTTTGTTTTTTCATGGTATAGCCTGGTCATGTAGGAAGAAAGTCGTGATTCAGTCCTGACGTCTTAACGATGTACTATGTGATAGTCGAGTAGCATCACTGCCTTGGACTCTAACATGAATGGTTTTGCTGACTCTTCATTCACCCATCGTCCATGCCCATTAGGTACTGCACAGCTGACTCCGTCTGGGAAATGCCCCGTGCACAGACGTCTTGCGCATTACCAGATGCCTTTTACAGCTCCACACTTCCCATCGTATGGGCGATTTACATAGCCACATTCGTAGTAATGCCACGAGGCCAACAACCTTCTGTTGAACATGACTTTGTGTCATTACATCATATTGCATTGGCTCGTCATCTGATAAGCAGGTGTGTCTGTTGGATTTTGGACAAGGTTCACTCATTCAACAATGATATAATAGAATGAGATGATAATTAAAACACTGTGAGTCATCCGATCGGACAGCATTACTGTAAGGCTTTTATGTGGCATTTCTCCATATGTACGCTTACGGCGTCTTTGAATAGTAGGCTAATTCCTATGCTCTTTGAAGAGGTGACAAACGTAACTGATAGAAACAATATACCTGCACTATATAATCAGCTTACGTCAACACGTCCATGAGAACTGCGAAGTACTAACTATGGTTTTGAACTCTTTCTGGGATACTTTTGAATGTCCTCTGCTTGAGCTTTGTAACATTCTTTCGCTCACTTCACATGCTTTCCTTTCCCTTATATTTCTGTTTTCTAGCTTTCTTGACCAACAGGACTGCTTTGGCATATTACTGTGCTAGGCGTTCCCTCTATTTGGCCAAGTAATGCGAATAATTTTGTTCATCACGTTTTCTGTAGCGCACGTGAGTTTGTGCCAAATTTCACGGCATTTGTTTGCAAATATCTGTCCTATGCTTATTCAGAAAAGCATTAGAACGATTAATTATCTCTATCATCGTAGGTGATCAATAAATGACGACCGCAAGCTACATAACAACACCCAAGAGAAATTATCTAATCACATTATCAATACATGCAGAGAGCATGGTAGCGAAATGTGTTCTACTTTATCCACTTGAGTTCTACGTTATCGATTACATGTTACGATATTGATCCTTTGCTCTCGGAGGGGCAGGCAATTTTTGACAGGTAGCGCGTTTGGGAAATAACGCACTGTTTATGCTAGTCTTCACTTCAATTTAAGGACCAAAATGATTCGTTATAAGTAGGAATACATTAGTAATTTCTCAATGTGAACATAAATTATCTCAGACGTGTTCAGTATCATGTGTGTTTGTCAGAAATGTTGATATAAATAATGACTTTGTTTTGTATATACATATCGTATGTTGAGAGTTCCATTCACTAATGGAAAGATGTGGAAATCTGGCGTCATCTGAAGGGTAACGACACTCTTTTCTCATGCGATTGCGAAGAACACGGATTACGTAAAATACGGCCGTTTGGTATTTCGTACCCTCTGAGGTAACATTTGGTCTGAATGACCAACAGTGCCATTGTTTAACAAACAAGATAATTGATCTACACATATTATTTCAAACAATAAACCTGAGAACGTTCATAACTGATAAAATTAGATAACGTAGAACACATTCTTACCGAGGACGCTGTTTTTCTGCAGTTTAGATGTTTTGTGACGACCAGGGAATTTAATTTAACGTTATGTTTTTATCGTTGGATGACAGCTTCATATGTTTGAAAGTCAGTGCTTTATATAAATTAGATATACGAGCATATCTTCATGTAACATAAAACACTTGATTTCTGTGGACATTTGTTTTAATCCTGTAAAATGAAGGAAATGTGTATATATCTCGACATAGCATCATAAATCAGTGGGTATGTATACATACAACACAATAAGATAAGTTGTTAAATAGTTAACACTTATTCAGTGTTATTATTATTACGATAATTTATAATGCCCCCTATGCTGTGGACAAGCCGAAACTGGCAGTTTAGCATCTTTCTGACACAAAACATCTTATATATTATCATACCACAAAGGCAAGTCAACTATGTCCAGAAAGAGCACTACGAGATCCATTTGAACAGGCTTTGCATATTGTTATTAAAGCCATTCCAGTGTTTTGCTGGACAAGAGACACATTTTGGCTACTGGGGACATTTTCGGTAGTATCAACCATACACAGTCGGCACAGTTGCGGTCTCCATTTTGATCAAATGTCACCGTTGGGCCAACCAAGGAAACACATCGCACGCTAATTTGTATGAATATGATACTACCGAAATAAACTGTAAAGATATATCCAAATTAGAAACCATGGATGAGCAAAGATGTAAAACAGCTGCTGAAAACTAAGAAACACGCATTTCAACCCGGTGACAGAGTTAAATTAAAAGTGCACAGGCAACCATGAAATCAGGGACAAGGAAATGTAAAGGAAAATATAAAAACAAGATACAAGGAAAATTTCAGAAGAACAACATAAAATAAGCCTGGCGCAGTGTTAAATCAATCCTCGGTTGCCGCAAATCTCCCAGACGTCACAGTGCTTCTAACTCTATCGACTTCGCTAAAAACCTAAACACTTTCTACTGTCGATTTGACTGTCGCGATTTTGAAAGCGAGAGAAATTGTGCTTTCCAAAATGCTACTTTACTCCCAGACCACTCATTCGAAATATCCAAACATGATGTTGCCAGCGTTTTTAAGAATCTGGAAACAAACAAAGCTGATGGGCCTGATAAAATAACGGGAAAGCTACTTAAGGGGTGTCATGAGCAGCTGAGCGGTGTCTTTCAAATGCTGTTTCAGTTGTGTGTCGAGCTGAGTGAGGTTCCACTTCAGTGGAAAACATCCGAAATTATACCCGTTCCTAAAAAGCCTAACCCAGTATATCTCAACGACTACATACCTATCGCTCTTACATCACTGGTGATGAAATCGTTTGAGAGAATAGTGCTGTAATATATGTTACCCGAGGTTGAACACCTACTTGATCCTCTGCAATTCGCACACAGAACTAAACGCAGTATGGAAGATGCCACCTTGTCTATGCTAAATGTCATTCACGAACACCTTGAACGTCCACGCTCGTATGCTAGAATCCTCACCAACCGCGCACAGTATGCAAACATCAATGGTCATGTGTCTCTATCTCCACTGGAGCCCCTCAAGGGTGTGTGCTGTCACCATTTATATATGCCATGTACACAAATTCTTGTGGAAGTACTTGTTCAAGCTGCCACTGTTTCAAATATGCAGATGACACTGCTCTTGTTGGTCCGATCTGAAATGACGAAAATGAGTACAGACGCAATGTAGATAATTTTAAATCATGGTGTATGGACAACTACCTTGAGTTGAATGTTATCAAGACCAAGGAAATTGTAATAGACTTTCGATCAGGTGTACATCATCTCAATCCAGTCAACATCAAAGGGCAAAACATTGAAATTGTTCTTATATACAAATATCTTGGAACTACAATTGATGACAAGCTAATGTGGGATGACTATACAATGACTATATACATAAAAGGCCAGCAAAGATTGTACTTCCTGAGAAAACTCAATGTAATGCATGTTGACAGAAATATCCTGTCTCTGTTTCACAATTCATTTGTGAAACATGTTATGACTGTTAGGCTTATTTGCTGGTGGAGAAATCTCTCAGTCAAAAACAGAGGGAAACTAAATAAGCTATATATCACTTATTACACGATCGCTGGATGTTGTACACCTGAAACTAGTTTACAGCAATTGTCCAAGTCGAGAACCCTACAAAAGGCAAAGAAAATGTTATGTAGATACTAAACATTGCATTATATTGTTGTTGAGCTATTCGTTCAGTTTCCTAAAAACATCATTACCAGAGTCAGTAATATGGCGGCTTAAGAAAAACATCGTGACAGAAATGGCTAGGACATCGATATTGTTTATTCATTTTGCATAGGTCCAGAGAACATATTTTGGAGGTGGAACCCGGTCTTGATGGCCTATGTCAAGGTCAATGAAGCTCAAAGTTACAATGTTTGATTTAATGGATTACTTCATTGATAACCCTTTAATTTGTGTTTGAGATCTTTGAACATATTAAGAACATAACATCGTTTCTATTTTTATAAAATATAATGATATCTAGATATAAAAATGGACATCAGGCTGCCACTTTGAATTGTTCAATGAAATATTTGCACGTTGGCTAGATAGTGCAAATCATCCCCTAGCGAAGTTACGCCGCACTAATTTAGGAAATTTACAAGATACGCATGAGACAATTAATTGCGTGTCTCGTAGGTCAAACAAACGTTATGCTAGATGAATGCGCGGTCTCATAACATGCGTCTCTACTAGGGATATTATGTACTGTGTGCAAGCTACATGGCCAGATGGTAGCTAGGGACATAGTGCGCTTTTCATATTCAACATGCGCAAACTCGTTTCCACATATGTAGTAATTTTTCATTTATTTAAATAATGTTACACCAATTTTTGTAACTTTTAAATACCATTATTAAACACGGTCAAAAGTTGTGTTCTGTTTTATTTAAAAAAATGCAGTCACATATTGGCGTATCTCAAATCATACGCTACGATCTTTGACCTCGAGAAATATATCACGTACAACCATGATGTCATCCTGGTAGAGCCGGCAACTGACTACAATTCCACAGGACGATGGACGATCGAAGTGAAAGATTTTAAAAGTGGCAAAGTGAAGACAAGTTCATTCGACGCCGTCCTAGTCTGCAATGGGCTGAATACGCAGCCACACTGGCAGGATATTCCCGGTCTGAAGTCATTCAAAGGGAGGGTATTTCACGCCGTAGAGTACACGGGCCTGGAAGACTACGAGAGGAAGAGGGTGGTCGTCGTTGGTTTAGGAAACACCGGAAGTGACGTAGCCATTGATGCCAGTCGGACAGCCAGCAAGGTATGTACGTATGTCCGTCTGTCTGTTTTTCTATTTGTATATCTGTCTGTCGGTGTCACTGTCTGCCTGTCAGTGTGTCTGTCTACCTCTCTGTATGTCAGCCTGTGCCTCTGTGTGTCTTTCTCTCTGTCTGTCTTTCTGCCTCTCTGTCTGTTTGTCTGTGTATCTGTCTGTCAGTCTCTGTCTGTCTGTGTGTATATTTGCCTGTCTGGTTGTCTGTCTGTCTCTCTACCTCTCTGTCTGTTTGTTTGTCTGTGTCTCTGTCAGTTCTAATAATAATAATAATAAACTTTATTTATACACTAGTCTCCAGAGTACGACTCTGTTCAATAGTGTGTACAGAGTCGCTAAAAATAAAACAATATACGTACATAAGACTTAGTTGTGTAAACATAAATGTAGTCTGATACTTATTTTAAAATAACATCATTAAAATAAACATTATGGCTATACATTATATATATATATATATATATATATAAGAAAGAAAAGACTACGTGTTTATTAAAAGTCTGACTAAGAGAGTTAAGTTGTAAACCAAATTAAAACTCAATTAAAATAGATTGTGCAATGAATAGGAAGATAGACACCATTAAAACAACATATTACACAATAAAAGCGAGTTTAAAATAGTGCGTTTTGAGGCGTTCCTTGAAAACGTCCATTGACGTGATCAGACGCAGTTCTTCCGGCAACGCATTCCACAGAAATGGTCCGGCTCGAGAAAAAGATCGCCGGCCATATCGCACCAGATTATATTGCGGCACAGTCAGAAGCGCGCGGTCCTCAGATCGAAGTGACCGGCGTGGCACGTAACGGGTGATTAGTGACGCAAGATAAGCGGGTTTCTGCCTGTGTATGACATTAAACACCAGGATCAATATCCTGTACTCTATGCGCCATTTCACCGGTAACCAGTGAAGAAATTTAAGTCCTCCGGTGACGCTCTGTTGCAGGTCGCTCCGTTTTATATGTAGGACAACTCTGACCGCGGCGCGCTGAACCATCTCTAGTCGATGCATCTGGCGGTTAGTGATGCCATAGAGCACCGCATTGCCGTGATCCAGTCGTGACGTCACGAGCGAGTGTATTAGAGTCTTACACGCCATAGTCGTCAAGCTTGCGCGTATTTTGGCGATGCGAAATCGGTGAAAGTATGCGCCACGGCAAGCATTTGACACTTGAGCCGACATGTCTAGGTGGCTGTCAAGGCACACGCCAATATTGCGAACAACCGTCTTTAATGGGATTGTCGCGCCGCAAACACTAATGACAGAGTTGACAGTTGGCGACCGTAGACTTGACGACCGAAATACGATCGCCTCAGTTTTATCATTGTTGAGCAGAAGTTTGTTGTTGGTTAACCACTGTCTCAACTCGCGCGCACATTCGTCAATGCGATGAAGTGCATCTCTGTGTTGGGATGGTGGACACTCGGCTAGTTCTCCCTGTCTGTATGTCTGTCTGTCTGTCTGTCAGCCTGTATGTATGTCTGTCTGTTTGGCCATCTGTCCTTGTGTCTGCATGTGTGTACCTATGTGTGTGTGTGTGTGTGTGTGTGTTTGTGTGTTTGTGTGTTTGTGTGTGTGTGTGTGTGTGTGTGTGTGTGTGTGTGTGTGTGTGTGTGTGTGTGTGTGTGTGTGTGTGTGTGTGTGTGTGTGTGTGTGTGTGTGTGTTTGTGTGCATGCTTCCGTGCGTACGTATGCATGAATATATGTATGTATGTATGTATGTATGAATGAATGAATGAATGAACGTTTATTCAACAACAACAACAACATAATACATGCACAGTATGGTTTGCTGCTGCTGCTGCTGAAAGGACATAGCTGAAGTCATAGACTTATGTGTTGCTATGCCCTACTCGAACTAAGAAAACTGAATAAATACAACAGGAATTATAAATAAATCACAAAATAATATTCACAACTCATATATAAACTTTTTACCATAGTGCTTGTGTTACTATTACATGGGTTTTACATGGGTATGTATGTATTTATGTATGTATGTATGTATGTATGTATGTATGTATGTATGTATGTATGTATGTATGTATGCATGCATGCATGTATGTATGTGTGCTGTGTTGAATATGTTTTTGTTTACTATTTGAACGTGTTCCGGGGTCTTATCTTCCAAATTGCGAATAATGTTACGGGTGATTAAACACACCACAGCGGGTAGTATACCTTCAACATAGTTAGAATTGTCTTAAGAACATAATACAGTAATTAATAAATGAAACAACTAGGAAGAGACTGCCTCCTTTTAAAACTGAGTATAAACATCACAAGATGTATGTGTTTTATGGTTTTGTGTTGTGTTGGGCGAACACCTATCTTGCACGACCACAATTATTGGCACGGATTATGTCAAGCATCGACGAACCTGTCGTGGGCGACCACCTGCCAAAGGCAACCATCGACCACATAAATGTGTTACTAGGCCACAACCCTTACCCGTTATCAGTGATCGCCGAAATTCGACAATTACAAAAAGCGACTGCGAATAATTTCTCCGGTGCCCTAGTAATTGTCCTACTGAAAAAATACATTATCAATTCAAGATCGTGCACCCCGTTGGAAAACGGCCTACTTGGTAAAAACATTATGAATTGTAATACTGACATTTCAATATGTAGCTAAAGGAAAATGTTCGTTTTTATGGCAATGTTTTAAACGGACAATGCAATTATTGAATAATGTAAACCTAATTACTGTAGGTAAATGTATAACGGAAGATTGAAATAAAAATACTACTATACTAGCTTACAGCCACCCGTGGAATAACAGATCAGTTATGAGGTATGAGAAAAGCCCTATCGAAAAAGTAAATAACTACAAATAACCACATGAGTAGATAACTATAAATAACCACATAAGTAAATATCTCAAAATAACAATATCAGTAGATAACTGTTGCAAGCGGTACGCTAATTTGTTCTACAATTTCCAATAGTAGTTTGGGCGGAATCCCATCCACTCCAGGTGATTTATTATCCTTCATAGCCCTTATTATTTTTGGCTACCATTTCCAGAGTTACAATTAATTGTCCTAAATAGTCTGAATCTGCCCCCTTGAACTTAGCTTCTGGTACTGGCAGTGAACTAATATCTTCCTTGGTAAACATTGAACTAAAATACTCATGCAGGCCTTCTGCCATTAAGAATCCCTCTGATATTATATTTCCAGCACTATCTTCTAGAGGACCGCCCTTATCTTGAACTTTCTATTTGCTTCGAACATACGCATAGAAACTCTTGCTGTCATGTTTTATATTACTACCTAATTGTTGTTCATAGCTTGGTTAAGTGCTTCTTTATAACTATTGTAGTCTTCATAATTTCCAATACATCTATATGACTTCCACGTCATTTGTTTATACTTAATTTTTCTAATGGCTTCTTTCGATAAGTGTTTCTTTTTGGACCGTTTCCCTTGTTTTTTGAAGAGTACATATTTATTGACTATGCACTTAATTTCAATCTTTAATATATTCCAGCATTATGTTGCTGCCTTATTTTTCAGTGTGTTATTCCAGTCTATCTTCGCTAAATATTTTCTCATGTCCTCATACCTTCCTTTGTGGAAATTTCTCCTATACTGCTTTTTACTATTCCTTTCTGATTTTACTTTGATGGTAAAATGTATCTGGTTGTGATCACTACTCCCCAGTGGCTCACATATCTTGACATTGTGAACTAAGTTATTCTGTGAGGACAACACTATGTCTAACACATTCTCCCCCCTGGTTGGTTCTAGCACATGTTGAGAAAGGAAAGTATATTGAACTAAAACTAAAATATTGTGGTCCTCTCTCCCCATACTCTGTAGAGATTTCCATTGTATATGCCCGTGGCTAAAGTACCCCATAATAATACAGTCCCGTTTCCTTACTTCCCTTATAGCGTTTAGTATTTTTTCATTCTCTTCTATGCTTATATTTGGACTTCGATAAACTGACCCTACTGTTAACGTTAAGTTTCCTGTAACTATGTTACACCATACAGCTTCTTCGCAATCTGCTTCTCTTTCTAATTTTATTTCATAAGCTTGTACAGCTCTTTAATATATAAAATAACTACACCTCCCTTTCTTCCTATTCTATCTTTCCTAAACTTTACATATCCTGTCAGTCCCAATTCGGCATCTGATAAACCGGTGGTGGTCCAGGATTCGGTTATAACTATTATGTGAGGGTCAATATCTTCTACCATAATGTTTAGTTCATTTCTTTTGTTTACTATACTCCTTGCATTTAAACAAACACATTTATATCCAGCTTCAGAAGAGTTTTCCAGACTGTTCTTTGCTGATTTATTTGTGCTGTGTATATCTATGCCTCCAGTTTCAGGCTTTTCTGTGAGTCCCCCCTGCGAATCTAGTTTAAATAGATGCATTCTGTCCCACTGTCAACGGATCGCAGCACGTTCTCCGAGAAAACTGCTGCCCCCTTTCCACTAAGATGGAGGCCATCTCTCATGTACATATCTTCCCTCCCAACAAAGCATCACCATAAATCTGTGAATCCCACCCCATCTTCTTCACACATCTGCTCAACTAATGCGTTGATCGCCATCCTCTTGCAGTTGCTACACGTTGCCCCCCTTCCTCCTATTACTGGCAAAATTCCTGACAGAATAATCTGTTCAACTCTTGTCTTCTTTAGCTTCCTCACTAACTGTCTATACTTCTGTACTATCCCAGTTGTTCCCTCCCTGTCTGCATTATTTGTTCCTGTATGTACTAGTATAGACCCTCCCTTGCCATGTCCCAAAACCTTCTCTACCCTGTCAGTCACATGTTCTATCCTAGCCCCCGGTAGACAAACAACAACGTCCTTCTCCTCGCTCAGAGTCTTGTCCGTCTTTCTCATAACGGAGTCGCCCATAAACACCCTCTCTTTCCTCATTGCAATAGTCTCTGACGAGAATGTATCACCAGTTGGTCAGTCAGATCTCAATGGTCACTGACGAGAATGTATCACCAGTTGGTCAGTCAGATCTCAATGGTCACTGACGAGAATGTATCACCAGTTGGTCAGTCAGATCTCAATGGTCACTGACGAGAATGTATCACCAGTTGGTCAGTCAGATCTCACTGGTCCAATGACGGGAATGTATCACCAGTTGGTCAGTCAGATCTCAATGGTCACTGACGAGAATGTATCACTAGTTGGTCAGTCAGATCTCAATGGTCACTGACGAGAATGTATTTCCAGTTGGTCAGTCAGATCTCAATGGTCACTGACAAGAATGTATTTCCAGTTGGTCAGTCAGACCTCAATGGTCACTGACAAGAATGTATTTCCAGTTGGTCAGTTAGATCTCAATGGTCACTGACAAGAATGTATTTCCAGTTGGTCAGTCAGATCTCAATGGTCACTGACAAGAATGTATTTCCAGTTGGTCAGTCAGATCTCAATGGTCACTGATGAGAATGTATTTCCAGTTGGTCAGTCAGACCTCAATGGTCACTGACAAGAATGTATTTCCAGTTGGTCAGTCAGATCTCACTGGTCACTGACGAGAATGTATCACCAGTTGGTCAGTCAGATCTCACTGGTCACTGACGAGAATGTATCACCAGTTGGTCAGTCAGATCTCAATGGTCACTGACGAGAATGTATCACCAGTTGGTCAGTCAGATCTCAATGGTCACTGACGAGAATGTATCACCAGTTGGTCAGTCAGATCTCAATGGTCACTGACAAGAATGTATTTCCAGTTGGTCAGTCAGATCTCAATGGTCACTGACGAGAATGTATTTCCAGTTGGTCAGTCAGATCTCACTGGTCCAATGGCGGGAATGAACATAGAAAGAAGCGAGTGGGAGTTGGCTTTTCAGAGGAGTTGCATTTCAAAGGTAAATTACACTTACACAGTTACTGTTCTTATGATGCCTCTTTTTACGGCAGATAACACTTATTTACTGATGCCGTTCACTCAATGAGGAGCAAAGGCCATCCACGACGACTCTCCAAAGCACACGATTTTGGACAGTCCTCTCTATCTTCTCCCATATGTAACCACTCCTCTTTTCTTTTGCAACTTCGACAGGTGTGTTTGGCCTTCCTCGCCTTCTTTTTCCTGGAGGATTCCACGTCAGAGACTGTCATGTTCTGTAGGGTGACGATTCAACTTCAAGTTCATAGGGTTTCAATACACAATATAATACTTTTGACGATATTAATGCTGACTTAGATAAAACAAGCGTATTGTGAAAAGTAAATCAACTTTCAATAAGTGTTTGTAAATAAAAATGCATGACGTTCTATCTTTCTTCGAAACGAATTCCAAGATTGGCATTCAATATAGATGACACACCACTAGAATGTGGAGATTGTTTTTTTTTGTAATAAATTTTAGATAAACACATAAACAGGAATAGACACATTGATAAAACATACAATAAATTGTGAATAAATATTAGAATAACAAATAAACTGAAGCATGTGTTACCACAACATGTTTTATTAACACTTTATAGTGCATTTGTGCTCCCCATATCAATGACTGCTTACTAGCGTGTGGTGAAATTCATACAAAAATTACTAAACCTCAAAATCGAGCAGTTAGGGTAACACCAAGCAGTCCGTACACTGCACACTCCGAACCGTTATTGTAAAGCCTGAGTTTATTGAAGTTGAAGACTTATTCAAATTTAATCACAGACAAAATTCGCACTCATTCCTTGAATGGATTTACTGTATATGCTAAACAATATTCATAATCTCAATCTATGACGATAAATGTAAAATCACAAATTGTTACACATGCCAAAATACTAACAACAAAAAGGGAAACAAGGTGAATTTTCGAATATACCTTAAACGTTTATATCTTTTTTCCTCATAAATTATAGTAAAGGTGACGTTTGTATATTATTTGACAGACATGCTTCTGTTTGAAAGCCCTCACCTGTCCCAAGCCATGTTGCTCTTTTGTATTTGTTGTAAATGTTTTTGAAACGTTTTTTTACAATTGGGGATGTTGGCGCCAAGCAAACCTCTTAGCCTCGAGGAGAGGGTGATCCCTGTTTTTTTGGTATCTACCCGGCAACCAATCCCGCTTGGATAACCCTGTCATGAGCCAAAATTACTCCAGATAAGGCACTCTTCTGAATTGTCGGATTATTTACCTGCTGCCAGTGGTGGACATGAATGACCGCTGGGGCTGTGTTTCTATTATATCAATCTAACATTCGGTACTATTTTCGAAAAAATTTGATACATGTTTTCATTATCCCGTTAACATTTTTGGTAGTAGAGTAAATGGAGAATTGTAGCTTTCCTTAACAATGTAAATATGTGTTGATCGTCGATTTAGTGCCATTCCCGAGGGGACAAACGTCGACCTTCTTCGCACCAAGATCGTTATGACTGACGAACTAGAGGCTAGAGTTATGGACGGCCATGTAACGCTGACAGCAGAAGCGGTCAGTGTGACGGACACCAGCGTCCAGTTCAGCGATGGGTCACAAGAGGAAGACATTGACGTCATCGTGTGTACGACCGGCTACGACTACAGGTCAGAACAAAACCCATTGTTTGTGATTGTGTTTTAAATGATCACATGACAGGCGTACACTGTGTATATTGTGGCCTTTTCAAGCAGATACATTTATTCCATCCAGCGAGTTTTGTTAGACAATTGTGTTCGAAAATATAATGTCAAGACCTAGAACATTACAAGTTTACGATGTATAATGGCCGCGAGTAATTTTTTGTTTCGGTATCACTTTTTATGATACATAGAATTAGTAGTAATAGTAGTAGCAGTAATAATAGTTGTGGTAGTAGTAGTAGTAATAGTAGTAGTAGTAGTAGTAGTAGTAGTAATAGTTGTAGTAGTAGTAGTAATAGTAGTAATAGTAGTAGCAGTAGTAGAAGTATTTTATTAGAGTCTCACTCCATGTATACACGCACAAAAATACAAAAGAC
This sequence comes from Paraescarpia echinospica, assembly GCA_020002185.1. Taxonomy (NCBI): domain Eukaryota; kingdom Metazoa; phylum Annelida; class Polychaeta; order Sabellida; family Siboglinidae; genus Paraescarpia; species Paraescarpia echinospica. The sequence continues at coordinate 4,004,602 of CM034540.1, forward strand.
ATAAATACATTACGTATAAAAAGCTAGCATTGTATATAAGGACCATTAAAAATGAGTTATGAGAGAATAATAAAAACAGAAATGTACATGTAAAAGCAGTAATACTTTATTTAATAAATATGTGCAATTATTTAATTGTATTGTGTAATCTTACTAGTACTTTTTTGTATAAGGTGCTGGCAGTTGTCAATACTCAATAAATATATAAAGCTATATTGGTCGTTCACATTGCTAAAAGCTGGATAATCGTTTATCATATAATTGACGTTCATTGAGATATAAAGGGCATTTCATTAAATCGTGAAACTAATTTTCTATTTCACTAGTGCAGTTATGACATGTTCTAGCTTGAGGTGGAGGATAGTTACGTTCAAAACGTCCAGTTTCAATTCTGATTGGTGCCACGCTACATCGAAATTTTGCAAGTGCAGATCGGTTACCTCTATTCATAAGTTTCTTACTATAATGTTTAGTTACAAATTCTGGTTTGAACTGTTTGTAGGTTCTTAATTTGTTTCTACTGCCATTTCTTCCGTCTTTTCTATGTATAATATAAAGTCATTGCTGTTCGTGTAATTCAGACGTGGACACATCTGTGCGTTCAATCATATCATTTACATTAACAGGACCACATATCTTAGTTAGGTTATGGTTTCGGCCATTTCCATCATCCATAAAAACACACGTTTTGTCGCTCTTGACATATCAATATGTTTGTAACGACACCAGAGCCTTGTAATATTTAACCATTGTTGGTGAGTCGGGGTTTTCCACCCCATTTCACCCTGTACTGCTGTTGATGGGGTGTACTTGTCCATATCTATGAAATATCGACAGGCCCTATTATGTACACTATTTATTCCTGAATATTCTTTTGTACCCCACACAGACCATCATATAATTGTTTTGTAAACAAGTTAAAAGGCCTTCCTCCATTACATTGATAAACCCAAAGTTGTATTCACTCCAGTAGCTACACTTTTTACCATCTCCTTATAATCAAGGTGTTCAGTTAAAATCAAGGCTAACTATTTATACTTCGCATATGTTTTGATCCCTAATACCAAACCGTAAGCACCCTAAGGTATGGATGGATTACGAAAATGTATAATTTGAGTTTTTTGTTTGTTAATAGACATGCCCCAGTCATTGCAACACCAGTTAACATTTATCAATGTCTGCAATTCTTCTGCTGATTCGGCCAACAACACAATATAATTTGCATATGCTAACAATATAAATAAATATTTTGTGTATGTATGTATGTATGTGTGTATGTATGCATGTGTGTATGTGCGTGCGTGCGTGTGTGCGTGTGCGCGTGTGTGCGTGTGCGCGTGTGCGCATATGCGCATTTGTGCATGTGTGCATGTGTGCAAGTGTGCATGTGTGCATGTGTGCAAGTGTGCATGTATGCATGTGTGCATGTATGCATGTATGCATGTATGCATGTATGCATGTATGCATGTATGCATGTATGCATGTATGTATGTATGTATGTATGTACGTATGTATGTATGTACGTATGTATGCATGCACATATGCATCTGTGCACGTATGCATATATGCATATATATATATATATATATATGTTTCGATATACAACCATTATATTGTATGGTCAACTACTATTTGGTGTTAACAAACTATATATATCCATGAATCACTGAAACTACAAATTCGAATGATTGGAACCCATGAAAGTTGCTTATGAATAAATCAATATATTGCACAATCTTCTGGGTTAATAAATCTACCTTGAAGAACATATTAAATAGATAACTTTTACTAGTATTACTGACATTTCAGATTTCCGCCACAAGACGGCATTATCCAACTGACGGGTTCCGACAAAGGCGCTTTCTTATTGTATCTTTGGACGTTTCCCACGTCGTCGACCCGACATTGGCGATGATCGGACTCTCTCCCGAAGTGTCCCCGGTCTTTCCCAAGGTGGAGATGCAATGTCGATGGGCCACGCGAGTGTTCAAGGTAAACTACCACCAATGTTAAATCCAGCCGTGTTTGTTTATGGATGTATGTTACCGGATGTACGATGCGCTTTTTCACCGATATAAGGCGAGTTTGTTTGCAGATATAAAACGTATTTGTTCAAGGATATATGACGTGTTTGTTCACTTAGAAATTACATGTTTGTTGACGGTAATACGACGTGTTAATTATTGCACGTACGATATATTTGTCGAAACACTGTCTGACTTATAACCATATCGGAGATAACAAAAAAGCTACTGGATTGGCTGGCTCCCAAATACGTCGTAGAGTTGTTGAAATGATGACACCCTAGCTGGTTTGTATTAACAGGGACAATGTCATCTGCCGGACAGCAATACGATGTGTGGGAAATAAACGGACGTAGGCATGACATAGTTTGCCCTATCACGTACATGGATGCTATGGCGACAGACGTCGGCTGTAAGCCCAGCATCGGTTAGTAAATATATAACACTTAAGTTCATTCATAGCACAATATCCAGTCCGTGGGATTACTCGACACGCTAAACACCTATGGAAAATCTTTTCATTCGAAAACGTTTCTGGGAATTTTTAAACCACGCAATTTTTTTAGAAGAACATTTCTTCACACAAGTGTCCACCGCCGTCAAAAAGACCACCTTTACTTAAACCTTTACAAGAATAATAAAGTTAGTGTTATCATAGTTCTAGTTGTGTTAACTGTTACGTTTATTTGGTAAGACCTGTTAAGTAATAATCTAGAAATTAGGACAATTTTGGGTGTTGTTTGTTTCACAAGACGTATTGATAATATATAACCCCTGCAATGCCGTGCAAGACATATACAGGTCAATGCAAAACTTGTTTTCTCATTCACAGTGAAACTTCTACTGACAGACCCGAGACTCGGGTGGCACTGCTTTTTCGGGCCTGCCACCGCGTATCAGTACCGCCTGACGGGGCCGGGAAAGTGGGATGGAGCAAGGGACGCCATCTTAGGGACCATGGAGAGGGTGCTTTATCCGCTCAACACGAGGACAATTAATTGTTTTCACAAAACAAAAGTTTTTGCATATTATGTGCTTTCCAAAAACGGACGATAAATAACAATGATAGCAGGCCTGTGAATGCATCACAAATTTATCCGCTCAACACGAGGCCCATGCCAAAAAAGGTGAGGATTGTCATAACAACCGTTTCGATTTATTGTGTTCACAAAACAACAGTTTTTCCTTCGTATGTGCTTTCCATAAACGGATGATAATGGGTGTGAGACCTTAAGGAACTTCACAATGACAGCAGGCCTGTGAATGCATCACTTCCCACAATGACAGCAGGCCTGTGAATGCATCACTTCCCACAATGACAGCAGGCCTGTGAATGCATCACTTCACACAATGACAGCAGGCCTGTGATTGCATCACTTCACACAATGACAGCAGGCCTGTGAATGCATCACTTCACACAATGACAGCAGGCCTGTGAATGCATCACTTCACACAATGATAGCAGGCTTGTGAATGCATCACTTCACACAATGACAGCAGGCCTGTGAATGCATCACTTCACACAATGACAGCAGGCCTGTGAATGCATCACTTCACACAATGACAGCATGCCTGTGAATGCATCACTTCCCACAATGATAGCAGGCCTGTGAATGCATCACTTCACACAATGACAGCAGGCCTGAGAATGCATCACTTAACAGAATTACAGTAGGCCTGTGAATGCATCACTTCACACAATGATAGCAGGCCTGTGAATGCATCACTTCACACAATGACAGCAGGCCTGTGAATGCATCACTTCACACAATGACAGCAGGCCTGTGAATGCATCACTTCACACAATGACAGCAGGCCTGTGAATGCATCACTTCACACAATGATAGCAGGCCTGTAAATGCATCACTTCCCACTATATTCCACGCACAAATCACACGATTTTTGTATGAAATTACATTTAAGTTGAATTTAAAAAAAAATGAATAAAGATAGTTTGTGTCGTTAATCCGTTGTTCTCGTGTATGTACCAACATTTTCTTTTGCGTTCCTAGGAGTACATATTCATGAACATTTTGCTATTGCATTTTAACGGGATTTAACAAGACTGTCATCCAAGCTACAGACGCCATGTGGTCAAAGAAGCTCGTGGCGTTTTGAGAGTCCAACAATGTTCCCCTTATGTATAGCCCGCCCTCATTAGATATATGTAATTTTTATTGTTAAACATATTCACGTGGGTAGGATTACGCAATCATTCGACAGTTTGTTCCAGTCATTTATTACTGCATGTGATAATTATTATTTCATGTCCAGCCTACATTGTTCCTTGATTAAAGTTACATATTGCTATTTGGTTCTACTGTCTCTTAATGTTTGTAGACAATATTTAAATCGATATCATTACAACAATTTACAATATTTATAAACAACTTATATTTGGTCTCATCTTAGTCTCCTAGTTTCTAGTGTTGTCAGCCCGCATTCTATTAGGCGGCTTTCATAATTAATTAATTTCAATTGAAGTGTTACCTTAGTCAGTACTCGTTATAGCTTATCCATGTCCTCATTACCATATGGCCACTATAAAAAATAGATAAGCGAAGGAAAAGTGTACAACTCCAAACACGTCCAAAACATTAAATTCGAAGGATGCTAGAACCCTCACGGCTAGTCCGATCCCAATGATCTTGGTGCGAAATGAAAGCTTGCACTTTCTGTTATTCTAGCGTTTAGCTAGATTTCCCGGTAACAATACAGAGAACACCTATAAACGGACCTACAGTCGTGACGTCTTCGGTTTTCTGTACGGTTCCGAACGATGTGATATTTATCCGAATTAGCCTAACATTTGCATACCATTTGATACAACAATTCCTAATTGTTTTTGCCCTGAAACTTTCATTAACTATTACTCCTAATGCCTTTCTACTTTGAAGCTTGACGATGCTACTAAACTGATGATTGGCACTGCGTAACATTGATGTAAATATGTGTTGCTATTTATTGAACTCATCCATCCGTTCGTTCATTCAGGTTAACGTCACCAAGTACTACACCTTTCTGAAGGTCATCATTACTCTGGGGACAGTGACGGCTATCGGACTGCAATGGTGGCGATCAATTTATTAATATAGCGGGGGCGTAGTGTAAAATATCTGACAACAGCCTTGTATGAACTGTACATGCGTAGTGCAGCAAACGTTCTTCTTCTTGTTCCGGTTTACCGCCTAGCTTCAACTTGCTGAGGATAGAGGTGGTGATCTGGCAGGCTTATATACGGACTGTAATGTGAAAATATAACTCAAATAAAGAATATACACAAATTCGTACACAAGAACTTCATTTCTCTACAGTCTCGGATAGTGTCGTGTCTGGATGGTGCACGTAAATGCATCCAGGCAAGTTAAACTACCATTGCGATGAGGGAGCATATTCCTGTCAAACGGTACTGGGGGAATCACTATCAGGAGGGGCGGAAGTAGTTATCAATGGCTGGCTGGCCCCGTGCACGGAATAAGATCAAAGGAACATCAAAGGATTTTGGATCAGTCATTCCATTTGGATTCCTACTTATAACAAATGAATGAGTAATGACCTGTCAAAGAAATCTACTTGTAAAAAACCTTCTTATCTTAATTGCTTTTTGACATCCTACCTGTAAAAAAATGTTTGATGGATGACCTCTTTTTATGATGCCGCCTGGGGTTCTAAGTACATTGGAGCTGCCCTCTAGCGGATGCGCAATCATTACGTCGTTAGAGCTGGTAGGTTGCGCCTCTAGTGGATACGCTATGAGTACTGACGTAGGCAATAGCGCCTTAGCCGTATGACCGTTACATAACCTTCCTAAGCGTATAACCACTGTATAACAACTACGTAACCTCCTATAGCCACTACTTAAGTCATATAACCACTACACCTAGCCGTATAACCGCTACATAATCTTCTTAAGCGTATAACCATTGTATAACCACTACGTAACATCCTATAATCACTACTTAAATCGTACAAACAATACATAACCACTACGTAATCACCCTATGCGTATAACCACTGCATAATCGCCCTACGCATATAACCACTAAATAACCATATCTCAGCTGTGTGACGCAGCGGCTGCAGGTCTGACGTCGACTCTGCTGGTGAAATATGATATCGGTGTGCTAGCGAAGCCTAGCTGGTGACTCGAGCGGCTGCCTGCGCAGCGCTGGTGACCTGTGATCTTTTGTCCTAGTTAAGCAGCCGCAGCGCTGCGGCTGACTGCGAGCCGCTGCGCTGGTGACCTGTAATCTCTTGTCCTAGTTAAGCAGCCGCAGCGCTGATCTGTTGTTGCCATGAGGCGTAACGGCGGCAGCTAGCTGGGGAACGCTATTGTTCGAGCAATGCTGCTTTCTGGTAAGCTGAAGCTGGTTTTATAGCGTAGAAAGAAACGGAGAGCGCTACTTCATTTTATAAACAAGGCTGGTTTGTAATAAGGGCGACGGCTAGTTGGAACTTGTGAACATATGTAAGGTGAAGCTGGCTTTATAGCGTAGAAGGAAACGGAAAGCGCTACTGCATTTTATAAACAAGGCTGTTTTATAAATAAGGGCGCCGGCTAGTTGGAACATGTGAACATAGGAAAGGAGATGGTGAGGTATGTAGTGTTTTTATTAGCAGTCCCAGGTCTCCGACTATCATCGCGGAGGGTGACCACGCACGAGAGTGGGCGAGGCAGGTGGCAGTCCAAAGCCAAGTCTCGGTGGCTCGTTTTCGGGTACGGGAGCAGTCCACGGTTCATCATCGTCGGACCACCAATACAGGAAGCATGGCGTGCTTTTTTGGGGGCGTGGCACGCCGATCACTGTGGCTGTGACGCGAGGCGTTGAGCGTGGTTGCAACGGAGGTGGCGTGGTGCATCGGCTCCCGACAGTAGCGTCCGAGCTGCTGGGAGTACGCGCTGCCGAGCCCCGGCCGCGATCGAGTCCGGGAGGCGGCGTGGTGCCTCGGCAGCCAATGATAGCGTCCGCGCTGCTTGGATTACGCGGTGCGGCGCCCCGACCAAATCGGCGTGCGAGACCGGGCTTGGGCGGGGGAATTGTAGTTCCTTGCGCCCTGATGCGGAGGAGCGCGCTTCGGCCGAGTCCGCAACCAAGTCGGGGTGGCGTATGTTGTGGCGGGGATGGAGTGGCTAGGGGCGACGACGAACTGTAAATAGATTTTTTAAATGTAGTTAGCAAAGGTAGTAGACTTTGTAAATATAATCGAATGAATGTTAACAAGTCGAGGTAGGGGGAGTGACGTACCTGTCGGATACGTGACGCGCTGGGTGAGTGTTCGGAGCTGCGTGGTAATGGTCCGTTTCCATGTTCGGCGTTGAAAGGAATGCTGTTTACGAGTTTTCGCTGTTGGCGCGCCTATGATTGCATGACGAATGTCACGTAGACAGCGTCACGTAAGCCGATACCGATCGTGTTGCGTAATGTTCTAAATGGCTGAATGAAAGCGTAAGTTGATAAAAGTAAGCGTTCTATAAGACGAAGCGGGATTAGAGAATTGTGTGGTGTAGGTGTATTTGAAAATAACGCTCTGTAAAAGCGAAGCGCGGTGTGTGCACTGACAAGACCGAACGCTTTTTTGTATTTTCAATAACCTTGGCAGGCTCTGCTGTTTTGCGGTGTCCTTGCTCGTGCGCACGCGCGCCGTTCACTAGGCTGGTATAAATAGGTAAGTTGAAAATGCTTCTGTATTCACTCGTTTTCGCTGCGTTAACGTTGTCTTTTCTACTTCTTCAGATCACGATGGCGGAACAAGGTGCATTCGTGGCTTTGCCAAAGAAGAAATTGAAGAAGGCGATGACACCGAAGACGCCTCTACTCGCTGGAGAAACGCGCTCCGTTCCCGCTGCGCAGGGAACACCATCGGCCGACCCGGCGCCGCTTCCAGTCCCGGCTGCTGAGGGGAGCAGCGAGCAGGAGGCCCCTGTCGAGAGATCGGTGCTATTCGTGCCATCGTCGGTGAGTGTCAGCGAGCTATTGCAGGCTGACGATGGCCTGTATAAAATAGCGAAGCCCGTCAAAATTGAAGCAATTTCGTGGAAAAATAAATGCACGTACGCGGGGTGCTCGCAGTGCCGGCGTAAGGTGCATCGCGCCAGAGGCGGCTCTTTGATGTGTATATCTCACGGCATCCAAACAGAACCGAAAAACTATTTTTCGATGCGCCTAATTATGAAGGAAGTCGGCGCCGCGAAAAGTGAGGAAGAGCTGTGGCTTAGTCTATTTGATAACGTCATGTCGGGGCTCGTCTCTTAACAGGCCGACTACCTGGCCTCTTTGGGACCGGAGAAATTGCGTGACGCTATACTGATACTCGTCGGCACGATCATCGAGGTTATCGTACGTAAGACCTCGTGGGGCGGCATGCCGACGTACACCGCGCGTCTCCTGAGTAAGAAGACCGACGAATGAATGCGTGGAAGAGAAAAAATCGCATTTGACTAATAACTCGCTTTGTTGTGCTGTAGGACCTAGTGGAGCGGGATCGTGTACTCGGCATCATAATAGCAGACGCTTTAAAGATGGACGATGTAATAACGGGCGCATTTAAAGAAGAGCCCAAGCTCGACGTCGCCGCCGCCTTCACCGAAACCCTGAAGGAGTCGGCAGAGGAACATCGCGCCTCGAAGCGTAGGAAAGTCGACGCCACCCCCCTAGCGGTGAACGTTCCAGCGCCAACGTGCCAGCCCATGTGCGCGCAAGATTCGATGCCGTCGCCACCGACGTACGCGACCCTATACCCTGTGGTGAATATTTCATCCCCGTCGGTGTCGTCGGAAGGGCTACCGGCGTTGATCCCGTCCACTCAATTGGCGCCCGAGGTGATCGAAGCGCAGCACCCACCGCCGCTCCTGCCGATCTACGATCACTACAACAGGCATCAACAGCGCCTGCTGAGGACGGACAAGACGCGGGAACAGTACCTGCTGAGCGCATTCGCCGAATCTATTGGGGAAACGATATTAGCGCTCGCGAGACGCTACTGCGGTCAGTGCGTTCCGGACGAAGGGTGCCCCTTCGTGCACATGGACGGCTTCCGAGCTAGGCGACCTAACCGACGCTATCGGCTTATGTACGATGACGTGGCCGACATAACCACGCGATTCTTCCAGCATGTGCTCGATGCGTATATCGATCGGTCACTAGTGCCGTGCCTAACGAGGCTGATACTGATCGTGCACGATCAAAGCGCGCTCCTGGCGGGTCGAGCTGCGGAAATCGATCTGGAGACGCGCGTGACCGACTGGCTCCTCGGCACTGACTGAAGAGCCTGCTTCAACTACGCGATACTCGAGTCGGCGAAGCAGGCGTACCTGTTGAAAAGGGCCGGCCTGGATGTGTGAACACTAGTAACGCTGAACTTTAAATTTAGACGCTTAATTAAACGTTATGCGCTGGAAAAGCGCCGCCGAACATTAATCGCCTGAGACTATGCTGAACTTTACTTTAGACGCTTAATGTAACGTTCTAGCGAACGTGCTATGAAAAGTGCCGAACATTAATCGCCGCGTTTGAAAAGAGCCTGCTGAAAATATAATAATTCGTTGAAAACGTATGCATAATTAAACGTTGAACGCTATAGTGCTGGCTACTGCTTAATGAAACATATTGTGGGTTGTGCTATGAAAAACGCCGAACAGTAGTCGTGGCGCCTAGAAAGAGCCGGCTGATAAACCGTTGAAATGTTGTAACGAATTAGTGATGGCTGCTAAATAAAACGTTGAAAACGTATGAAAAATCTTCTTATTTACTATGAACGTAACTCCCCGCATACACGAATTCCCACCAAAAACAACAACAACAACACGTTTAATACAACATCCGTCCCGCATACCAAGCCACCAGCGCTCGTTATCTCCACTCTCGTTCCGCCTCACGGCTACAGCCTTGTAACCAGGCCAAAGATCACGGCAGTGTCACCGTCGCTTAGCTCAGCGAGCCGCCGCGTATGTAACTCGCCACCGCTATTTACCATCACCGCTATTTATTACCAACGCCACTCCTAGCGTTTATAGTCGGTTTAGATACTTGACCGTAGTTAATGTCGTTTTCGGTGTCGACTAGAAAGGAGTAGGCAGGCAGGCAGCGAGCGAGCAACAGTAGCGGCAATTTCGTGTAGACTAGAACGGAGCAAGCGAGCAGCTGCAGTGGTGCTGCCATCTGGCGAAAGCCGCGGTGTAGACTAGAACGGAGCAAGCGAGCAGCAGCAGTGCTGCCATCTGGCGAAAGCCGCGGCAAGCGGGCGCCAACACTGGCGCTGCCACCTGTCTGTCTGTTCGCCGTAACCGGCAGCGATGCCAGTCTTCCCTGTATGCGGTCGAGCCGTCGACCGTCTGGAGGGGCACTCTTGTAAACGTAAACCGCAGCACCATTGTCCGAATTGCGATAGAAAGTACGCCTTTCGTTGCGGCCTGACGAAATATTTAAAGAAATGCGCTGACGAAAGGGGGGCGGCCAACGATGACCGCACGTGCCCGAAATGTGTTCGATCGTTCTCCCAGCGTTATAATATGATGAAACATTTGAGGGTCTCGAAGACCTGCGGTAATGAAAAAAAGAAGAATGAAAAAAGGTACCACCACCACCGCCGCCGCCACCTAGCGACAGCGACGACGACGACGACGCGTTATCGGCTGGCCTACGGCGTGTCGTACACGAACATTGGTCCAGTATACGACCGTCGGTGTCACGCGGTCATATCCAGTCGCGCTATAATTATCAGTTGACCGATTGTTTGGTCACGCGCGACCTCGAACCCCGACTACGACAAATGTTCGCGGAGCAAACGCGCGCGTTTAAGATAAATTTAAGTTTCGGGTTTAATCTGCGCCACAAGGAGTCGGGGCGTTACAGGTATTATCATTCGTCCTGTAATTGCTGCGGCCGCTACCTGGAAGTCCCCGCGCTCTTTACCGACGCCCACCCGTTTGAACGCTTCCTCGACGCCGTCGTACACCCGACGTTCCTAAGTACGTCATAGCGCAACGACCCGACTCGGGATGGGTCACCGAATTGGTAACGAACTTAACTTACTTCCTCAACGCTATCATCCATAACCCTATCGGTTGTGTCGACGCGCAATTCCCCGCCAACAAGTCGGTCGTCGCTCTAGCGAAAGATCGACGAGGCATACCCTACGCGGATAACTTATGCCTCTTCCGTTGTTTGGCGCTCCATAGAAGACGACTAGACACGGGCTGCGATGCCGACATCGCCCGTTTGACGGCCCCCGCCAAACGTCTCTACGACGACTACTGCAGAGCCACCGGCGTGGTGAATCCCTTCGCCGGCGTCCCCCTGAACGACCTCGACCGGGTGGAGGCGGTCTTTAAAACCAACGTGACTGTGTATCGACTGACGGAGGTGACGCCCGGGAAAACAGCCGCCGAATTGAACCGTCGTTCCTTCTAAACGCACCCCTCAACACTGAACGTCAACGTATACGACGCGCACTATTCCTGCATACGCGACGTCTCGCGGTTTACGAAGCCGTACGTATGCGGTAAGTGCGGTAACTCGCTGTGGCGACCCGCCTACAAATTGCGGCGTCACGAAGCAACGTGCGATGGTGGCGTTCGCCACGTTTTCCCCGGCGGCGTCTACCACCCGACACCGTCCGTGTTCCAGCAGTTCGAGGACTAGGGCGTCTACGTGGACGAGACCCATGCGCTACTACCCGTTCAGAGCGAAGTTCGATTTCGTGTGCTACTTCGACGATCGTGACCTGCCGCCGGATAGCGGCAAATGCCGGTGGATAGCCCGCCACGAGCTACTCAGCTTGAGTATCGCCTCGAACGTCCCCTGCCAACAGGCGGCGCGATGCTTCGTCACGACCGGCGATTCGGGCGAGCTCGCGAGGCGCCTGATCGTCGCCCTGGAAGCCGTGAGCGAAGCGGCGTGCGCGGCTCTGCGACCGTCGTACGACCCGACCTTCGAAGCGCTAGACGCGCTCGACGCCGAATGGCGGCGCGGCGCCGCCGAGAAGGAGGAGGACAAGTCGTTCCTCGGCTTCAATTCGGGCAAGTACGACTTGAACGTCGTCAAAAAGTATCTGACTCCCCTGCTCATGACCGACGGCCACCACACGTCGTCGGCGTTTACGATCAAACGTCACAACAACTTTATGTGTCTAGCGACGGCGACACACAAGTTCCTAGACATCACCAATTACCTGGCCTCCGGTTTCAGCTACGAGAAGTTTCTAAAGGCGTACGGCTGCGAATTGACGAAGTGCTACTTCCATTACGAGTACCTCGACACGTTGCGGAAAATAGACGACACCGAACTGCCGCCGCGGGAGGCGTTCTATAGCCACCTGACACGCGAAGGAATCTCCGTCGCGGCTTACGAGGATTGCGTAACGGTGTGGCGCGACGAACGGATGACGACGCTGAGGGACTTCCTCGTGTGGTATAACAATAGAGACGTGATGCCGTTCTTGGAGGCCGTCGACAAACTGTTCGCCTTCTACCGGCAGCGTCGCATCGACATGTTCAAGGACGCCATCAGCGTACCAGGCCTAACGCGGCTCTACCTGTTCAAAGATCTCCCGTCGTCGATTCACTTCACCCTCTTCAACGAGCCGAACAAGGAACTGCACCGGCTAATACAATCGCAGATCGTCGGCGGTCCCTCGATCATCTTCGCGCGTCATCACGAATCCGACGTGACCGATCTACGCCCGGAGGAGTACGGCGAGTCGGCGGCGCGGCCTTGCCGCTCGGTCTTGGGCTTCGACGCGAACGGCCTCTACCTATGGGCTATCACGCCAGAGATGCCGACGGGGTGGTATACGCGCAGCCGCGAGGAGAACGCCTTTCGGCAGGAACGCGTGCACCGCTACGGCCGTATGGCCATGGAATGGCTGACGTGGGAGGCCGAACGGACGGGGGTGCGCATACGACACCAGCTCAACGGGCGCGAAAAACGCATCGGCAAGTACCGGGTCGACGGCTGGTGTCGCGAGACGCCAACGGCGAACCAGTTCCACGGCTGCTACTTCCACGGCTGCCAGTGCACGGGTAGGACGAAGAACGACATTGACCGGAAACCGATGATTCAACTGTACGCCGAGACGAACGCCGTTATGGGCTACTTTCGCCGTTTCGTCGCCGTCGTTGAAATGTGGGAATGTCGGTGTTCCAACCGCCGTCGCCGCCGATGCCGTCCGAGGAGAGTTCCTCTCGGAGGACCGGCGGCCGCGCCATTACGAGGTCGACGATCTTGAAGGCCGTACGCGACGGCGCTCTGTTCGGCCTGGTAGTGTTCGATATCGCCGTCCCGGACACGCTGCGCGACACCTTCGCCGATATGCAGCCCGTCTTCAAGAACGCCTACATCGGTCGCGACGATCTCAGCCCGTTCATGCGACGATACACCGAAGCGCACGACCTGATGACCCGACCTCAGCGAACGCTCGTGGGTATCTTTTTCGGCACCAAGATTCTACTCGCGACGCCCCTACTACGGTGGTATCTGGCACACAGCCTCGTCGTCGACCGCGTCTACCAGATATCGCGGCTCCTCTCTTGATAAACGGCATGGCGCTTCGAAGCAGGCTCCCGAACAGATTGCCCAAGCCGTGTCACCGCTGCCCTCGGCCGCCGACGAAGACCGGTAGGTTGCCGCCGACCAGTCGAACGTAGTAGTCCTCGTACGCGTTGCGGTTCGCCACCGTCATCGTCAAAACAGTTTAGATTTACAGCGTCTGATGTGAAGCGTCGCCACAAGTTTCCCCTGTTCGAATGGTATCGGTCGACCGATGTCGTCTCTTATATCTATCTCGACCGACTCGAATTTTCGCCGCAGTAGGGGGATGTATCGGACGCGGTCGAAGGCAGTCGATACCGTGGCCCGGTTCTTGCCTTGGACGGGGATGGTTCGGAGGAGCGGTGGGAAAGCGTCGCCATCGACGCGAGGTTCCACGATGTCGGTGTATACGTACACGGTGTCGATTCCACGATGCATGTCCACCGTGTGTTTTCCCTTGTACTCGAAGGTTAACGCACCGCGGTCTTTGGGGTAGAAGACGGGGTCGTTGGGGTAGAAGTGGGTCGAGCTGTATTTTTCCCGGCGGGTCGGGGATTCTGATAACGGTCGAGTCGAACCCCATTACGCTAGTCATGGCGCTCTCGAGGGGTATGTTAAATTCGACATCCGCCGACGTATGCAGCGTCATCCGATTAGAGATCGGGCTGTAATCCAGCCGTGCCTTGACTGTTTTAGTGGCCAGCTTCGCCAGTTCCGCGTTGATTTTATTCTTCAACTCGTAGGGGCCTTTGTAATGACCGTAAGGGATGGAGCCGACGCGGTGAATTTCCGCACCTTCTTCGATGCAGTAAACCCCCGTTTCTCCCGTCTTGCAAGCCACGTAGAAGAGCGCGTCCTCCTCTCTCAAGTTGTACCATGTATGCGGGTACTGTAGCGCCACCAGCCCGCATTCCCACTGGCCCGACAGGTCGACGCGTTGCGGTAGATTCGTGATGTAGTGAGTCAACGTGTTTTCGGGGTGCGCCTTCGTAGACGCGTTGCTCGGTAGCGTCAGGTAAAAGTCAGACGATGCCTTCGCGTCTCATAGACGGGCTCGGAAGCAGGTGCAGGTAACGGAGACAGCTACTCAACAACGCCGTCCACAGGTTGGAGTCGCTCTGGCCTCTCGTTAGATTGTATATACTGACGACGACAACCGTGTACAGTACGACGATCTGACACAGGAAGATGATCTCGGCTTTAGGGCATTCGTTGCCGCAGAAACGCCATGGAACGTGTTCGGGGACGGAGATGGTGGTAGACTCGTCGACGACGTCGTTGGTCGCGATGACGCCGAGATCTAAGCAGTCTGAGGGTTCGTCGTCGACTTCTTCGATCGTTGTCACCTCGTCGGGCATCGTAGCGCCACTGCGGTCTGTTAATGAAGCATCCTCCCTTATAAAAGAATAAAAAGCCGTTGCACAACCCCGCTTCGTGTAGTCGCCAGCACCCGGCGT
This sequence comes from Paraescarpia echinospica, assembly GCA_020002185.1. Taxonomy (NCBI): domain Eukaryota; kingdom Metazoa; phylum Annelida; class Polychaeta; order Sabellida; family Siboglinidae; genus Paraescarpia; species Paraescarpia echinospica. The sequence goes on from CM034540.1 coordinate 4,019,611, forward strand.
GTCGCGTCCACATGACAACTACCGTCCGACTCTACGACATCCTACCCTTTATAGTCCACGAGCGCCTTGGCGTCGATCCAGCTGTTGAAGGAAGCCGGATAACCGCTCCATTTCACGAGTACCTCCTCCGCACCCACCTTACGACGACGACGCTGTAGAACGGCCTCCACGCGATACAGTTGATCCTCCGGGACGACTACTCGTTGCAGCTCCAATTCGTAGAAGGTGCCGTCTAGTACCGTCCCGGCGTCGTCCTTCAAGCGGTAAACGGGAGGATCGGACGGATGCGTTTCTACAACGGTGAAGGGCTCTTCGCTCCAGTTAGCCATGTACCCTTTCTTGAACCGACACTTCGCCTTGCTTATACGTACGCGATCTCCTTCACGCAGGCGTCGCCTCCTCCTCCTGCTTCGGCCGCCGCTGCTTCTGCTGCATGTACGCTCGATGCCGGGGGTTACCAACGAATTCCATAGGGACGTTCAGACGCCTCATACGCTCCCCGAACTCTTCCCAACCGACAAGCGGCGCCACCTTCTTCCTCGTTCGCATGAGGTCGTTCACGAGATCGACCATGTTCCTGCCCGCGATAGGTTGACCGTCGTACACGAACTCGCCGCGGTCGTTCCATCGACACAACGGATCCGTTTTCATTTTCGCGATCAGGAGGTGGGCTTTCCCTTTCAGAGTTTTCGGCACGCTTTCCACGATCTCGCGCTCTATGGCGTTCAGTGAGCTCGGCTTGTTCGCCGCCTCACCCGTCGTCGTCGTCGTCGCCGCCCCGTTCACCACCGACACGCGTACTGGTTGCCCCGCTCAAGTCGTCTCTATCGCGTTGTAACGACTCAGCAGTTGATTATACTACGCCACCTTATCACGCTCGGATAAATTCGACCGGTCTAGAACGTCCTTCATGTCGCTGTCCAGGTTACTCATCGCGCGTGATCGGGTCGTGCTCGGCGGCTGGTCGATGAGCGGCAGGAGACTCCACCATCCGCGGGTCCAACAGCGCTATCTCGTTCGCGTGCTGCATCCTCTTCACCCGATAACCTGTCTGAGCAGCGGAAGAAGGACGCTGCTCGCTAACGGGGCTAGCAACGCCGTCAGAAACCCGCCCGCTCCCTTTTTCAGGATGACCCGCTTCTGTTTGATGGGTACTTTTTTTGTCGCTAGCTTATACAAATGGTTCCTGTATTTCAACAGTAATTTGTTCTGCTTCTTCGACAATTTCACGTTCCCTTTCAGAATGTTGTACGCGCAGTCGCACAGACTACTGATGAGGTCGGAGTCCGCGTGGCCGAGTACAGCTTTTCTCAAATCGACGTTCCTCTTATATCTATTCAACATCTGCAGGGCCAGTATGTGCCTCTTCACGCGCTCTGTCATCCTGAGACCGTCGTCATCGACGAATGACATGCGCAGTGACGCCTTCCTCTTTTTATACTCTCCTTACGTAGACGTACTGAATGCTATCGTCGGGAAAAATGCATGTGCGCAGGCGCATGTTTTCCTCCGTTTCCTGTTTCAGGTCTACGAGGAGATAACCGTACGCTGCTGACGTGGCATCTTTGAAAGCCTCCATCATGTAGTTGATCCTGCCTGGATATATCTGTTTCGCTAGGTGACCTACTTGTCCGGCGTCCCGGGGGCTCTTGAATAGCACCATGTATTGCGCGTTCAGACTAATCGTGCGGTTTTCTTTCCCTTGTGGAAAAATATTCTGCAGAAGCTGTGCGACGGACGCATTGCAGTGATGACTTTTTTTAGTAAACAAAGTCGTGACCCTGCTATCGGTTTCCTCCATGAGGTCATCGAGTACTAGAAGCGTCCTCGTTTTGGCGTCTAAAAGCTTCGGATCCGGTAATCCGTCTACGAATTATATTTCGGGCGTCATAGAGGTGTAGACGGATTGCCACTGGCCATAGCACCACAGGATTTTCTCCGGCGGCGGCTCGATCATAGAGGAAGCGAACTGTATTAGGCAAGCGAGAAAAGTAGTCTTGCCGCACCCTGTAGGGTCGGCTACTATACACTTAAAGGGATGCGTCAAAGGCGCGCTCATATCGACGACTGGCGCGCGTGGAAACGAGCGATGACTTTTATTCGTTTCTTCTATATTCATCGCGCACCTCCATCAACAATTTACCGAGCATATTTTGGCCTTACCCTCGAGGCCGCTACCCGAGAAGGCTTCTTTCGACGGCACCCACTCCACCAATTCGACTTTCCCGGTAGCCAATAGGGCGTCTTTCAACTTTTTTGTCCCTCCGAACCTGCTCATCAACAGGCTCTTCATGCACTCGACCCTAACGGCATTCCATTCGGCTGCCGTTCTCTTATTCTTGATGTCGTAACTTCGGCGCTTCGCCATATAGGCAGGACACGACTTTTTGATGTACTCCGCGCGTTCGCCGCCTTCGTTAAAAATCGATTTTCTAAACTGATAAGCGTGCTCGACGGATCTGAACTCCCGTCCGTACGCCACGACTCGACACGGATAAAAGTTCGACAGGAACGACTCTGAACCACCGAACTGTATCGGAGACTCCATACCGCTGATCTATCACTACTTACTACGCCACCACGCGTATAGCCAATATATAAACTACAGGCGCTACCGCTAGAGGCACTACCGTCTACGCACGAGTACAACCGCTAGAGGTCAGCTCTAACGACGTAATTGTTTCAATTGCCACTGGTACTCATAACGTATCCACTAGAGGCGCTACCTACCAGCTCTAACGACGTAACGAATGCTTATCCGCTAGAGGGCAGCTCCAATGTACTTAGAACCACCGGCGGCATCATAAAAAAGGGGTAATCGATCAAACGTTTTTATACAGGTAGGATGTCAAAAAGCAATTAAGATAAGAAGGTTTTTGATAAGTATATTTCTTTGACAGGTCATTACTCATTCATTTTTTATAAGTAGGAATCCAAATGGAATGACTGATCCAAAATCCTTTGATGTTCCTTTGATCTTATTACGTGCACGGGGCCAGCCAGCCCTTAATAACTACTGGCGGATCCAGAGAGGGTAGTCTAGGGGGCGCACAAAACCTCTACTGGCGGCCGACATAAATTAATATTCTGTGGTTTGAGACGGACCACGATATAGGAATACGGAGGGGGTGCTGTTGAAAATTTGTTGACGCCGCATCGGCGTCACTTCAGCTTATTGTAACCTTTATGGGGGCATAATTACAAGAATCCAGGGGGCACGGTCACGTGGACCCACTCAAATAGGTCTTCGGGCACGCCAAATTCCAAAGGGCACTTGCCCACCAGGCCCCCCTGGATCCACCTATGATCACTGGTAATTGTACTTGGAGTGAGGGACATGCCGGCTAAGGAATGCTGTTTCTTGTGACAACACTTGCAGGAACAAGGTTTTGATTCAGTGGTATTCCCCTTGCACTATTTTTATATAGGACACCTTGCATGCCGTGCAATATATCTTGCAACATCTTTAAAGATCATTAAACGAAAATGATCTGTATTCACAAAAATCAATTGTGTTAGTCATCTAATTAACATTTTGATGTATTGAAAGTGTTATGGTTTCAGCTATGTACTTTTCAAAATATCGACTATATGTTCGACCCTAGAAAGTGTTGCGGATGTGTGTTCATTCTCGAATCACTACATAGCGTAATTATGAAACAACTGACCTATACACGATTGTTTGTACGATCGGGTATGATTGTAACAAATTTTACAATAACCGTTGACTGTTTGTAAATTGTGTTTTACCCTGGCGTGTAAATTTAGAACTATAACATACGTAAAATAAAATGTTCAGAATCTGTTTTATGAATTTTTGAAGGCCTTCCAACTTCAGTTATGTTATATTATTCACTTATATGAAATTATGACGTATTTTGGTGACGTGTTTGACAGTGATTGGTTGATAGGTACATGGCCACGTGATTTTTCATATTCCTATAAAAGCGCGGCGCTCTGCCTGCTGGATCGCCATTCGTATCACGACGACACCATGGCTAAGATCATGTTGAAGACACCCTATTACCGCCCTCGCGGTGCAGCAGACTCGAGCGACGAGGACGAGCCGACAGGCCGACCGATCATTCTTGTGACCAGCCGCCCTTCCCCACCGTCGGAACCAGAGGTCGTGGACGTAGCAACTCTAGAAGCAAGGATAAGCGCCGACGCCGTTATCAAGGACAGTGGTCTCCCTCCCTATCGTACGCCAGCATACTCCTTTCTACATCGGGTGCAACTACTGTAAGAAGCGTATGATTTTTGACGATAGGAGTCATTAGCAATGTGAACGACACGGTTATGTGGCTTACATGCATCTCATGGTGCCCATGTTCTTTGTTGAGACAGCGACGGGTCAATGTATATGGTTGACTTTATTCGACCGTTGTGTGGCTCTTCTCCTATGCAGAATTACAAACTAAGCTCACTGACGGGAACTCGTTTATCCCTCACCATAAACAAAACTTGACGAGCTACCAACACAAACAACATCACACACATAGAAGTGGTACACTAAAGTCCGTACCCTGTTTCAGCCTCTCGCTGCTACCACCCCTACCGCCGACGTCACAACTTCCGCCGACACCGCCGATGTCACAACTTCTGCTCCTGCCGATGTCACAACTTCTTCCGAGGCGACCAGTGTCACAATTTCTACCGATGCTGCCAATGTTACAACTTCCGGTCCTGCCGCCACTGGTCCGAACTTTACCATTGACCGAAACGAAGAAGACGCTTGCACGTCAAATAGCTTGTAGCGCCTTTGAACTCGCAATGCGATGATGTCCCGGTTGCGAGATAGACAATCCTAGTCAATTTCAAGACAAATGTATGTTGTCGGATGAAATTCTAACTTACATGCACTTTGACGAGGCTGTGGAGGCCATTAATTCAACTTCAGTGATGAAAGAATGGTTGAGTGTTTTGTTAGGCGCAGGTGTGAAGCTACCGGACGTGACGTCCAATCAGTTGTATAATTTCGAAATTTTGGTTGCGAGAACCATTTTTCAGAGGAGTGGCAAAACAAAGTGAAGCAAAAGATGTTGGCAGTAATGGAAGGTAACCTGTAAACAAGTCTCTCTTGTGCTTTTCATCAGGCCAATGAGGGCATTAATTTAATCGTAGTGACTCAAGGGTTTTCCAGATGTGTCATCTTTCCATCATAAAATGAGAAACTTGCTGATTATCGAGAGGGTCACCAAACTGTTCACGAAGAAGAGTGACCATTGCAGTACGTCCGTAATATATTTATAGCAAAATGTATTTCACAAAGGGAAAGAGAGTCGCACTCTGAGTATAGAAGCGCACTACATGGTGCTTATCAAGAACCCTCGCGACAGCACGCAAGTGGTTAATTTATCCAAACAGATGTATCCCAGTCGCATAAAATACATGCAAGAAGCTTTCAGAGATGCAACGTCCGTACTGCATGGCTATTTGTTCGTCGACCTGAAACAGACCACATCGGAACATTTGCGTATGCGTACTAATATCGTACCGGAAGCAGGCAAGATACCGTACGCCTACCTTCCGAAGATATAAATAGAAACACGCTGTGACACCCGTCATTCGACTTATCGGCGCGAGTGAAGAGAAACGCGATGTGCCTTTGTCTCCTCGCTAAAGCGGACCCTGCTTTAGCCAGAGCCATCATCGAAAAGGGAAAACCCGATCTGGTACACAGTCTGTGTGTGACAGAACATATTTAAAAAAGCGTAACACCAAAGAAAGGTCACAATACTAAACTGCGTCCGTACAAGAAGGACCTCAGAACCTTGGTCCTAAGGGAAACTGGTCTCCATAAGAAGAAACGTATTCTACAGAAAGGTGGTTTCCTTGCGGCCCTATTACCTCTCTTAGCTCCGCCCCTTATAGCCCATTTGGTGACGAAGTTGTTGCAGTCGTAAGTACATGACTATGGAGCATACAAAGAAAATGGCACTGGTCGATCCCAGTATTTTGGAAAACATTCAACCGCAACATCATTTGACCAATCCTATCGGGAGTGCGTTGCGATAATTCGATGACGAAATGCGATATATATTGGAACGAAGCGATATGGACGAGAAGGAAAAGGTCGTGTTGTATTACCAGGTGTTGAGCCGGTACAACGATCTTTCCGATAAACGTATGCAGGAACCCCTGCTTATGGCCATCGACATATTTCCCAGCAAAGACGAAAACAAAGTAGAACCGTCTAACGAAAATAAAATCATCGAAAATTAAATCATCATCAGCGTGCCGAAACCTATGAAGCAGAAAGCACGACGACTCTTTAATAAATTTAAAGGTGCCGTAATGTGGAACGATCGTGGCGGTTCCGGAAGTAACATCGTAGACCTCGTGAACGACGTGTTGAGAAAGCGAATGTCGTTTGAACCGGTGGGATGAAAAACCTTCGCTTGGAGTCTTAAGGATGTGAACACGCCGAATGTTTTAGTGGGTAACCGCGATCGTTGGAGTTACATGCAGACAGCGTCAGTGGGTATGTCATAGAAAAAAAGCAGTCAGTTTGACAGTCGTCGTCGCAAATGTCCGGCGTCATCGCGGCGCGCAGCTCATTTGGCGACACTGTTGTAAAACTTGCCTTGGGAACTGTATTAAAAATCTTGCACGACACGATGACATTATTAAGTCATGTCTCCTTGCGTAGGTACTATGTGGGACTAAACAAATGCTATAATCAGCAGTCATACATAATGTGGCATAAGCACTGTTTAAATATAATGTACATCATGTTCTCCCAAGAAAAGGACCACCTTGTATCCACGATGGTAACCAATTTGTTTGTTATTTGTTCTCATACAAAATCACAAGATCTATCTCAACGTACGCACACAATTATACACACAACGTACCATATCAGTAACAGTAGCTGACGGCTATGTCAGAGATAAACCGAATCACAATTAATCACAATATTTGAATCCACTTATGTATATATTTCAAAGAAAACACTCAGACTAAATCATGACATTTGACGAAACATTCCTCTCCTATTTAT